>CM056836.1:22878692-23232194 GCA_029853015.1 Chelidonichthys spinosus
TCTGCTGAGATCTAAATGTGTTGTTTTTGGAGAGTTCTGGTTGAGATGGCAGCAGGAGTGCATCGACAGACGAACCAGCGTTCACTGAGAGTGAGAGAATGAGAGAAAACGAAGGAAAGTGCACTCTAAGACAGACAAAGTGGAACAAAGCATAAAAGAGAGTTAGCACACATTAAATCACACTTTACCATGCAATATTAAAACCCCAATGATGACTTGAGTTTCCTGCCTTGGCACCTGACTGGCCCAACGAAGCTCGTCTGCCTCATTTGCAGCTTTATTGCATCGTCTTCACGGGCTTCTTCTCTCCTTTGTTCTGTTGTTGTTTAACTTTGTACTTTCCCCAATACTACACCATGATCTCACATGGTGCATAAATGTAAACGTAATGTGTCAGTAAAAGTCTTAAAACTTGTTTTACAGTAAAGTACTATCAGCAGGATGCACATGAGGTATGTGTGGCACCCTGGTCATGCTAATAGCTCAGACTATGCCCAAGTAGATTTGTGATCAGTTATTCTTATCACTATTATTTCCCTGGTAAGGTGTATTTATTTAGATGCGTTGTGTACCTGAAATGCACCTGCTTGGAGTAACTGCAGGGTGACATTCTCACCACTAGGTGTCAGTAGCGGTGTCGTTATTGACTGGCAATATATCCTTCTGATTTAAAAGGATGTACGTTCAGCCAAAAGCGAAAGGACAGTCGTAGCAGCATGAGATGCCGATGTCCATAAAATATGATCTTTCTGTTATGTTGTTTAATGTTTATGTGTTAGGAAATATTGACGCTAATTTGCGCTAACTTGGGTAGCTAATGTAAACACATCGGCTCAGTTAAGTGACATTATCAGTTGAATGGTTCATACGTTAGAGTCTGTATTTTATGTTTGTAACAGCTGAAGTTATCCGTGTTCCAGTTGCACGAATGCATGTCGCATATGTTATGGAAGATGTTACCATGGAGATTTATCCTGCGGAGTCAGCCAGGATCGATCATCGTGCTGTCATGTTATCTGTATCTCAGTCACTTTGTTGGGAAACCAACGTGTTCATTTCAGTTATTCAACTGCTCCTTACATGTAGCATCCAGGAGGTAGACTGTTCTCATCATTTAAAAACTGGAACCATTATTTTACATTATTTCAGCCTATATTCATACATTTTATTAAATTATACATGTGATCGTCATGGTAAAAGTTATAATTGTGTTCATGAAGTTGTTGTTCAGCAAAGGTTTCCACTGCACATCAGTTTAAGACTGTGAGCCCCCCTCGCTCCCTCTCTGTGATTCTGGGGGTAATGTTCTGATGAACCACTGGGGGCGCTATTGTAAAGTGCAAGTTCGCATTGTCTGTTCCTCCGCAGCCACCGTACCTGTGGTACTATTCAGATACTATATGAAAAGTTTTTTCATATAGTATCTGAAATCCAGAAACAAGCACTCCAGTAACAATTGAACATCGTCTGGTTTATTAAGTCTTTCTTTTTATGGAGGAACTTGAACTCTTCATGTACCGCTAAAAGCACGACGCACACGTCGTCGTCATGGTGAATTTGGAATCTGCATCAGTGAATCAGTGATGATCTCGAGGTCTAGTTGATGAAGCCGCGTGTGCTTTCACCAGGATTAGTTGCACCTGGCTGGACTTAGTCAACATCCTGGTTTAGTCTTTCTGCAACCGATTAAGCCAGACTGGTCTCACAGGGATATGTTGAACCCTGCTTAGTCATTTATACTGGATATGAATTCTGCCTTTGTGCAATAGCGCTCTGCTCATCCTTCAGCGTGTGTAACATATGCATTATGCAGCAGCGTTCTGTTATTATATATTATCTTATTGAATTATTAACGTAAAGAAGCATTTTAAAGCCCCTATAAACTTGGTTTCCAAATCTTGTGTTTTCCATTTAGCATTAGATATTCATGAGTCACAATCAAAGTTAAAGTTTGACAAAAAGTAAGTAAGTTTAATTTACTGCGAATATACAAGTGAAAACCTTCGCTCCAGCAGGACTGTGTGGGTGTCTGTTAGATTTGATTGACATGCCCTTGCCATGTAAGAAAACAACACCACAGTTGTCACCATGTCTTGATGTTGCTGAATTCTGATTGGTGCAGGCAAGACATGACATCACCTGATACCAAATACATGAACACATATACAGAGATGTTCCATGTGATTTAAGTGTTGTGTTTGTGTAGGACACACAATGCTCAGAGCAAGAAGCTGATTTAAATGTAGCTGGTCAAAGCAGATAACAAAGCAAAGTGTATTTTAATTCATAATATGAACATATCATTTGTTTGTAAGGTTTTAATCCACAAAGTAATGAGTAACTACTGTAAGGATAGGGAGTTCCTTTTGGATCTGGTGGAAAGCAACACTAGGAAACCAAAAGAGCCAACAACTTTTAAATTATGTTTTATTTTGCAGCAATGCACTCAGTTTAAATCTCTATTAAAATAAAGTTGAATGATGACAAACTGGAGGAAAACACACTGTGGAAACAGAAATCCATCAAAAATGTCAAATAAATAAATCAGTTCTGCCCTGTCACAGATTCATGTAAAGGCAAAAAAAAAATCTGTCCCCCAGCACGACTTTCCGACTAATGTAGATCTTTCTTGCCTGCAGCATGTTTTTGTTTTCTTTCAGTTGAAACATGTATACGTACAGTTAGGTTCAGGCAACAAAACCACTTAATGAGGTTGAGTTAAACAGCGGCTCCTGATTGAAAGTCCTGTGTTTGTTTGACCCATCCACCTCCTGTCCCACCCATCTCAATATATAATACTACATCACCAACTCTTACCATTGCATATTCACATGGATGCGTTTCATTTGTGTGTCCAATGCAAAAATCCTAGTTGACTATTCTATTGGCATTGTTTTTGCGTTGCTCAGGAACAAATGGAAAATTCATGTCCACGTACATGAATCTCTCATTTCCAATTTCGTGACAACATGATGAACTGCCATGACACTGGGTTGGTAGCGCAGTAAAAAGCAATAGATTTCCCTCTAGCTTGTGGTAATTATTAAAAGATTAACATGAGGACTTGCATATAGCTGCTTAGTGTGCATCTGCGAGTCAGTAGGAAAAAAAAGCAATTTTGCAAAAGTAAATTATTGTGTCGTCAGAGTTATTAAAATGAGCTGCTCAAGTTTAGGAATTCACTTGCAATTTATGCATTACTAATTTGAAAAAGTAAATGCAGGACGGAGGGATGCTGATGGTGTTGAAGTGTTTGAGGATGTCATTTTGAAGCGGTTTTCATTTCCACGGTTCCCCCATCTCTGTCTAGATGCCGTGCAGCTGGAGCTGCGCCAACCCCATTACTCCTACAAGACTGTAACTCGTGGCATCATTGACAGCGATGTGACAACAAGCATTTAGACGGAGAGGAAATCATTCATCATTAACCGACGCAGCCGCGGAGGAGACAAACCCATCTGCGCCGCTCGGCGCCCGTCTCACACAAGCCTCTTTGGCTTCCCCACCTCTGCTTTGCTTTTGTGTTCGAGAATGGTAATTAGGGAACGTCCTTCATGAATTCTTGTTTGGAGCCCTCCCCAGTGAGCAGACAGAGGTGAGAGACAAACTGCTACAAAGAGGAGGGCCACCGGTAAGACTTTGACAAAGAGCACTACGATATTGCTGGATGTTTTGTATAATACCTTCTTTGAAGAGCTATCTCAAGAGATATTCTGAAAGCCCGTGGTAATCCTTCCCTCACCATGTCTGTGTCTGAATCAGCATCAGTCCAACAGTGGTAAGATGAGATAATCTCCCCACATGTCTCTCTACTCCATTCCATTCTATCAGCGTCTTCACTTCAAAATGGAAACGTGCTCCGTAGATCCTCACCGTGCGATAGCTGGGACGAAGGCTAAACTTTTGCATTTGTTTGAGTCTGTTAAATGACACTCGCTCCCTTTGCAGCCACCGCCGCAGGCCGGCGTTCCAGCCTTGCTATTAGCCCGGAATCAAAAGGCTGAGGGAGGTGCTTCCGGGTGCTTTTGGTTATTGATTCGGCACTAAGGGAGCCAGGTGTCGGATGATCGTTAAAACACCTATCTGTGTTGTGGGCCCAAAGCAATGGTTGTACTGGATAAGCTCATCTCTCAACATGCTGCTAATCACCCCTCTATCTGCATGACCGTGGTGGTAAACCAGTTGTATCTCCTTCAGTCAGTCAAACGTCTCTACGGATATTTAGCCACACTATGGTCAGATCAGGATCAGCAGTACATTCATGGTCCCCAGAGGACGAGGTCGAATAAGTTATGTGATGTCCGCACTTGGTTGGTGGGGTTGACATTTCTGTTTTTTTTTTTTGTTGTGAAATGTCTTTTTCAACTATTGGATGGATTGCATTAAAACTTGGTAAAGATATTCATGTGCTCAGGGGATCAGTTCTAATGCCTTTGGTGATGTCCCGACCATTCCTGTAAAAGTTTAAAGCTATTCTGGTCTTAACATCTAGGATGGATTAGAACAAAACTTGATTGTTTATGTTAATCGAAAGGTCACGTGTGGTGAATCCCTGACTTTTGTCTCGCGCCATCACATGGCTGACATTTGTACTTTTGAGTCAAATGTCCCAACAGCTATTGTTTTATTGTCATTCAGGTCCCCCTCAGGATGATTGAAAAAAGTTGCTTGCAAGTTGACTTTTGTGATCCCCTGACTTTTCATACCTTCAAAATGTGTTCTCCAGTAGTTTGATTTATGAACAAATACTTGCAAAAAGACAAAAATAATACACTTACAAAATTTTCATGATGGATACATATTATATCGCTTCCATCCTTTACTGCCTTATTGTCTTCTTAGGAGAATACTGACTATTATATTTCACATTAATTATTGATTTGTTTTTTTACTGGAAGTACATGCACTGGTATTTGATCTGTTTTTACAGGTTTTCCTCTCAGACTAGAGTAAATATTTTGCTATTACATACGTTCTTCCTGGCAAAAGGTCACCCTTTAAAAAAGAATAAACTGATGACAAACACGTGTGCCTCAGGAGATGATGTGTGTGGTTTGCTATTTAGCAAATACAAGCATGCTAACACAGTTAACTGAGACTGTGATCATGCTAAACCCACTACACGCTCAGAATTAGCAGGGCAGCATTCCAATTGTCAGTGTGTTAGCATGATCGGTGTTAGCATTGGATAAAAAACATCAGGTAAGATAACGATACATTTGTGCATAGAACAAAGCTGAGTTAGCTAGCTAGGTAGTTAGCTAGCAAGTGATGGTGACGTTGTGATGCTGACGTACATTGCGTGAGATGACAGATGTAGTTCATGGACCGGTTTCACACAAAACTAAGTGACACTAGTACTTTTTTGACGGGCAAACTGATGTAACTTCATACATGTAATTTATGGTACAATTTAAGTTCCTCAAGGGGGATATCGGAAGACTTAGCCTCTCCATTAGTACAGCCTGGCAGGGTCGCCAGCGTGCCTGTGGACGGTTGTTTCCTCAAACTGAGACTTCGTCACCTCCCCGTCACGCTGGAGCATATTTGCTTTGCCATTTCCTTGAAACCACCTGCCAGTGTTGTTATATACACAGTGAAATATACACGTTGCGATTTGATCCCGTATATCCCTGTGCAGATTAGGGCAGTGTCAGTACAGGATTACCCTGGTAATTCATGTAATGCCGCTTCGCCACAGTTAATTTCCCTGTGGATGAGCGAAGAGAGTTGAGTTATACACCGGCGAGAGCTCCCCAAACTACAGTACATCATTCCCTCGCAGTTCTCCATCTCCTCAACACGTTTGGTATGCAAAAGACACAGCTCCCGCTTTCTGTCTTAACGGCCTGTCGTGTATTTATTATGGGCATACTGCTCTACCGCGGAGCCGTCTTTCCACTGAGCAGCGAGCTGCTGAATGCAAATAGCACGTTTGTAATCATCAGGCAATCATCATGCAGTCGGATCTCCAATCATCCTTGTCATCTCTCTTACAGCTATGATGTTACAATGGGGAAATAGTAGAGGTAGACGCAGCGAGTGAAAGGGAGACGGAAATCGAGTCATAACTCCTGCGTTGGACTCAACTGCAGCTGATTAGCACAGAGTCAAGAAAACTTCAGTGGAGCTGTGTGTTTGTGGAGAGGAGGCCACGGGAGAAGCTGGGATCCCAAGTAATTATCCCTCCCAGTGGAAATTAGAGCTGACCTTTCTAAGTAGGAGCTGATAACAGAATTCAGGGAAGGGATAACTCACTCACGTATTCGCTTGCAGAATGTCCCGTCAGCAATATTGAAGCTGATTTAAGGCAAGACGCGAGGTTGCTAAAGGTCTTCTCTAAGTTTATAACATTTCTTTGCTGTAAGGAGGTAAAACGCCACATTGGAGATGTGGGGGATGGCTGTACGGATGTGAAACTGAAGAGGTGCATTACAGAGAGAAAAAAAACAATAGCTTGTGCTGGAGAGACTTTAACAAGCGACTGCCACTTTGCTTTGGCTGAATTGCCACCCATGCATTTCATGGAAAGTATCTCAGTGAGGCTTTTTCCAGATAATCATTTGACAGTCTGCAGCAGCCCTATTAGCCCTCCGATTTTTTAATTGGCCCGGGGGCAAAGTGTGTCGGAGCTTGTCCCACTATAGGTCCACTCTGCCTTAAAATTAATTCATAATATGGAGACTTTTTTTTTTCCTTTAACCTGGTGTCCACACAGACACACAGATGCAAAAAAAAAAATATATATATATCCACAGCCACATTAATACACTTATACAGACCTAGATAAGGCTAACAGAGTACTTTTTTTTGCCCCCCGGTGCCCATAATTCTCTGCTGATTACACTGAGTGTGGTTTAATGGAAGCCTCAATAACCTAGGCTGGAGAACACACACACAAACCACACACACACACACACACACACACACACACAGAGGGAAGCTGGAGAGCGCTGCTGTCAGATAGACAGAAAGAGGACGGAGAGATTAAATCCTGCCGAGAGTTTTTTGTCTGTGAGATTGGTTCTTCACGTCCCCAGCTCCCTTCACACTCCCTATTAGTGCAGCAAAGAAGAGAGAGGACGGAGGGAGGGCTGGAGAAAGAGGAAAAAATAGGAAACTTCAACAGAGACGGTACTCGGAGGATACTTAACAATGTTATTAATCCATTAATCCTTGTTTGACATTTGCCAATGGATCACCCCTGATTGCTCTTTCTTTTCCAGCTTCGGGCTACAGTAGGTGTGTGTATTTGTGTGTAATGTTGCTTTTTTTTAACTGATTAACTTTCCAGAGTTTTCACTAGAATGGAGAGGCGATGAAAACACAACGAAGCAAGATTGTTTCAATAAAATATTCAGCACAGGGTGAGAGGTCAATGACAGTTCTGTCTGTTGCTCACTGTAGTAAAAACACTATGTTGAGGAAAGAATTGTCGCGGCCCAATGGCAGGATGTGATGAAGTCCACGTTGACAAAATCAGGACAGTGTTTTCATCTTTATGATTGTATTAAAGTAACATTGAATCCCTCTTCATTACCTTGGATAACCTCAAGACCAAATATTGCCATATTTGTTTTGTATTTAAAGCAGAAAAGAGGAACAACATCACATGACTGTGTGCGCGATGCTGTCGTCGTCCAACGACTTAATACATTAGTGTCACCGATTTTAACTCAGAGCAGCAGCAGTACCCACATGAATTACGTTAGCCTACTAGCCTCTAGGATGTTCGCTGGACCAGAAATTTGAGGCGGCTTGCTTTTTTCCAGCGAAGCGTCCTTTCACGCTGGGATGCCCCTCGGCTAAAAGAACCATCTCGTTGAACTGGAAAGTACACGGAGCATCCTGCTTTGTGATAACTAGCACGTTACTGCGACGCTGTACCCTCTTTCTGCTTTAAAATAGTGACCAATTTTACACCACTTTTCTTTTCAATAGCATTGTGCGAGGCTCATGTTCTGAACACACAAATATACATTATTACATGTTATCAGTACTACATTCCCTTTGGCCACTTCGGGGAAACAGAACAAGCAATAAACACAACATCGTCAAGATTGGGGCTTTTATTGTGAAAGGTAAGAATGGTGTATCTGGTCATCTCTGCCATTGTCCAGGTTGAAAGTTGTGATTAAGTTTGTCGTCTTGGTTCAGACCACAAAGCCTCCTGTGTTTTTGTATTATAGATAAAATATTAATTCCCAGCAAGGTGTTTGGTTGATGCCTTTATTTGTGATGCAAAAAGCTCAGAAAAACATAACTTGTTCTCATATTTTACACGTTCTGTGTGGAAAAATGAACAAAAGTTTTTAAAAATATATCAATGTGAAAATTATTCGCACAATACATTTTTCTTAAATGCCAACAGTGTGTAAAGGCCTTTAGCCTTCATTTGGAGGTACGTTGATTTCAGCTCTGCTTCCTCAGATGGATGAACTTCTATGGCGAGATTACTTTTTATTCTTATTCTTATTGTTATTTCATAACATCCAAAAGACAGTGGACTTCTGTAAATCAAGGCACAAGTGCAATGTGAACTACCACAGCTCATAGTAGGCATTTTTCATAATCATTGGCTCAGACGAACAAGCATAGTGAAACTACAGTGTGCCTTTTTTAGTTTCTCCAAATCCCAGCCAGTTAGATTCAAAACGTAGCTGTGAACCTATGAGCAGCTACTGTTAAACTGTTCATGTGTTCAGTGGATTTTAGGCAAGGCAAGGCAAGGCAACTTTATTTGTATAGCACATTTCATACACAAGGCAGACTCAAAGTGCTTCACACCATACAGCAAAGTGAAAAAAAAAATAGAAGAATTAAAAGAAAATAAAGGCAAATTTAAAAATGCATTACAGAAAGAAAGGAGAATAAAAACATATTTGCAATAATTAAAAACAGTGCAGACATTAAAAGATTTAGCAGAAAGCTATGGTGAACATAACAGTTTTCAGTCTAGTTTTAAAAGTGGTCAGAGTTGGGGCAAGTCTTACATCTTCAGGAAGTTTATTCCAGCCATTTGTTGCATAGTGACTAAATGATGCTCTCCCGTGATTGTTGTTTACTCTGGGAATCACTAACAGATTGGTCTCAGGGTTAGGGTTTATTCTCATTTGTCTTAGAAAAAATTGGAATTCTAAATGGGTTATTCAAATCACATAAGCAATGCATATGTGACACTAGAGTTAACTCTACTTTGTACAAACGACTTCAGACTTTCTGCCAATTTAAGTAATGTAACCACCTTTTAAAAGCATATTTTAAACACAATCAGAGGAGTAAAATCCACGTGTCCAAGGTTGCAGTGGAATTCTTCTCGGGGATCTCGTGAAATCTAAAGCTCGGCAACGCATAAAAGATGCATGCATACAAGGAGGGATATATGTATGTCTTCTCATATACAGAGTGTTTTCCAGCTCCAGTTATCAATATTATGTATGAGCAATAGTCTCCAGTAAATACTAAAAAAGGTTCTGCATGTGGTCAAACTCATTCTGCTGCTGCTTTTTATTTTCTCTCCACAATCGTCAACATGTTTCCACCCAAAGCGCCGTATGATTTGTCCGTCAGTCTGCTGTAACGTGATGATGTTTAGAGGCAGAGTGATGCGAGATGTTCCAACAATAAGGCCATCTTTACATTTAGAAAGGAGGCACCGGCTGCTCCACGAGGTCTGGCTGCGTATCTGAGACGGAGGCTTCGGTGTGTGCTCTGCTGTCATCTCGAGCCCAATCAACTCTTTATCCGGAAGCCCAACACACACACACACACAGACACACACACACACGCACACAAAGAAAAAACAAGACAGCTCAGTGATGGTGTTTGGTTCAGCCATCAGCAACACTCTGTTGTGGAATGACAGGTCAAAGGTCGAATTTAGAGAGCTTGGATACGCCGGCGCACACTTGACCTTTGACATTAGAGATGAATGAGCAGAGAGAGTCATCAGGGCGCAGTCAGCTGATTGCCGAACGAGGAAATGTACGTGGTTGGCCCCAACATGGCTGCCGGGGCCGTTATTGGATCTGGGCCCGCCTTGAGGGTCTTGATAATGTGTGGATGCGATAAGCATAATAAAGCAGACGGGATCAAACCAGCTAATCATATTCTTTATTACAAATGAGTTTTCATAATATTTACAACCCTGGAGTTGCCCTCCAGCAGGGACCCCGACTTGATCCAATCACATGGTTGTCTTTCAGCGGGGGACACACTCTGAGGCCCCCAGGTCGGCTTCATGTCTGTTCTTTGTTTACGATGCATTTAATTGCAGTCAGTTTAACAGCGGCTCTGCTGGGGCTTTGATCCTCTTTGATCTGCACCGTGGAAAACACAGCCATGTATTATGGAGAGCCTGTTTGGTGTGTAAACGATGTTTAAGAAAGCTAATAATTGCTCTGTCTGTCTCATATTTCATCATTTATTCATAGGAGAACTGAGATTTCCAACACGGGGGCCCCCTTCACTTTTGCTCACTTCTTGATTTATTAACCACCTAGATCGGCCTAATTAGGGAACTTTCTGGAGGAGTTTGGAGGAAAGCAGTTTTGACTTCGTCCTCGTTGCTTTTTGTCACTGACACACAGTTGAAACGAGCTCATTTGCACCAATATCAGACGGCTGTTGATGTGTGGAGACGTGGAAAGCAAAACAGCAAAATATAAATGTATAATGTTGTCCAATTAGTTCCAATTATTCCAAATATTTGTCTTAACTAGCAGCTTTTGATTTGCAGGCGAGGCGGCGAAGTCTGAAATGTGCTGGAGACTTGAGATGGCCCAGGGGAACACCGCCGGATCCATCAGCAGGCGTCCGGTCATTAATGAAGTTACCGGAGACAAGAACACTTTCAGGGAGGTGGGCTGAGCACATTTCCCCCCTCTTTTTTTTTTTTTTTTGCAAAAAGACTTGACAGTTGATCCACATTGGTGTGTTTTGGATTAATCCGGATAACAAACAGTCTTTTTTTATTCCACTGAGAAATCAGCATATTAATCCGTCAAAATGAATACATTTTAGATTCCCTAGATAGTGCCACCTAGATTCAGGGCAATCATATCACATCAGATCCATTTTTATGCATTTGGTTTGATTTTAAACGTGAAGTCATGACTGTCTGGACTGTATAGTTGTTGTTAGTGTAACAGAGTGAAGTCACAGGACGAACGGGTGAGTTTTGACGGTAGGGTTACTTCACATCAACACCTACGGATTACCTACCGACCTTTAATGATGCAAGTTAAATAGACTCCCTTGTCTCTGCAGAGCGTGTGCGATCCAGAAGTGGATACAGTTAAGATCCTCTGGCGGTAGTCTAGTGGCTGTTCCAGAGTCAGAAAGTAAAGAGCTTTCAGAATGAAGACCTCGATGCTCTGGAACCACCTGCCTGAGGAAAATGTAAACCAGTCTTCTTTGAAGGCTCTTTTAAAACACTTTTATCCGAAAGCATATTCTGATTCCATCTCAGTTACCTACTTTCATTTCTCTTTCATTATTTTATGGCATTCATGTATTTTATCACTCACCTTGGTATTTAATAGTCTCTCTGTGAAGCACTTTGTACTTTGTTTTGATAAGCGCTATAAAAAATAGGTTTATTATTTTTAGAGCAAATTGCAAAGAAGTCATTAATTAAATTTTTTTCCAATAAAATGCACTCCTGTTTTTCCACTGAAGGTGGGGCTACAAATATATACATATATCTTACTGTACAGACTCCACACACAAGCAGTGTCAGCTGATTAACGCAGCTGCAGGTGATGTGGGTGATGAGGAAGCGGATACCGGTTCCACAGAGGAAGCCGAGTGATGTGTGTATGTCTGTGTGCAAAGGTGGAAAATAAAAGGAACTCTCTGAACTGTCTCTCATCCCTAAACAGCTGTACAAACCCGGGTGGCAACGATCCATGCTACAGTGATTAATTGCATGATGGTCCATAATTAATCATAAATTAATCACAGTTTTTAATCGGCTCAAAATATCTTAAACAGAGATTTTTCAACACGGGTGCGGACAAGTGTGCTTGGTTGAAGAGATTGTATGTGTATTTATTATCATGAAATAATTTTGTTTTAAAAAAAATTCAAAATATTGTCCAGAAACTCTCATGCATTCTTCATTAATTATAAACAAATATGCTCAAGTCATAACCTGCAACAGATGGACACATTTAACATCACCTAGAAATGTGACAGACATGTCTACAAGCATTCACTCAAACATCTGCTTGTTGTCAAGCATTAAGAGACAACAATGGACCTCAATTCATCTCAACAACACACACACACATGCACACACACACACACACACACACACACACACACACACATTGTAGAAACACAAAAGATATGGAGGTGAATGACACTTTTCTGTTTCTCTCCCCAATTAAAAATACGAGTTTCAGAAAGTTAATATATTTCTGAGCACATTCTTAGGGGATAACCTCTGGACATCAATCTGACTCGGTCTGTCTCTCTTTCCCCGTCTCTCCCCCACCCACACACACCATCTTCAAAATAAAAGTCCAATACATTTACGGGAGGAGCGACAGGTCTTCTGTATTTTAAGAGAAAACTAAGTACGAGGCTCTTTTATAAAAAAGCCCATAATGTAACTCAATATCCCAATAGGAAGCTCAGTACGTGTGCACGGTTTTAATGGTTGTGCATTTTAAACATTTGAATTCAATTACATTTTATTATAGTGTCCTATCACAGCAAAACATAACTCCGGGCACTTTACAGTTGGAGTAGGACGAGAATACGCTGATGATTTTCAGAGTCAATTCATTTTTGAGAAGTCTCGATCAGACCATTTTAGATTTTAGGACCTCATGATTTGAAGGTGTAATATGTTACATACTGTATGTCTTTACGTTCAAAGTTGGCCGCTCCTCTTCGTCTCAACAAGCAAGAGAGAGAGAGAGAACACAGATGGTCGAGCGAGCTACAGTGAAGAGAGGGAGCGTTATTACTGAGAACAAAGCAGACAATCAGAGAAATAAATGATTTTCTGATACGTTCCAAAGCACAAATAAACACACGCAAGGGGTGAAGGCAACAAAAATCAGCTGATAAAAAATGGAGGGTGGAGAAAATGAATGTGATTTGATGAACGGAGACAAGGTGGACATGAAATGAAAAATGGAGTGATCAATTAGGAAGGCATGGGATTTAAAGATCTGATTAAAACAGTTGTGATATGATGATATGAACAGAGCCGTGTTTCATCCCTTCTCCTGTCTTACATTCATCATTCGCAACACATTTATCATGTCAGGAAAGTGGCCTCAAGGATGGTGAGCAAAACATTTGTGAACTGAAGACTACAGCGATTCATCATCAATTGATTTGATGAACTTGATTGACATTTCATTTGAAAACAGTGTCACTCTGACAGGCAACTGTCGACGATTCATCGTTTACAGCACACGATGCCTGTTACGTCCACCCAAAGTGTCAATCAAAAATGAAATCAGCTTATAATTAATCACTTGATACTTTGTCACGTCCATTACAACACCTTTCCTTTTTTTTTAATCAATGAATGTTTGTTACTTCCAGATGTCATCCCGCTCTCACGGCTCTCCATCAGTCAACGGACACACTTTCCTGTTCCCATCCGTCACATGTGGCCGCCGATGGAGCTAAAGGGGGGAATTCAAAGTGAAGAAATAAATTGAGAAGCTATTTGTACCCAGGTGTCAGGAGTCAGAGATACTATTGGTACCTGGGGGGAATAGCCTGTGAGGCCATTTAGACCCGGGTGTGTGACAGAGACGCACCCAGATGTCGTTGATGCCAACACGGCAATATGCCCCTTACGTTGTATACTAAACATACAAAGGCTTATTATGAGCACTGTAGTAAAACAAGCCGAGGGGGGGGGGGGCAGATTTGCTACTTTATTACGATGCTAACAACCAGCATCTATGCTAGCTAACTTCCCATGAATGTTGCATTTGTTTTTCTAATGAATACAACGTGACGCCTCGTTAAGGTCCTTTGGGTGGTGGCCATTGATGGTTATTGTTGGTTTGGAGGCCAAAGTTTCATCTTATGGGTGTTTATTGATTGGGTGGTTGGGCTAAGATGCTAGCGGTAGCTTTTACTTGTCATAGCAATGGCAAAAATCCTTTCAATCAACATGTTTACTTCCTCTAAGACCGCTATAATAAAGTAGCAGATCTGCAACTCTATAAAGTCGCAAATTTGTGACTTTTTTTTTCTCTCAGAATATTGCCCACCTTCCTTGGTTTTTTCCCCCTGCAGCAGCTTTTCCCCCCTGCAGCGGCCCTAATATGCTATTAAAGAAAACTGAAAATCATAATATAAAAAAACAACAACAGAAAATCAGAATAAAAAACATAAAATCAGAATAACAAAAAAACTGAAAATCAGAATAACACCCCCCCCCCCCGAAAATAAGCCAATAATGAGTCAACGAAGTGTAAAAACAGTCTTAACCATTTATTCTGTTCCCTATACATACTTTGTAGTTCTTTATACTACTACTACCAGTACTATTAGTACTACTCCTAAATATTTCTGCTTTCAGCTATCTTACTATTGCATATTCAAGTAGCACATTCAACGTGAAGGTGTAAATATCCAAATAGCTATCGAATGATAATGCTGAAATAGAAGGAACTCAAACAATTCAATCTCAAAGGTTCCATCCCGTTCCTCTGCAGCACCTGCAAACACGCTGAGTAGCAAACGCTATTCTATGATTAATAGAGCCTTGACCTTGTCCTCTCTGCAAGCCCCTGGACTGTAATGAGAGATGCTGCACTACACAAATGCCAGTAATTACACACACACACACACAGACACACACACACACACACCCATGTGCGTGCACACCATCAAACTCAAAGCTTTTAATTATTCACAGCAACAAAAAAAACTGAAAATAGCATCAAGGATAAAGTGTCTATTTTTACTCCAAAGCCAGACGTCCACAATGCACTGAAACCTGTCATCAGCAGCGACCGTCAGGCCGCGTCGGAGAGGCTTTCCGGCTGTTAGCACGTGTGAACACACTGCACACAGAGGGATCTAATCAGAACATGTCAGAGCGCGTTGACGGGGCTTTTGTTCGTACCTTTGTCCCGTGAACGCGCTAGAAAGAGAGAGAGCTGCCAGTTGGCATCGCAGCCACTGTAACTGTAACTTGTATGCCCTTTGTTTTTCTGACAGCTCGCAGAGACGAAGAAGATCGCTCTCTGATTATATTGACAACCCAGAAGCATCATTAAAGCTCCGTCTTTGTGTTGTAAATAAACACCTGGGAGATGATGAGACGGAGAGAGGGAGACGGGGAGAAGACGTCTGACAGCCGTGCAGGGATGGAAAAACATATCCGCAGGGTGTTTTTTTCTGTTTTTTTGTTGCTATTTACAGTAAGAAACAGACAAATCATTAAAAATGCATCTCCTGGCTGGAAGCAGGTTATTAAAAACTACATTCACATCGCAGACGGTGCTCCACACCACCGCATGTTTTCTGATCCGTGTTCGTCTCAGCGCTTACGTGATTAATGAAGCCGGCCAAGAGCGGCCATGATGATCACATCCCCATCACGCCCATCCCCGCCACCACCCGGCTTCACACTGATAATGAGCCAATCCAGTAATCCCCCCCTTCGAGGTGAGACGGAGAGTGAGCCGTCGTAATCTTCTTATTGAGTTCAGTGTGTTAGCGTGTCTGGTTGTGTGTGAGCACGTTTCCCTCCCCATGAGGAGCTGAGGCTACAGTCCGGGGCAGCAAAGCGTGACATACTTATCTAAAAAACTTTTTTATGCAGCGACGATCCTGCTTTCCAACCTCTCTCTCCTTATGCCTTTCTGTGTTTCTTATTGTTTTTATTTAACACTCCGTCATTTGCAAACTCAGATAGATCAGCGCTTCCCAAACTTTTTTGTCTGTCTTATTTTTAGAAATGACAGACCATCTCCCCCCCCCCCCGACTCCCAACAGGCCTTATCTAGAAATGGTGACAAGATCGACTTCCACGCAAGCGAACGTTCCTTTTTCCACACTGCCTCATGTTATCTTCATACATTACAACTTCATTCCATGCAAGCATCATTGAATACTTCATACATGAGACCGGATGTGCCATTTTCTATTTTCTGTAATTTGGTGCCAGGTCAATATATTTTATTATTTTGATACATATTTAGTTTTGCCCTTTAAGGATTACTAATTGTATTCTATAGTTTGCATTTCAGTTTATTTATGTGGCTCTATGAATAACTACGTCCCTTAATGTTTCCTCTAGCGCCACCATCAGGCTGACATACGTGTTTTTTTCAACAGGAGACGGATTGCTATGAAATTTGATTCAGACTTTCATGCTCCACTCTGTTGCCACTATTTGTCAAAATCTTAGTTTGACCAAAAACGAATGGTAGTCCCATCAATCTCAGCTGCACTTTGTGTTTGGCGCTAATTAGCAAATGTTAGCATGCTAACGTGCTATACAAAATTCTTCATTGTGAACATGTGGATGTTAAAAACGGCCTCACAGAGCTACTAGCACAGCTGCAGACTCTTGTTCTACTCAGCAGGGTTACAAAATGACATTACAGTCTGTGACCCAAGTTATGCACAATCAAGCTCGTATGAAAATGTCTGTCCAATACAAAATAAAATACTCATTTTGCGAGCGCATACGTGAATGGCCTCATTTATACAGCGCTTTTGTCCAAAGCGCTTTACAACAATGACTGACATTCACGCACAGCGCAGTCAACCACGCAGGGCGACAACCAGCTCTTCAGGAGCAATTAGGGTGAGGTGTCTTGCTCAGGGACACCAGGCACTCAGCTAGGAGGAGCCGGGGATCGAACCGGCGATCTTGCGGTTGCCAGCCAACCCACTGTACCTCCTGAGCTAAACCCCCCTCTTACGTAAATTCCAAGTCCCCGCTGTTAAAAATGTCAGCAGAAATAATTTGACCTGCACAAATATGAGCTGGAAGCTCAACAAGTAGGAAAACTGAATGTTAAAATAACACAAAAACAATCTAACTTGCACACATCGGTGCCTCGGGCGTGCATTCACGCCCCATTGCACTGATTCTATTGCTGTTTGCTGGCAAAAACAAGGAAAGTGTCAACAGTGGAGCCAATATATGATGAGTTGAAGCGATGTGGAGCACATTAGATGTGCACGTGTTGTTTCAGGAGTACGTAGCGCTGTCGGAGGAGCCGCACAGTGTGTGTTTGCAAGCCAGCGTCCGAAACGCCGTCCGCCTTCCTTGTTCCCTTTTGTTTGTCTGTTTTAGGAGATTAAAACGCCTTGTGAAGAGACTGTGCCAGGCAACTCGTGAAATCATTTGGAGGTTCAAAACACTTTTTTTCTTGTCACATCCAAAAGGATTATTACAGCAAATTTTCTATTTCCATTCCAAATGTATCTGCAGCAGTGGCCTCATTGTTATGAGAGCATTTCCATATGACTAAGAGAATGCAGCTTCTCTCTCTCCTACTCTCTCCCTGCTTAGGTGATAACAGAATAAGGCAGAGAGTAATAATGGGAACACATTTTAGTACTCGCTGTAGTTGTTTGGTTGCATGGATAAGTGTTACGACAGGAATTCCAGCATGAATTTAACTAAAGAAAAGCTATCATGATGTGTAATTGTGTCTTTTGGAACTTTAATATGTTGCCTCTCTAATGCCCCTTTTACACCCTTCAGTAAAAAGACATTTACACCTGGTATTCTTGTGTCTCCAGTCTCTCTCCACCATTTGGTTTTATTCGGACATAACCGAGAGCAGTTCACTTGTCTGGACTCCATCCACAAGTTTGACAAGCTTTCCTGCTGCTTTCTTGCTAGTAGCTTAGCTTGCTAACTGGCTCGCTCAGGACATTTTCCTACCGTTAGTCGTTGTACGTGGACTGAAAGGCATTTACATTTACACTTGTGCTCAATGTGGTGATCACTTTGTGTCCTCAATGAACGTTGGTTGCTTCTATATCAGGGCTGTCTAACTTTCAAGTGGGCCAGATCAGTAAAATCCTGGCCCCTCAACTATAATGGGTTTTGGACTCAATTTACCTACAAATAAGGACAACTTCAAATGTCAGAATGCATGAATTCAGACAGAATTCAACATGGCCAGAGAGTAAGTCAAATGCAGAAAGAAAAGTAAAGACATCTGGTTATTTTCAGAAGAAAACACTCTGTGCTGACGACAGGTTATAGTTTACGTCACTACGTTTGTACATCACATACTACTCCTTCAGTGAATACTTGTCTGTGTGTTGTGTTTTTGCCACATACATTGTATATCCGTGCCGGTCAGCTCCAGCATGGACAGCGACTGTCAGTGGATACATTTGAGATAGCAGCTACTTTTACTGAAAAAATCTCTGTAATTTTTACACTTATCAGAATCATCAATTAAATGATTAAACCCAGCTGTAAGATTGACACCCCTGTTCTATCTGATTGCAATCCCTTCACTCCAAACGCGTCATGCTCCTTGGAATAAATTCTCTGTATCTCAGCTGCAGGAATTAACAGCATTGTGTCTAACATGTCACCACACCACAGATCAAACACGAGGTATTCACTATCATATGATTCACAATATCCTCAATGCATTCAGCAAGCCCTTCAATAATTCACATAACCATCTGTAGCATGTTTGTTGCTCATTTTCAATGTTTTTCTCTCCCCCCACAGGGCCTCGCACTATTTTCAGGAATGTTTAAAGGTGCTTACGACATTTCTATTGCCTCTCAATGGCTCTCAAAATGGTGAGCCGACAGTGCTAACAAAGCAAAGAGCGAGCAAACAGTGTTTATTGGAGGGGGAGCAGAGAGCGCTGCTACGCTCCAGTGATGTCGCAGTGCAGAGCGGCTCCCTGCATCTTTTGCGTAGGAAATCGTTTTCTGCAGATATAGCAATGCTCTGGACCTCACGCAGACAACTTTAGACATAAGCACTGAAATGTGCAGCGACTTTTCGTGAGGGCCTCAATTTCACACAATTTCCAGCAATCACTTGAAGCTGCAGCCCAACCTCCTTCATGATGACAATTACAGCATTCTGACAGTAACGTGCTGCAAACGCTGATGAAGAAATGAAGATGATGGTGAAGATGATGATTATGAACAGTGCTTGTGTAAATAACGATTATGATGATGGCGGTGGGGGCTGACATTGACGATGATGAGGGGGAAGTGGTTGAGAATCCATAAAACAACCCTGACGGCGGCTGCAGGTGAGATCTGGAGTTTTTTCCAGCTGGCGGCCGCACTTCCACCACTCTCTCTTCCTTAGCATCATGCTCTCATCTAACAAACTGCAGACGAGGGGAATCGCAACTCTTCTGCTGAGTGAGCAGCCGTTTCAAAGTATCAATCGGACACGTGTCAGAGGAAAGTTTTTGCTGCCAAAGCAGCACCTTTCAGAACACATGAGTCCTCCCGGAATGAATGAATCGTCCCCTCTGTCTTCCCTTTCTCCTTGTACCGTTTGTTCCCCGCCGCCGCAGAGGAAGGAGGAGCGCTTCCTACGAACAGTTTGAGTGATGAAGAGAGATAAGTGGTAGGGATGCTTCGGAAGTGGAGACCGGGCCCCAGCAGAACAGAGTGTGTGTGTGTGCAGCGAGCGTTTATAGGTGTGCATCGGCGGGAGAGAAGATGAAAGACCGAAGGTGACAGATGTCAGTAGCCAACGATGAGGAACATGATAAGCAGCCTTCCTGTCATTCAGATGTACAGACCATGACGTCCATGGAGCGATGCGGTCCAAACCGCGGCGTACCAGCAATGTCCGAGCGGTTGTTGTTGATAAAAAAACAACAACTAAGAACAAACAACCGTGGAAACTAACTAACTTCACTCCGGAAAGAAACTTTTTTCAAAAGGCTTGCTTGAGCGCTGGCATTCCATACGTGGACAATTTCACCACTTTCCTCCATAGACCGGACCTGTTCAAACGAGACTGTCTTCATCTAAACCACAACGGATCCCGTCTTCTGTCTCTGAACATTAATCTCACTCTGCTAGCCGTCCAGTCCACAACATTCACTGATTGACTAGCTGTGTTCGAAATCGCCCCCTATCACGGATGTAGTGCACTATATAGTGTGTTCGCCATTTTGTAGTGTTGTTCGAATTCTCCGTGGCTGATTTCATCCACTATGTAGTGGATGACAAAATACCCACAATGCACCGCAAAATTGAGTGAAGAAGCGATGTACACTACATTGTGCTCCCGTATCCCACAATGCAATGCTGCCGTGGTTTGTCAGAGGAGAAGAAGAAGAAGAAGCCGATAGCTACGAGCTAAATAGCTACTGACCACTAGCTACTTAGCTACGAGCTACATAGCTACTGACCACTAGCGTTAGTTCGCACTAGGGCCCGACCGATATTGATTTTTGAGTGCCGATGCCGATGCCGATTATTTTCAGAGAAAAATTACGATAACGATTTAATCGGCCGATTATTAAAAAAAAAAAAAAAAAAAAAAAAAGCATATAAAACATATTTTTTGATACCTTAAATATACTTTAAACACTTTTGACGAATATGTGAATTGAATGCAGAACCTTTGAGTGTTTTAGAATACATTTACAGTCAAAAATGAGTGCAAATACAGCCTTATCTTATTGTCAATAAAATAAAGTTTTAAAAAAGATTTCTTAAGTTACTTGGGGCATTTTGAAACTCGGATATAAAGCATTTTCCATCTGCAAGGCTTATACATAAATATACCTTATTTACAAATTATGCATTTCTAATAAGCTACCGCAATCAAATGTAAAATAAATAAATAACTCCCAATGTGCTGCGCTCGTGAGCAGTGACTAACACGTGCGCACTGAGCAGTATGGTCTCACCGTGCGCTTCATTCGCGTCAGTCCGTGAGCCTCCTCCGGGAGCCACGTCCCTCGCACCTCTCCCCAGAGTCGGGGCCACATTCGACCTCAGATCAGACGAGACAACCCGCTGAATTTAAGCATATTACTAAGCGGAGGAAAATAAACTATCTAGGATTCCCTCACTAGCGGCGAGTGAAGAGGGAAGAGCCCAGCGCCGAATCCCCGTCCGGGCGGGCGGGCGGGCGGACGTGGGAAATGTGGCGTACGGAAGACCGATTGTCCGGTGTCGCGCGGGGGCCTGAGTCCTTCTGATCGAGGCTCAGCCCATGGACGGTGTGAGGCCGTCTTCCCGAGTTGGGTTTGGTAATGCATCCCGTCCATCTCAACTCATCTGTCTGTCGGCTTGAACTCGTCGCTGATTGGATGTCGCGGCGCGATGCCGCCTGAAAAGTTCGATATTTTCAACTTTATTCGCGCCGCGTCTCATCGCGCCAGACGCTCCATTCGCGCCGCCTCCGCCTGAATCGCGTGTCATCGCGCCATTTACATTGGTTTTCAATGTAGAGTCGCCGCTCAATTCGCGTCTATCGCGTTCGGTGTGAACGCCCCTTTAAGTAGAATGGAGTAGGAGCGCACTCTGCTGGATACTAAGCGCAACAACATAAAAAAAAAAAAAATCGGTTGTAATCAGCGTCTTTTGGCCGATGTTGATTATTTTCAAAAAGGCTATAATCGGCCGATTAAATCGGCAGGCCGATGAATCGGTCGGGCCCTAGTTCGCACGCGCTACGTATCTTCTTGTGCGCAACCCTGAGCATTTACAGCTCATGACGAGGACACAAAACAGTAGCTGACAAAACCAAACTCACACACCATTGATATTTCAACAGTTTATTGACCAAGAAACACAACCGCCATGAAGAATCACATCTTTATAGCGTCAGGTATGTTAACATGATGCTCGGCGCGCCCACTCACGTCACGTGAGTATCTGGCGCATCTGCTGACGTAACCACGTTCAGAAAATGACCCGTGTAGTGTCCGAATTCTCCTCCCGTCGTACCCTACATCGTGTACATGATGTAGTGCACTATATCATATACACGATGTAGGGGATAGGGAGTGAGTGAATGAGTGAATGATTTTGAACACAGCAACTGTGTACGCGACACACCTCCGTAGCCTCTTCCTCTACCACCACTACGACAGTTCCCCCCGGCACCTCTATGGGTAACACCGCCCCCTGCTGGCCCCAGCCGTCACTAACCTCTTCCACTGCTGCAGTACCAATTCAAACAATTATCACAGCCAGACACTATCACACATATGGTGTTCTTAAAGCTGCAAATATTAATAATATCTCCTATATTAAATATAGTGCCACTGCTCCGTCACCACTTGGTATCCTGTGTAACCTGGCCCTGCTAAACATATGGTCTCTCTCAAACAAGACTTTCATTCTTAATGATTTCATTTCATCCTCCCAGCTAGACTTCCTGTTTCTGACAGAGACCTGGTTGAAGCCTGGTGAACACAGTCAGCTTCTGGAAATGTGTCCCCCTAAATATAATTTTTATAGCTCCCCTCGGCTTTGCGGCCGTGGGGGAGGTCTAGCTGCTGTCTATGGAAAGTCCCACAAGTGTACTCTTATTAGCACTGATAATTACTCCAGTTTTGAGGTATAATAAATCACTTAGGTCCCCTGGCGCCCAATCTTCATACCCATGCCAGAAATCTTGGGGTGATCTTCGATCAAGATTTAAAATTTGACAAACAAATAAACTCTCTGGTGAAAAGTTGTTTTTTCCAACAACGAAACATTGCAAAACTGAAATCAATTCTCTCCCTCTCTGACCTTAATACAGTTACCAACGCCTTGATTACCTATAGGCTGGACTATTGCAACTCACTTTATTTAGGTATTAGCCAGTCATCACTATCCCGCTTACAGTTGGTTCAGAATTCTGCTGCCAGATTGATAACAGGAACTAGGAGGCAAGAACACATAACACCCATACTAGCATCCCTTCATGGGCTCCCCATCAAGTACAGGACAGAGTTTAAAGTTCTTTTATTTGTTTTTCAAGCACTACATGGCCTGGCCCCCCAATACATTTGTGACCTACTCTCCCCCCTTTCCAACCCAAGGATTCTTAGATCCTCGAATCAACAGCTCCTGACCTTCCCCGGTCTAGGCTACGAGGAAAGGGCGATCGTGCCTTTGCAGCCCCAAGACTATGGAACAGCCTACCCACTTCAATTAGGTGCTCCTCCTCTGCAGCTGCCTTTAAGGCAAATGTAAAAACCTTTTTGTTTGCCCAGGCCTTTACATGTCCCTGATAGTCTCAAGTGTGGTCTCAATGTGTGTGTCATTTTTGTTTTTGTTTGTAATTTTTTTGTTCACTGAACTGTACAGCACTTTGGTCAACTTCGGTTGTTTTTAAATGTGCTTTACAAATAAATTGATTTGATTTGATTTGATATATTTCTTCATTCTTCGTTCTGCAAAGGAAAAACTCAGAAAGAGTTGTGGATACAAATGGAATTCAAAAGGAACCTTTTAGCACATTCTTTTTCCACGACTGGGAGATTAGGAGGTTGGGACCCTTAATTTTAGCTCCTCTCGCTTTCTGCTGAGACAGGACAGTTTGCTTTCTAAGCCAAATTCATCATCGGGAAACTGCCGTTTGCTCACACAATAGGCGTATTATGTATTATGGAGCACTACATCAAAATATTGCAGTTACATGGTTTCCAGTGACAGCCCCCACTGCTGCTGTAAGATTAGGCTTTTATGTACACATGTCACATATGATCATATTGTCCTTTGAGCTAATAGATAAGATCGACAGTGTCTTACAATAATTTACTATTTCATGGCTGAGTGACGTAAAAATAAATGGTTAATATGTTTCCATGTACATGAATCCATGTACAATGAATTAGATAGAACTTTGTTTGTAGCGTTTAGATAGAACTTTGTTCGTAGCGTTTAGATAGAACTTTGTTCGTAGCGTTTTTTAGAACTTTGTAGCGTTTAGATAGAACTTTGTTTCTAGCGTTTAGTTAGAACTTTGTTTGTAGCGTTTAGATAGAACTTTGTTTCTAGCGTTTAGTTAGAACTTTGTTTGTAGCGTTTAGATAGAACTTTGTTCGTAGCGTTTAGATAGAACTTTGTTCGTAGCGTTTAGTTAGAACTTTGTTTGTACCGGTTAGATAGAACTTTGTAGCATTTAGATAGAACTTTGTAATGTTTAGATAGAACTTTGTAACGTTTAGATAGAACTTTGTTCGTAGCGTTTAGTTAGAACTTTGTTTATAGCGTTTAGATAGAACTTTGTAGCGTTTAGATAGAACTTTGTTTGTAGTGTTTAGATAGAACTTTGTAGCGTTTAGATAGAACTTTGTTTATAGCGTTTAGATAGAACTTTGTAGCGTTTAGATAGAACTTTGTTTGTAGTGTTTAGATAGAACTTTGTAGCGTTTAGATAGAACTTTGTTTGTAGCGTTTAGATAGAACTTTGTTCGTAGTGTTTAGATAGAACTTTGTTCGTAGCGTTTAGTTAGAACTTTGTTTATAGCGTTTAGATAGAACTTTGTTTGTAGCGTTTAGATAGAACTTTGTTCGTAGTGTTTAGATAGAACTTTGTTCGTAGCGTTTAGTTAGAACTTTGTTTATAGCGTTTAGATAGAACTTTGTTTGTAGCGTTTAGATAGAACTTTGTAGCGTTTAGATAGAACTTTGTAGCGTTTAGATAGAACTTTGTTCGTAGCGTTTAGATAGAACTTTGTAGTGTTTAGATAGAACTTTGTAGCGTTTAGATAGAACTTTGTTCATAGCGTTTAGATAGAACTTTGTAGCGTTTGGATAGAACTTTGTTTGTAGCGTTTAGATAGAACTTTGTTTGTAGCGTTTAGATAGAACTTTGTAGCGTTTGGATAGAACTTTGTTTGTAGCGTTTAGATAGAACTTTGTAGCGTTTGGATAGAACTTTGTTTGTAGCGTTTAGATAGAACTTTGTTTGTAGCGTTTAGATAGAACTTTGTAGCGTTTGGATAGAACTTTGTTTGTAGCGTTTAGATAGAACTTTGTAGCGTTTGGATAGAACTTTGTTCGTAGCGTTTAGTTAGAACTTTGTAGCGTTTAGATAGAACTTTGTTCGTAGCGTTTAGATAGAACTTTGTAGCGTTTAGATAGAACTTTGTAGCGTTTAGATAGAACTTTGTAATGTTTAGATAGAACTTTGTTTGTAGCGTTTAGATAGAACTTTGTTTGTAGTCTTTAGATAGAACTTTGTTTGTAGCGTTTAGATAGAACTTTGTTCGTAGCGTTTAGTAGTGTTTAGATAGAACTTTGTTTGTAGCGTTTAGATATAACTTTGTTTGTAGCGTTTAGATAGAACTTTGTAGCGTTTAGATAGAACTTTGTTTGTAGCGTTTAGATATAACTTTCTTTGTAGCGTTTAGATAGAACTTTGTAGCGTTTAGATAGAACTTTGTAATGTTTAGATAGAACTTTGTTTGTAGCGTTTAGATAGAACTTTGTTTGTAGTGTTTAGATAGAACTTTGTAATGTTTAGATAGAACTTTGTTCGTAGCGTTTAGATAGAACTTTGGTTGTAGCGTTTAGATAGAACTTTGTTCGTAGCGTTTAGATAGAACTTTGTAGCGTTTAGATAGAACTTTGTTTGTAGCGTTTAGATAGAACTTTGTTTGTAGTGTTTAGATAGAACTTTGTAATGTTTAGATAGAACTTTGTTCGTAGCGTTTAGATAGAACTTTGTAGCGTTTAGATAGAACTCTGGTTGTAGCGTTTAGATAGAACTTTGTAGCGTTTAGATAGAACTTTGTTTGTAATGTTTAGATAGAACTTTGTAGCGTTTAGATAGAACTTTGTTTGTAGCGTTTAGATAGAACTTTGTTTGTAGCGTTTAGATAGAACTTTGTTTGTAGTGTTTAGATAGAACTTTGTTTGTAGTGTTTAGATAGAACTTTGTAGCGTTTAGATAGAACTCTGGTTGTAGCGTTTAGATAGAACTTTGTTTGTAGCGTTTAGTTAGAACTTTGTTTGTAGTGTTTAGATAGAACTTTGTAGCGTTTAGATAGAACTTTGTTTGTAGCGTTTAGATAGAACTTTGTTTGTAGCGTTTAGATAGAACTTTGTTTGTAGACTTTGTAGCGTTTAGATAGAACTTTGTTTGTAGCGTTTAGATAGAACTTTGTAATGTTTAGATAGAACTTAGTAACGTTTAGATAGAACTTTGTTCGTAGCGTTTAGTTAGAACTTTGTTTATAGCGTTTAGATAGAACTTTGTAGCGTTTAGATAGAACTTTGTTTGTAGTGTTTAGATAGAACTTTGTAGCGTTTAGATAGAACTTTGTTTGTAGCGTTTAGATAGAACTTTGTTTGTAGCGTTTAGATAGAACTTTGTAGCGATTGGATAGAACTTTGTTTGTAGCGTTTAGATAGAACTTTGTTTGTAGCGTTTAGTTAGAACTTTGTTTGTAGTGTTTAGATAGAACTTTGTAGCGTTTAGATAGAACTTTGTTTGTAGCGTTTAGATAGAACTTTGTTTGTAGCGTTTAGATAGAACTTTGTTTGTAGTGTTTAGATAGAACTTTGTTTGTAGCGTTTAGATAGAACTTTGTTTGTAGCGTTTAGTTAGAACTTTGTTTGTAGCGTTTAGATAGAACTTTGTTTGTAGCGTTTAGATAGAACTTTGTAGCGTTTAGATAGAACTTTGTTCGTAGCGTTTAGATAGAACTTTGTTTGTAGTGTTTAGATAGAACTTTGTAATGTTTAGATAGAACTTTGTTCGTAGCGTTTAGATAGAACTCTGTTCGTAGCGTTTAGATAGAACTTTGTAGCGTTTAGAAAGAACTTTGGTTGTAGCGTTTAGATAGAACTTTGTTTGTAGCGTTTAGTTAGAACTTTGTTTGTAGTGTTTAGATAGAACTTTGTAGCGTTTAGATAGAACTTTGTTTGTAGCGTTTAGATAGAACTTTGTTTGTAGCGTTTAGATAGAACTTTGTAGCGTTTAGATAGAACTTTGTTTGTAGTGTTTAGATAGAACTTTGTAATGTTTAGATAGAACTTTGTTCGTAGCGTTTAGATAGAACTTTGTAGCGGTTAGATAGAACTCTGGTTGTAGCGTTTAGATAGAACTTTGTAGCGTTTAGATAGAACTTTGTTTGTAATGTTTAGATAGAACTTTGTAGCGTTTAGATAGAACTTTGTTTGTAGCGTTTAGATAGAACTTTGTTTGTAGTGTTTAGATAGAACTTTGTTTGTAGCGTTTAGATAGAACTTTGTTTGTAGCGTTTAGATAGAACTTTGTAATGTTTAGATAGAACTTTGTTCGTAGCGTTTAGATAGAACTTTGTAGCGTTTAGATAGAACTTTGTAGCGTTTAGATAGAACTTTGTTCGTAGCGTTTAGATAGAACTTTGTAGCGTTTGGATAGAACTTTGTTTGTAGCGTTTAGATAGAACTTTGTTTGTAGCGTTTAGATAGAACTTTGTAGCGTTTGGATAGAACTTTGTTTGTAGTGTTTAGATATAACTTTGTAGCGTTTGGATAGAACTTTGTTCGTAGCGTTTAGTTAGAACTTTGTAGCGTTTAGATAGAACTTTGTTTGTAGTGTTTAGATAGAACTTTGTTTGTAGCGTTTAGATAGAACTTTGTTTGTAGCGTTTAGTAGTGTTTAGATAGAACTTTGTTTGTAGCGTTTAGATAGAACTTTGTTTGTAGCGTTTAGATAGAACTTTGTAGCGTTTAGATATAACTTTGTTTGTAGCGTTTAGATAGAACTTTGTAGCGTTTAGATAGAACTTTGTAATGTTTAGATAGAACTTTGTTTGTAGCGTTTAGATAGAACTTTGTTTGTAGTGTTTAGATAGAACTTTGTTCGTAGCGTTTAGATAGAACTTTGTAGCGTTTAGATAGAACTTTGGTTGTAGCGTTTAGATAGAACTTTGTTCGTAGCGTTTAGATAGAACTTTGTAGCGTTTAGATAGAACTTTGTTTGTAGCGTTTAGTTAGAACTTTGTTTGTAGCGTTTAGATAGAACTTTGTTCGTAGCGTTTAGATAGAACTTTGTAGCGTTTAGATAGAACTTTGTTTGTAGCGTTTAGATAGAACTTTGTAATGTTTAGATAGAACTTTGTTTGTAGCGTTTAGATAGAACTCTGGTTGTAGCGTTTGGATAGAACTTTGTAGCGTTTAGATAGAACTTTGTTTGTAATGTTTAGATAGAACTTTGTAGCGTTTTGATAGAACTTTGTTTGTAGCGTTTAGATAGAACTTTGTTTGTAGCGTTTAGATAGAACTTTGTTTGTAGTGTTTAGATAGAACTTTGTTTGTAGTGTTTAGATAGAACTTTGTAGCGTTTAGATAGAACTTTGTTTGTAGCGTTTAGATAGAACTTTGTTTGTAGCGTTTAGATAGAACTTTGTTTGTAGTGTTTAGATAGAACTTTGTAGCGTTTAGATAGAACTTTGTTTGTAGCGTTTAGTTAGAACTTTGTTTGTAGTGTTTAGATAGAACTTTGTAGCGTTTAGATAGAACTTTGTTTGTAGCGTTTAGATAGAACTTTGTTTGTAGCGTTTAGATAGAACTTTGTTTGTAGTGTTTAGATAGAACTTTGTAATGTTTAGATAGAACTTTGTTCGTAGCGTTTAGATAGAACTTTGTAGCGTTTAGATAGAACTCTGGTTGTAGCGTTTAGATAGAACTTTGTAGCGTTTAGATAGAACTTTGTTTGTAATGTTTAGATAGAACTTTGTAGCGTTTAGATAGAACTCTGGTTGTAGCGTTTAGATAGAACTTTGTTTGTAGCGTTTAGTTAGAACTTTGTTTGTAGTGTTTAGATAGAACTTTGTAGCGTTTAGATAGAACTTTGTTTGTAGCGTTTAGATAGAACTTTGTTTGTAGCGTTTAGATAGAACTTTGTTTGTAGTGTTTAGATAGAACTTTGTTTGTAGCGTTTAGATAGAACTTTGTTTGTAGCGTTTAGATAGAACTTTGTAATGTTTAGATAGAACTTTGTTTGTAGCGTTTAGATAGAACTTTGTTTGTAGTGTTTAGATAGAACTTTGTAATGTTTAGATAGAACTTTGTTCGTAGCGTTTAGATAGAACTCTGTTCGTAGCGTTTAGATAGAACTTTGTAGCGTTTAGAAAGAACTTTGGTTGTAGCGTTTAGATAGAACTTTGTTTGTAGCGTTTAGTTAGAACTTTGTTTGTAGTGTTTAGATAGAACTTTGTAGCGTTTAGATAGAACTTTGTTTGTAGCGTTTAGATAGAACTTTGTTTGTAGCGTTTAGATAGAACTTTGTTTGTAGCGTTTAGATAGAACTTTGTTTGTAGTGTTTAGATAGAACTTTGTAATGTTTAGATAGAACTTTGTTCGTAGCGTTTAGATAGAACTTTGTAGCGTTTAGATAGAACTCTGGTTGTAGCGTTTAGATAGAACTTTGTAGCGTTTAGATAGAACTTTGTTTGTAATGTTTAGATAGAACTTTGTAGCGTTTAGATAGAACTTTGTTTGTAGCGTTTAGATAGAACTTTGTTTGTAGCGTTTAGATAGAACTTTGTTTGTAGTGTTTAGATAGAACTTTGTTTGTAGTGTTTAGATAGAACTTTGTAGCGTTTAGATAGAACTTTGTTCGTAGCGTTTAGATAGAACTTTGTAGCGTTTAGATAGAACTCTGGTTGTAGCGTTTAGATAGAACTTTGTTTGTAGCGTTTAGTTAGAACTTTGTTTGTAGTGTTTAGATAGAACTTTGTAGCGTTTAGATAGAACTTTGTTTGTAGCGTTTAGATAGAACTTTGTTTGTAGCGTTTAGATAGAACTTTGTTTGTAGCGTTTAGATAGAACTTTGTTTGTAGCGTTTAGATAGAACTTTGTAATGTTTAGATAGAACTTTGTTTGTAGCGTTTAGATAGAACTTTGTTTGTAGTGTTTAGATAGAACTTTGTAATGTTTAGATAGAACTTTGTTCGTAGCGTTTAGATAGAACTCTGTTCGTAGCGTTTAGATAGAACTTTGTAGCGTTTAGAAAGAACTTTGGTTGTAGCGTTTAGATAGAACTTTGTTTGTAGCGTTTAGTTAGAACTTTGTTTGTAGTGTTTAGATAGAACTTTGTAGCGTTTAGATAGAACTTTGTTTGTAGCGTTTAGATAGAACTTTGTTTGTAGCGTTTAGATAGAACTTTGTTTGTAGCGTTTAGATAGAACTTTGTTTGTAGTGTTAAGATAGAACTTTGTAATGTTTAGATAGAACTTTGTTCGTAGCGTTTAGATAGAACTTTGTAGCGTTTAGATAGAACTCTGGTTGTAGCGTTTAGATAGAACTTTGTAGCGTTTAGATAGAACTTTGTTTGTAATGTTTAGATAGAACTTTGTAGCGTTTAGATAGAACTTTGTTTGTAGCGTTTAGATAGAACTTTGTTTGTAGCGTTTAGATAGAACTTTGTTTGTAGTGTTTAGATAGAACTTTGTTTGTAGTGTTTAGATAGAACTTTGTAGCGTTTAGATAGAACTTTGTTCGTAGCGTTTAGATAGAACTTTGTAGCGTTTAGATAGAACTCTGGTTGTAGCGTTTAGATAGAACTTTGTTTGTAGCGTTTAGTTAGAACTTTGTTTGTAGTGTTTAGATAGAACTTTGTAGTGTTTAGATAGAACTTTGTAGCGTTTAGATAGAACTTTGTTTGTAGCGTTTAGATAGAACTTTGTTTGTAGCGTTTAGATAGAACTTTGTTTGTAGTGTTTAGATAGAACTTTGTTTGTAGCGTTTAGATAGAACTTTGTTTGTAGCGTTTAGATAGAACTTTGTAATGTTTAGATAGAACTTTGTTTGTAGCGTTTAGATAGAACTTTGTTTGTAGTGTTTAGATAGAACTTTGTAATGTTTAGATAGAACTTTGTTCGTAGCGTTTAGATAGAACTCTGTTCGTAGCGTTTAGATAGAACTTTGTAGCGTTTAGAAAGAACTTTGGTTGTAGCGTTTAGATAGAACTTTGTTTGTAGCGTTTAGTTAGAACTTTGTTTGTAATGTTTAGATAGAACTTTGTAGCGTTTAGATAGAACTTTGTTTGTAGCGTTTAGATAGAACTTTGTCTGTAGTGTTTAGATAGAACTTTGTTTGTAGCGTTTAGATAGAACTTTGTTTGTAGCGTTTAGATAGAACTTTGTAGCGTTTAGATAGAACTTTGTTTGTAGCGTTTAGATAGAACTTTGTAGCGTTTAGATAGAACTTTGGTTGTAGCGTTTAGATAGAACTTTGTTTGTAGTGTTTAGTTAGAACTTTGTTTGTAATGTTTAGATAGAACTTTGTAGCGTTTAGATAGAACTTTGTTCGTAGCGTTTAGATAGAACTTTCACCCTCGGCGAGCGTTTAGACTGACGACGGGTTGGAATAACGGCGGAATACTCCTGCAATGAAAAGGTCGTCTAAAAGGGGCTTTTGAGGGGCTGGATGCTGTCGTAGACGGCTGATGATACACTATGATTGGCCAGTCTGCATTAACCAGAGGGAATTAGCGAAGGTTCTGTAGTCACTGTTGATTACTTTTTTCAACTGCTCCAAACACTTTCTGGCAAGTGTATTTCTAACACCATGGCTTCCCACAGTTGAAACGGGAAGGACTTTGACCAGACACAGGATTTCACTCAATCTTCATTTTTATTTCACCAGCCATTTACCGGCATGATGGATAAGATGAGGTGAAAAACCTTTAAACATACAAAAATAGGACAATGCAAATTAAATCAATGTTTCCCATTAAACACAAAAGTACATTAAATCAGGCAAAAGGTATTTAAACAGAAAATAAGGCATTGAACGCCAGAAAGCCATTTCTACTTTTAAATTAACCTGTTTAGCATTTAAATTAATACATCTCAGTCCAGTAAGGAGACCTGGGCTTACCGGTAGCCTCTTTGATCTTTTCCCCTTTCCCATGGGTTTTAACTCTGTGCTTGTCAGAGAGCTCTTCCTCCTGCTGCCGCGTTGCAAACAACTGAACACACGTCTCTTCCTTTGTCTCTGGCACATGCTGCTCATTTAGACCAACTGCATCCACCTGTTCGCTCGCTGACGTGCGCGCATGCGCAGTAAGGCCATCACGTGCACCCACTCGCAGGTAGACTTCCGCGGTAGATCGCCGCTGTTGCGTGCATGCGCAGTAAGGCCATCACGTCCACCCACTCGCAGGCAGACTTCCCGGTAGATCGCCGCAACACTTTCGATCAGTATTTTAGGTTAGATTTTGAACAAAATCACTCCAATCACTGATTTTAACACCAGATTCATATCGGCAGCGATTCCTACAAGCAAATATTTAATTCTTTTTTTTTTCTCATTTCACATCTGTGCAACCTTCTGGGTTGGGTCAAGCGAGCACATTGACAAAAGAGTTGATCTAAAAAAAAAAACATTCCTGCATCACACCCGTAATGTCTTCCCTCTCGGGCCGAGCCAACGAACCAAGAAGCTGCTAAAGTGCCTTTTTCTCAGAGAGGGAGCAGATATCCTCCACGCTGAGATAGATTTTCACCTTTTCACTCCCACATTTTCATCCCCGCTCCTCTGTTCTCCATCGATCGGGCCGAGAACGTGTCCTGGAGGCACGCAAGGCCGTGTACAGTACACACACGGCATGTCAAGCCATCTGCACAGGACCTCAACTGCTCTTCAGCCACAATACCCTCTTTTGCAAAACAGCCACACATGCTCTTTCCCCACTATTATTTGTTATTCTCACACTAAACGTGCTCTAAATCTCATCTCCTCCTACAATAAATGTGTACATACACCTTGTAATATCTCTTAGGTGGTAATTTTCCTGCACCATAAAATGAGTCATTTGTCTCCCGTATGTTTTTCTCTCTCAGCTGGCGAAGAAGGAGGAGCAAGCTGCAAGAGCACTGCTGCTGAGATTACAACCTGATGGAGGGTGTCTGGGCAATGCATGTGTGTGGAGGTGAGTGTGCGTTGTGTACATATGATTGTGTGGAAAAAAGAGGGGATTAAACCTGTATCTCGGGGCCTCTTTTCGATGTCAGGGAGGTGCTGGGAGGAGGAGTGTTATTGCTGACAGGGCAGTCTCACTCTCATGATATGAACACACACACGAACCCTCACACACAGAGGCACCCGACTCTTCTTCTGCATTATTTATGAAATGCCGCCATTATCTCTTGTTTTACACCTTGCGTCAACTGAGTGCCAGGAAAAGAGCCATGCATGTGTGCGTGTGTGTGTGCGCGTGTGCACTACCAGAGGTAGTGCATGTGTGTTATGAATGTATGAAGAAGGAAGAGGTAGAAAAGTCGAAGTCTCACCGCTACGGAGAAGAAAATCATACAAGACAGAAAAAGAAAGAATTTAAAAAAAGTTTCATTGGTGTTGGTGTTGAGCTGGTGACAGAAGGCAGAAGGGTGTGGGACAGAGGCTGTGTGTGTGTCCTGGAAACAACACCCAAAAATGTTGACTAATAAAAATGTCGACAGTCCAACAGACCATTGAGTACAGTAAGGAAGCCATGGCATTAATAGTCATTGGGCCAAATAAATCACACCCACTGTTCTACAGGTTGTTCATTGGTTGCACAAAGTACAGATCCGATGCCTGAACTTGTGCATCGGCTGAATCTGAGTACCAATCCGGTGCCAGCGCATTCAAAATTGGATGTTATTGATCACCATTTAGCTCCGTCTGTGGGATTTAAAAATATTTAACCATTGAAAAGTGCTGGTCACTAAATATTGCACCCCCTGAAACCGTTGCTCTGGGCCGAGCCGAAGGTAAACGATGACGAGGTGATTTCACCTGGCTTCTTACTAGTGCTGCATTCATACGTGAGTGTTCTGATTAATACTAGGACTAATCTTTGATTTCCAAATAGACATGTGTAACGGAGATCCGTTCCGTCTCCGTTAAGTGTGTTAACAGCTTCCGTATTGGCGACGCATATGTGCACTGTAGCATATTTCACCCCATAAAACACAGTAACGTATTGGCACAAGAAATTGCATAATTATTATAAAAATGACACAAGCTACTGTTACGTTTAAAACCTTTATTGGAGGGCTGTGTTTTGCCAATTGTGTGTTTTCCGCAGGCGATCTGGTGATGGTGGTGGTTCGAATTGGCCGCGTCACCTGTGAAAAGACTATAACAGTGGTGCCCGAGCGGCTAGGCTGTAACGGTCAAGTGTATTGATTTGCATTATTAATCATGTCATTATTAAGGTTTGAAGAGTTACGAACAAAATGTCATATGCTAAACACTTACCCATGCTTTCCTGTCTCCAACTCCCAGGGTGCGCCACTAAAAGAGTCCCTGGGGAAACAAGCGCCCCTTTGTCGTTCGAGGAAGGTTCCATCAGATGGGATTGTGTGGGGGGTGTTATGCTATGTCATGTTATGTGTGTTAGATTTGTTATGGTATCTTGCTGAGGGTTAACTATCAATGGGTTAACGGCTGTAATGTAAATATTTAGTACACATGAATATTGGGGGTTTGTTGTATTTTCATGTGTGGGGTAATATGGGTTATATTCAAGCACCCCTGTTTTTGGTAGCACCCACCGGTGGGGACTATAAAGGGCTGCACTAAGTGCTAGTAGGGGGAGTAGTGCTGGTAGCGCTGGGCATGGTAGCTGGTCCTGGATATGCTGGATGATATGTACACACTGAACTTTAAACCTGACTACAAATTAATGCCCACCATTTGGGTTTACTTTACATTGTGCCTCCGCCTCCTCACTGTTGGTCTGGGCCGCTCACAAGGTCAGTCTAACAACTTGTTACAAATACAGAGGCTGGATATCAGAGCTGATGATGATAGTCACTCACAAGTGAGCCTCTGTTGAGAGGTGAACAGGCTCAGTATCGATCAGACAGGATGTATTGATCGGGTAGCAAGCGACACATGTTGTAAATGAGCTGATAAATGATTAGGAGTGGGCTATATCACATTTGTATCGCAGATACAATTCACTTAATTGGCCATGTAAGGGAACACATCTTAGATAGGAAAAAAACAATATGTTTATTGGCTGACTAATCTTAGTCAGCCAATAAACAGCCTAGGCTGTCTAACTCGTTAACATGGCTGTTAACATGAAAACGAAGGGATTCTGTGCTAGCTCATCCTTGTGTGTGTGTGTGTGTGTGTGTGTTTGCAAAAACTAAAAGCTTAAATGTGCATGTGTTTACCTTGGTAAAGCCGGTATAGCAACATCCATGTCGCCACTAATGTGATGATGACACCAGTGTTCCGCCGGCCCCTTTAAATGATAACATAACATGATATGAGACTCACGTACTCGCCGATACTCCATCCTTGGATTCTTTTTGGACTATTGGAGGTATTTGACTGGTGTGGAAGAAGCTGAAGTCCTTGATTCAAGCTGAAAGTCCTGCAGATAGGATGCAACTTATTGTTCTGATGCACACTGAACAAAATGAAGAATTCTGTGATTCATATACAGCTATGATGCACGACTGGGGGTCTTTTTATATCTGGGAAGTTAAAATCATGGCTTCATCTTAACGAACAGCATGTAGTTGATTATATTATATTGTATTATATGATAACTCACATAACACAAAGGTTGTATGAATCAAAAAGAGGTGTTTGACCTTCCCTGCTGTTCCTGAAACCACTGCTGAATTCATTTTTAAGGTAATGTGCTGCAGCAATCAACCCTCTGTAGTTGGTGGTTCTACGTCACTACATCCATGGAAGCCTTTCTCATGGATTATGAGGACATTCAGCTTTTGTCATGGTCTTGTAGTTCAACAGATGTAGAACAAGGACTGAATACAGCAGCCCTCCATTTATTCTTATGAAAGTTGCTCAGTGCACAAAGCCAAAAAAACTTTGACTTCCGAGTATAAAATCACCCGGATCTTCAGCATCAATCATTCTCATGAACGGGGGAAAGAAAATAACTGAATTTGGCTCTAAGTGTACTTTATACCTTTTAGGACCAATTCATTTAAATAAGGGCCGTAAAGTGACGTCTCTCTCCCACTTAAAGTCTAATGTAAAAATTGACGTGAGGCAAAATCCGTTCACAACAAGCACATAAAAATATAGAACGGTATTTACAGGGACACGGGTAAAATCGCAGATTGTGTGCCACATGAGCGGAAAGAGGCAAGAAGCTCTTTAAATCTGCACTCGTGGGAGGGTTGTAGGGAAAAGTTCCCCACATAAAGATGGAGGATAAGCGTTAACTGCACCTAATTATAGAATCCTCAGCATTTAAAAAAACTGCCAGTGAGAGCCCCCTCCTTGAACCGACACCTTACCGTGGTGGAGGGGTTTGAGCACCTGAATGATCCTAGGAGCTATGTTGTCCGGGGCTTAATGCCCCTGGTAGGGTCTCCCAAGGCAAACAGGTCCTAGGTGACAGGTCAGACTAAGAGCGGTTCCAAAGCCCTTAATGAAAAACAGAAAATCAAGGAAGTTCACGTCGCCCGGATTGGCGTTACCGGGGCCCCACCCTGGAGCCAGGTCCGGGGTTGGGGCTCGCAGGCGAGCGCCTGGTGGCCAGGTCTGTGCCCTCGGGAACCGGCCGGGCACAGCCCGAAAGAGCCCGAAACTGCCCTCCTGTAGGCCCAACACCCGCAGGAGGGTTCAGAAGGGGCCGGTGCGGTGGGATTTGGGTGGCTACAGGTAGTCGGGCTCACCTCCACGCACAGTCTAGGCTCTGGAACCCAACTCCTTGAGAGAGGCTGGACTCTCTTCTACTCTGGAGTTGCCCGCGGTGAAAGGCGCCGAGCTGGTGTGGGCTTGCTTATAGCCCCCCAGCTCGGCCGCCATGTGTTGGAGTTTTCCCCGGTGAACGAGAGGGTCGTTTCCCTGCGCCTTCGGGTCGGGGATAGGTCTCTCACTGTTCTTTCGGCCTATGGGCCAAACAGCAGTGCAGAGTACCCGGCCTTCTTGGAGTCCTTGGGAGGGGTACTTGAGAGTGCTCCAACCGGGGACTCCATTGTTTTACTGGGGGACTTCAACGCTCACGTGGGCAACGACAGTGTTACCTGGAGGGGCGTGATTGGGAGGAACGGCCTCCCCGATCAGAACCCGAGTGGGGTTCTGTTATTGGACTTCTGTGCTGGTCACGGTTTGTCCATAACAAACACCATGTTCAAACATAAGGGTGTCCATCAGTGCACATGGCACCAGGACACCCTAGGCCGGAGGTCAATGATCGACTTCGTGGTTGTGTCATCTGACCTCCGGCCGTATGTTTTGGACACTCGGGTGAAGAGAGGGGCTGAGCTGTCAACTGATCACCACCTGGTGGTGAGTTGGATCCGCTGGCAGGGGAGGAAGCTGGACAGACTTGGCAGACCTAAACGCGTTGTGAGGGTCTGCTGGGAACGTCTGGTGGAACCCTCTGTCAGGGAGGTCTTCAACTCCCACCTCCGGGAGAGCTTTGACCAGATCCCGAGGGAGGCTGGGGACATTGGAATGGACCTTGTTCTCTGCTTCCATTGTTGACGCGGCTGTTCGTACCTGTGGCCGTAAGGTCTCCGGTGCCTGTCGTGGCGGCAATCCCCGAACCCGGTGGTGGACACCGGAAGTAAGGGATGCTGTCAAGCTGAAGAAGGAGTCCTACCGAGCCTGGTTGGCTCGGGGGACTCCCGAGGCAGCTGACGGGTACCGGCAGGCCAAGCGTGCTGCAGCACGGACGGTCGCTGAAGCAAAGGTTCGGGTCTGGGAAGAGTTCGGGGAGGCCATGGAGGAGGACTATCGGTCAGCCTCGAGGAAATTCTGGCAAACCATCCGGCGCCTTAGGAAGGGGAAGCAGCCCTCCACCAACACTGTTTACGGTGGAGGTGGGGAGCTGCTGACTTCGACTGGGGATATCGTCGGGCGGTGGAAGGAATACATCGAGGACCTCCTCAACCCCACTGTCACGTCTCCCATTGGGGAAGCAGAGGCTGGCGACTCAGAGGCTCATCCACCCATTACCTGGGCTGAAGTCACCGAGGTAGTTAAGAAGCTCCCCGGTGGCAAGGCACCGGGGGTGGATGAGATCCGCCCTGAGTACCTCAAGTCTCTGGATGTTGTGGGGCTGTCTTGGTTGACACGTCTCTGCAACATCGCGTGGCAGTCGGGGACAGTGCCACTGGACTGGCAGACCGGGGTGGTGGTCCCTCTATTCAAAAAGGGGGACCGGAGGGTGTGTTCCAACTATCGGGGGATCACACTTCTCAGCCTCCCCGGGAAAGTCTATTCCAGGGTGCTGGAGAGGAGAATTCGGCCGATAGTCGAACCTCAGATTCAGGAGGAACAATGCGGTTTTCGTCCTGGCCGTGGAACACTGGACCAGCTCTATACCCTCTGCAGGGTGCTCGAGGGTTCATGGGAGTTTGCCCAACCAGTCCACATGTGTTTTGTGGACTTGGAGAAGGCATTCGACCGTGTCCCTCGTGGCATTCTGTGGGAGGTACCTCGGGAGTACGGGGTCGGGGGCCCTCTGCTAAGGGCTGTTCGGTCCCTGTATGACCGGAGTAGGAGCTTGGTTCGCATTGCCGGCAGTAAGTCAGACCTGTTCCAGGTGCATGTTGGACTCCGGCAGGGCTGCCCTCTGTCACCGGTCCTGTTCATTATTTTTATGGACAGGATTTCTAGGCGCAGCCGTGGGCCGGAGGGGATCTGATTCGGGAGCCACTGGATTTCATCCCTGCTTTTTGCGGACGATGTGGTCTTGTTGGCTCCTTCGAGCCAGGACTTCCAGCATGTCCTGGGGCAGTTTGCAGCCGAGTGTGAAGCAGCCGGGATGAGGATTAGCACCTCCAAATCTGAGGCCATGGTTCTCGACCGGAAAAAGGCGGCTTGCTCCCTCCAGGTCGGGGGGGAGTTCCTGCCTCAAGTGGAGGAGTTTAAGTATCTTGGGGTCTTGTTCACGAGTGAGGGAAGGATGGAGCGTGAGATTGACAGGCGGATCGGTGCAGCGGCTGCAGTAATGCGGTCGCTGTATCGGTCCGTCGTGGTAAAGAGAGAGCTGAGCCTTTGGGTCATGACCGAAAGAATAAGATCCCGGATACAAGCGGCCAAAATGAGCTTCCTCCGCAGGGTGGCGGGGCGCTCCCTTAGAGATAGGGTGAGGAGCTCCGTCACACGGGAGGAGCTCGGAGTAGAGCCGCTGCTCCTCCACATCGAGAGGAGCCAGTTGAGGTGGCTCGGGCATCTGCATCGGATGCCCCCTGGACGCCTCCCTCGGGAGGTGTTCCAGGCATGCCCCACCGGGAGGAGACCCCGAGGAAGACCCAGGACACGCTGGAGTGACTATGTCACCCGGCTGGCCTGGGAACGCCTTGGGGTCCTCCCGGAGGAGCTGGGGGAAGTGTCTGGGGAGAGGGAAGTCTGGGCGTCCCTGCTCAGGCAGCTGCCCCCGCGACCCGGTCCCGGATAAGCGGAGGAAAATGGATGGATGGATGGATGGATGCCAGTGAGAGCGCTCCTCTATTCTGCCTCTTAAAAGCAGGTCTGAACCAGGAAGCACCACACGGATCAGACTATCAATCATGCAACCAGAAATCATCGTTACATATTAATTAGATTAATAAGATGCAAAATGAGGAAGTGCAGCATACGCTGTGAGCAAACTGCACCAATCTTATTACATCTACACCTGAATGTCTCTTATATGCAGTTGCCATTAACAACTACAGTATGCTAGCTATATTTAGTTCAGCCACCGCTTATGTATTATGCTACCTAACTGTATGATTATTTAATTGGAGTGCTATCTTTTCTGACGCTTTTCTTCAGTGCATCTTTGAGAAAAATTTGGAGACCCCCCCCCCCCCCCCCCCGAGTTGGCATCAGTAATGCAGTCCACAGTGACTCACTTCCTGCTGGCACATTAGGGGAAACTTCAGTGCTGATACTACCAGTTGGCTACCGGCGGCTCAAGTCTGGCAGAGCTGCTCCTGGAAGCCAAAGTCAGAGTCTGAGAATCTGCCTTATTTTTGCTTAATTTCCTCAAAGGTAGACTCGTTGCTAACGCTAATCCCCTCTGACACTGACAACGCATCACACAAACTAATCCATATTTGTCCTCTGTGTACGTAAGGAATTCATTTTGCCTGTCCAAACTGACGCTCCCATAGGCTTCCAGATGACAGTGAAACATATCTGAGCCAAACTCATTTCTCTGCTATCCAAAAATAAGTCAGAATATGTCAGTGCATAGTGGAGTCGCTGTACACTAAGCTGCTTGTAGTGACAAAGTATACATCCATATATTTTGGGCTGAATCTCTGCCCTGACAGAAGTGGATTACATGGTTTTGTTTAAGTATAATAGCATATAATAGTGCTGAGATTTGAGGAATAGATTTTGACTATTATGTTATAGGTTGCGATTACCACCAAAGCAGATGTTTGACTCCTTTACATAGCAGAGACATTCACAGACAATCGCTGTCCCTGCCAACACATTACCTTAACTCGAAAGTTCCAAAGCCCCCCGAGCCTCAGTCTGAAAAGATCTTCGAGCTCGGCTTTCTTCGGCTTTCAACCTTCTGTTTTCCTAGCTGGACTCCTCGGCGAGCACAAATAAACACCTGTTCAACAGAAATCCCAACCTCCCTGGCTGTGTGCACAAAGCAAACTGAACAAAGGAGCTGACAGCTGCACTTTGGAAGAAGCGACAGAGCAGGAGTCAAGGGCCAACATGAAAGATGAAGATTCTACGATTAAAGCAAGAGACACAAATGAAATGGAGGGATGGCGGAGACCATTACCTGTGTGAATCTGTAGACATTCAGGGAGACAGACGCTCTGAGAACAACGTCCATTAGAGGAAAACGCCCAGCGGAAACTGTCTTTTCTACTTTGCGTCAGACAAAGAGGACGAAGAGAGTTGGAGAGAGCAGAGGAAAAAGCTTAACAAGGTCAACAAAGCATTTGAGGGATGCTCGACCTCTCATCTTTTTTTGCAAAGCTGCAGACAGCCCACTGACACACACACACATACACACACACACACGCTGCAACATCTCAGTATGCAATGAGACATGACAATGGCTGAAGGAAGATTGTTTAAGGCGATCAGTGTGACAGCTTCTTCTCTCCGTTGTGACGTGATACAGTGTGAACGCATCACTAGAAGCCTGAATATTTCACCAGAAACATGACCTGCTTTTCCTCTGCAGACACCGCTCTACTGTAGCACTTTATAGCATCCACATAAAAAAATAAACTTCGCCCGGGCGAAAAGCCCAGTCAACCACTTTATTATTATTGCTTATAGATCTCAGTGACAACGGGGACCTCATGGTAGTTTTCCCCACTTTTACTGTAGCTTTTACCCCAAAAAACCTACTGTCTGAAGGTCACCTCCTTCCGGGTTCTGCGATTCAATATCGCAGGAGGGCATAATTCATAAGTGAACACATCCTCTTACTGCTCAACACTCAAAGAATACACCATGTTTTTATATTATTTAGTGATGACTTTACTTAAGAAATAACAGGAGAAGCTGCTCTGCTTCAGAATATGTTCTAAAGCAAAATCTTAAACTATTAATAAGCCAGACTAGCTACATTTTACCTCACATCTATCCAAAGAGCACAGGGAGAACTTTGCTTTCGTGTTAGCCGTCTTTTCATCTTCAAGCGTTCCCAGTATGCAGTAGCCTCTGCATTTCGGGTTAGGGTTAGCTTCAAACAGACCTTTGACCTCTAACATCCATCCTAGCTGCAAATGCTATAGGCTACCTATCTATTCTATCTCTTAGCAGCGATAAATTGACAACACAATAATATAGTATATAGTACAATAGAAAGTGGTGGTTGTTGTTCGTTGCTTTGGTGAACACGCGTAGTTAGCTGGTTAGTTAGCGAGCTAGCTTGTTCTTCTCCAGAGCAGCAGGAAATGACACGGAGGAAACCGCTGCCGCCGTCCACCAGCCTGCTGCTCGGCTCATGTTCTGCCACCAGTAGCATTCAAGAACGACAATTAGCAAGCTAGATAACCAGCAAGCTGTCCACTATTTAGCTATCTAGCATGCAAAAGCCACTGCTTTTAATTTATTTTGCACTTGTTACACAAAAAGAGCTGAACACGGCTAATCTTGCATTCTGCTGCTGCAAACTTAATATTTTGGGTGGCCAGTTATGGCTGCATGCTCAAGGATAATTACAGTGACTCACACTTATTGCCTGCTTTATACCGCCATTGACCACCTGCAGACTAGTCTGAACCTGCCCCGGCCAGTAGGGGACACTAGTTAGTAAGTTGCCCACCACAATCTGTTGCCATTCATGCTCACTTTTATTGTTTTGGATGGTGTGTAACTAACACACAGCTGACTCTGTGGCCAGAGACACTGTAATTAGGTGCCTTTTTTATTGGACGTCAACGTCATGTTTACACACACAGTCCAACAAATAGACTTGAAGCCCAAATAGATGCTTCCAGTGGCAGTCACACCTATGAGACAGAGACCAGGCCGCACAGAGCCGGTGCAGACATCTGCGTAGATTAAATGGAAAGTGTATCTTCTGTGTGAAACGTGAGAGTGAAAAACAGGACTGATACACTTAGTGTATAGACGGGGTTATGGGTTGTTTTCAGACAATCAAACATTACAGCAGTGGTCGCTGCAGATATACTGGGAGGAGATCTGCTCTCTACTGAGTGCACTCTTCTAGGCATTTCCTGACACTAACTGTTGATGGCTGGAACGGCTGATTGGCTCCACCAGTGGTCAAAAATGCACAGCTCAAAATAGATCAGACAATGAAAGTGCAAGTGCAAATGTGCTGATGATAAACAGCCCCCAGGTTTACTTTAGGGGGGGTTTAGCTCAGGAGGTAGAGTGGGTTGGCTGGCAATCGCAAGATTGCCAGTACAATCCCCGGCTCCTCCTAGCTGAGTGCCTGGTGTCCCTGAGCAAGACACTCCACCCTAATTGCTCCTGACGAGCTGGATGTCGCCCTGCGTGGTTGACTCTGCCGTCGGTGTGTGAATGTGTGTATGAATGGGTGAATGTCAGTCATTACTGTAAAGCGCTTTGAATAAAAGCGCTATATAAATGTGGACCATTTACCATTTACAGGGAAGAAAAAGAAGGTGAATGGCTACAAGACAAACACACTTATCAGAATATGTTCTAAAGCACCACTGTGGCATAGTGGTAATAAACAGTTGTCTTGTTTTCAAGCTATTTGAGCATCGAGTATGTGTGTGGGTGTGCCTTTAGGACAATGCAGAGATCTGCTGCGTGTGTATTCTGAACACATTGCGTGTTTTGTAAAATGCAGTATAGAAACTGGTGCATAGTGTTGGTCCACTCAACACTGCTGGGTTTTCTTTTACTTGTTTGCGTACCTGAATGAACAAAGATGCTTAGGTCCATTTTCAAACAAACCCTGGTCCGTTCAAACCGGTAATTCCAGTTTGTTTGGGATGGTTTAGAAAGCAAGTCAATCGAACCAAGTCCAAAGGTGGGTCTGCAGCTGCTCCACTCGGCTGCAGTTTGTTCAAAAAGCTGCTGATCATGAATGCTCTTCCGTATCCTTATGAAGCCATGTACTTTATATAAGCAAAGGGGCTGCCATTCTCTATTAATATTCTACATAACATGCGGCATCTTCGCAGTTTAATAATACTTAACACAACATAATAAAACACTTCATAAGAATTTAAGAGCTGCATCAACCTCTGTCATTCACCAGAATTAGATTTGAGCTGTCAGTCTGTATAAGGTCACGTTTACTCCTCTTGGCCTGTAGAAAGTACGTATGAGCAGGAACCAGAACTTAAGTGCAGCAAGGCGTGACAAACGGCGTGGAGGCTGTAACCCACCCGAGCCTTGCCGAAAGGAGCATCAGCATGCGGCGAGCTCGTGGGGGGGGAGCCTCTCCGGTCTCGCGAACACAAACACGATGGGATCTGTTTGGCCACGCTTCTGCTCAGGGCGATGGAACACCAATGGGCTTAACACGCACTTTTACACACACATGCGTGCCTCTCCCGTTTAATATGACACGACTGCACACGCGCATTTTTGGGGCCAAAGCACATGTTTGCAATGCACGCAAAAAACAAAAAAACAGGTCAGGCACATGTTGATTGATAACTTGCGAAGGCTCTCTCTGACACACTTTGCATTTGAGCTCAGACCCCAGAGAATCATCTGCTCTTCTCGAGTCCTTTAACTCGTATCGACGAGCTCATGGAGCCTGGAGGGCACTCCCAAAATATATATATATATATATATATATATACACACACACACACACACACACACACACACACACATACAGTATACTGTATATTTACATCAGGAGCATGAGTGCTCACACACAAAGTGGACACATTACTCCACAGGCACATGTTGGAGTCTCTGTGCCGAACCTAAATTGGCCTTTGAATATGCTAATGATTCAGCTGGAAGCAATTCACGGAGGACGGGAACATTAATGTGAAGTACATCAACCCTTCACCGGGTAGCCATGCTCAGAGTGACACAATTGCACTCATCACACAGCCTTGACACTACAACTCACTAAACACACACTCACACGCAGACAGACGCATCGGCACAGAGTCTCCATTCAGACCTGTCAAAGTGACGCCTCACTGCGGAACACTTTGACTAAATGAGCTTAAGTGGATGCGAAATGCAACAGAGGGGGGGGGGGGGAAGAAAGAATGATCCTTTTGTAGCATAATTACACTGTAAGAGGTTTGGAGAGCCTTTGGGAAATAACACACACACACACACCTGTCTGAAGAGTACAATATTTACCGTTACTGTATCAAGTCAACACATATACAGTATTATACAATAGAGACAAATAGCTGATGCAAAACACAAGTTCATGACTGAAATACTGAGCATTTTCAGCTTTGATAGAATCTCCTTTGAATTATTCTTTCATGCCAAACTCATAATTTATGATCAACCCAGTTGTGGTCATAAAATAGAAAAGCAAAAAAGAAAGTGACGCAAAGTAAGGGCCGGTCCTGAAATACACAACCATCTTCAGAACTAAAAGGCTTATATAAATACATAATATATAAACACATTTTTTCATTTCATTTGATTTTTTTGTTACACTTTTACTACTTAAAACACAGCACTGATGCACTCTGGGGAATGAGGTCCTTCCACTTACCACTTCGTTTTTTTCTTAATAGCAGGAAACATTTCATAAGCGATATGTATAGATATAATTAGAGCTGACAGATTATGTAAATAAGACTATTGTCCTATTGGCATGAAGAAAAAACAAAGTGGCTGTAGCTATAGACATCTGCACACACACACACACACACACACATACACACACAGAGGCTACTCCTCCGAAGGGACGGGATAATTGGCTGCTGAGCGAGAGCCCCCTCTGGCTTCTCATTAGCAGCTGTGGATGACTGTGTGTGTGTGTGTGTGTGTGTCTGTGTGTGTGTGTGTGTGTGTGTGTGTGTGTGTGTGTGCATACGCGTGTTTGATTGAAATGCACATCACTGTGATGTCTCTGTGATGCCGTCCTCCATAGCCATGTTGTATTATCGTCTCCAGCAACATGTTTGTGTGAGTACATTCTCACTTTGTGGCCTACTCAGCGTTGTGGTCGCGTTGTTTCCTCCGAGAGAGGATAATGTGGGGAAATCTGCAGCATTAGGAAGCCCTATGGTTAAGTTGAAGAGCTCTCTTTACTCTTGCAGCTCAGATCTCACAGATCTAACCAAGACTGTGGAATGATGCCTCTCTCACAGATGTCTTCATGACTCATCTTTTGTATTCATTTCCCAATACTCCGCCTCCTATCCTAAAGAAAAAAAATATTGCTGTTTAACATTCGGATGCTTTTAAACGCTGCCTTTGAGGAGGCTGATTAAAAAAAAAAGAAAAGATAAGACAACTCCGAAGCATGCAACTCTGATAACATTCAGCGAGATAAAGATTCAGGCAGTGGGCGTCGGAGAGTAACCAGACATGAACGGAGCCAAGGCCTATTCATCGATTCACCATCAAGGGCACCACTGGAGCTGGTTGTTGTGTGTCAAACTGCATACTGGATGCAGTCCGCAGTCATGGGCCGCAAATTCAAACTACCAGTGAGCTGGAATCATACGCCAGATTTGAACAGCTGAAGAAGAATTAAAGATGCAGCTCTGGTTCGAGGACAAACAACGTTTCACTTCAGGCTGTGCTTCCTCCTTCCACTGTTTGTCCTGCATCGGCAAAAAGAAGAAACAGGAGACAACTATGGCCCTGAAAAGTGAGCCCTGAATTGAAAAGAACCATTCACACTCACATTCACAACTACGGGCAATTTAGAGTCATCAATGAACCTATCCCCATCTTGCATGTCTTTGGACTGTGGGAGGAAGCCGGAGAACCCGGAGAGAACCCACGCTTACACGGGGAAAACATGCAAACTCCACACAGAAGTTCGGGAATCGAAATCCATATATATATATATATATATATATATATATATACAGTATATATAGACTGTGTTCAGTGATTGTAGAGATTTGAAACAAAAACAAAAATACAACCTGTCGCTGCTGTATTGCTAAAGAATCCATGGCCTACATTGCTGTGGTAAAGAGATGTGTTTGTGTTTTATCAGTGTTTTAACAGTGAGATCTGCTAAGGCCAAATACTTTTCTGAATTAATTGCCTCTAACAGTCCCGCCCCACAATCAGTCTGCCTGGAGAACCAGACTGAAATGTGTGAAAACTTCCTGAGCTTTTTTATAAATAAGGTTCCAGCATTAGGGCCCCCAGTAGTCCTTCTTATGACCACTCAGACTTTGCCACATGCTCTGCTGTCTTCAACCAGTTTGAGCTTGTCAGCCTCTCATCTTTGAATGAAACTATTGGTCATATGAAGCCTGCTGGATCTCCTAATGATCCGATTCCACCTCGTCTTTTTAAAGAGGGTTTTCCCACCTTGGCAGCATACTGTATGTGCTAAACATTATAAACAGTAGCTTAGCATATGGGACTGTACCTGTGAGTTTTAAGCACATAGTAGTGACACCACTCATAAAAAAGCCTGGCTTAGGCTCTAAACTTCTGTTTCTTTCTAAGATTCCAGAGAAAATTGTCTACTGCCAACTGAAATCATTCCTAGATGGCTAGATTTAGCCACAGACTCTGGTCACTCTGTTGTTCTGGTTCTGTTGGACCTAACAGCTGCCTTCGACCATCAGATCCTCCTGTCTCGCTTGGAGAATTGGGTGGGTATCCAGGGTGGTGCTTTGGACTGGTTTGGTCTAGGGGGGGTTTCAGCATGTTGATATGGCATACTCGTGAAATACGTCTGCGATTGGGAGTGTGGATGACATAGTCAGTTTCACTCAGTTTCTCCTCCACAGAGTATGGACCAGAAAACCGTGCAGACAATGCCGACCCAGGAACAGGCAGCAAGACCAACACCTGATCTCCCACCTCAAAGGAACGTTTTACTGCCTTACAGTCAAAACGCTTTTTCATGGCACCCTGGGAGGTAGCGAGGGCGTCCCTTGCGAGAGCGCACGCCTTGTGCAGGCGTTCGCGGAACTCACTGACAAAGGTCAGTATGTTGGTTTTAGGTGAGTCAGTGACCATCAGCTGCTCTTTTAAAACCTGTAATGGACCCCTCACCGTGTGCCCAAACACCAACTGAGCCGGACTGAAACCTAGAGATTCCTGCACGCTTTCCCTGAGAGCAAACAAAGCAAACGGCACCCCCTCGTCCCAGCTCTTACCAGACTCTAGGCAGAACTTGCGCAGCACCGTTTTAAGGGTCTGGTGCCAGCGTTCTAATGCACCCTGCGACTCAGGGTGATATGCTGAGGACACATTGTGCTTGATGGCTAGCATAGCTAGCACTTGCTTAAACACCCGTGACATGAAATTAGTGCCTTGGTCTGTCTGTAGAATCCTGGGGAACCCAAAAGTGGCAAAGAACTTAGTTAAAGCTCTGACCACAGCCTTCGCAGTGATTGTGCGGAGGGGCACTGCCTCGGGGAACCGAGTCGCCGCACACATTAGCGTCAGCAGGTACTGATTACCCGTCTTGCTCCTAGGCAGTGGTCCAACACAATCAATAAGCACATGGCTAAATGGCTCTCCCACAGCCGGAATGGGATGGAGAGGAGCGGGTGGAATAGCCTGGTTTGGCTTCCCTATTACTTGACAGGTAGGACACGTTTTACAAAATTGTACCACAGAAGATTTAATTTTGGGCCAAAAGAAATGTCGTAAGACCCTCTGATATGTTTTGTTCACCCCCAGGTGACCAGCCCAGGGGCTCTCGTGGGCCAAGGACAACATCTGCTGTCGGTATGGGACAGGTACAACCACTTGTGTAACAAACCCCCAATCTAAACCAGCGAGCGCAGGGACCGTCCATTTGCGCTGCAGCAAACCACCGTCCACATAGTAAGCAATGGGCTTGCTCTTCGCTAGCTCAGGAGTGACGGCTGAATTAAAACAATCCTTAAGCGTCATGTCATTTTTCTGCGCTTGCATCAAGCACTCTCGATTGACAGGTAAAGTTACTGAGGGTAGCTCGACTGACGCAGGAACCTTCTCTTTCCTCGTCATGGCAACTGGTGTATCAGTAGCAAGGGGCTTAGCTAGAAATGAGTCGCCAAGATAGACCTGCTCGCCCCACTTGCGGGCTTGCGCGCGAGTTAGCACACAGGCAGGGTAGACCAGAGAACTGAGCCGGTCAGTGTCAGGCGTCTCGGGTTGGTTTGAGACCTCCAGCGCTGGGTATACTCGACCACCGGCTATATCATTCCCTAAAATTAGGTCTATGTTGGGAACAGGAAGAGCTTCGCGCACCGCTATTTTGAAACAGCCCGACGCAAGATCCGTGCGAAGATGTACGATATGCAACGGAGCTTTCAGTAAGGTCATTTCAATCCCCTGCACTATTACTTCAGTGCCACAGGAGGTAACCTCAGACAATGGTAACACTCCAGCCAGTAGAAACGACTGTGAGGCTCCCGTATCGCGCAGCACGCGAACAGGTGCCTGCACCCCCGACTCTCCGGCAATAGACACAACACCACTGTATACAAATGGCTCGTAGCCGCTCGACTGTTTGTCACAACCACCGCCGGGAGTTTCGTTCGGGAAAGACACAGTCTTGATAAACGCAGAAGGTTTAGGTGGACCTGCAGCCTTCTCCTTACGTTTAAGAGCAAAACACTCTGACCTAAGGTGTCCTTTCTTCTTACAGTAGTTACACTCCCTCTCCTCCTTGGGACGGGAGCTAACATTGCTAGTACCAGCTAACGAACCCTTTTGGGACTTAGCTGGCTGCACACTCACCGCGTGCGACTGTTTGTGGGTGAGGACGTACTCATCTGCGAGTACGGCCGCTTCAAATAGCGTTGTAATTTTCTGCTCATTTAGAAACATGACACAGCGTTCTGGCACACACTTTTTAAACTCTTCTAGAAGAACTAGCTCACGCAGGGATTTGAAATCCTTAGCCTCAGTAGCAGCACACCACTTGTCAAAGCGGATTTCCTTCTCCCTAGCAAGCTCAACAAAAGTGTGTTCAGGGGCCTTCCTGTAGTCTCTAAACTGTTGGCGGTAGACCTCTGGTACCAACTCATAAGCCCTCAACACTGCTGCCTTAACCTTCTGATAGTTTTGGCTGTCAGTGAGGGACAAAGCAGCCACTACATCCTGAGCCTTGCCTGCTAGCCTACCCTGAATGAGAGCAGTCCAGATCTCCTCTGGCCATTTAAGCACTGTAGCCAGGCGTTCAAATGTGCTGAAAAAGGCATCTACCTCTGTCTCCTTAAAGGGAGGAAGGGCCACCAGTCTGCTTACATCAAAGCGCTCCCCCATAGGAGAGGTAGCCGACATGGGAGAGACAGCAGGGGAAACAGTGGCCGTGACAGCACGCTCCAGCTCCAACCTCCGTAAGTCAAGCTCTTTAAGCCGAACATCCCTGTCTCTCAGAGCCAACTGGTGCTCCATCTCCATTCGTTTCTGCTGAAACTCAACCTCTACCTTTTTCTGCTCATTCTCAAGGCGCTGCGCCTCAAGAGAATCACGCCTCTTATTTGCCTCTCTCTCCATCTGCAGGCGCAACAAACGCACCTTCAGTCTGGCTGCAGACACTGAGCTAGAAGCAGCAGAACTGGCAGATGCAGCCCCAGAAGAGCTGTGTGATGGAGTGCTATGGAGTATGCCGTCGGCTGCCTCAGCCGGTGGCGTCACCACTACAGGAGCTTCCTCCAACTGCTCTGCTTCAACCGGTGGGGCAGGAGCCACACCATCCCCCAGGCCTAGCTTTTCCTCAGCCGGGGCCTCAAGCGGGACCAACACCCCCAGCTCCACCAAACCAGCCAGCACAACTTGACGGACCTCCGCCTTAGCAGCCTGTTTTCTAACAGAAATGCCATAATGCTGTGCTATGAGCAGCACGTCTGCCTTACGGCAGCTCTCCAGGCAGGCAACAGAGGGGTCCTTAACAAACTCCTCCAAATCATATGCAGCTGAAGCCATCAGACCTGCATGTATGCTCTGTACTCCCTAATCAAATTAACCACGCACAGCCGTGCAACAGTCCAGTCTCCACCGTGCACAGTTACTCAAACCTACACAAAATGTACACGCTATACTCTGTTTTCACACGAGGCCTGTTGAGGCGCTAGAGAGTCAGGTGGCGCCTGTTCTCCCTGTTATTCCATCTGTCTGTTTGTCTGTCCCAGACGCTGGAGACGAGGATGGTCTGGTGCTTCGCAACGCACCACAGCAGAGCGCGAGGTTATTGAACTCTGAGTTCTTGGCTAACCTTGAAGTCCACATTAATTATATGTCGGTTGAGCACCGAGCTGATGTGGTGGGGCTCATAACTGCTCATCCCTGCCTCTTCGGCGATGTCCCGACTCGGACATCTGTATTAACGCATGACATTGTGCTTACAGACCCTAAGCCCATCCGTCAACACCCATACAGGGTTAATGCGGCTAAACGAGCTGTAATGAAAAAGGAGGTACAGTACATGCTTGAACATCAGTTGGCACGGAAGAGTTCTAGTCCCTGGAGCTCACCTTGCATTCTTGTCCCTAAGCCAGATAGTACCTCCGGTTCTGTACCGACTTCAGGAAAGTTAATTCTGTCACGGTGCCCGATTCGTATCCTCTCCCTCGGATGGAGGACTGTGTTGATAATGTAGGTCCTGCAGAGTTTGTCACCAAGCTCGATCTTCTAAAAGGTTATTGGCAGGTGCCACTAACCCCACGAGCCTCTGACATCTCGGCATTTGTGACACCAGACGACTTCCTCCAGTATGAAGTCCTAGCCTTTGGTATGCGCAATGCCCCTGCAACATTTCAGAGGTTGGTTAATACGGTGTTGTCGGGTGTGGCTAACTGCAGTGCCTATATAGATGACCTTGTTGTCTTCACTAGTACCTGGTCGGAGCATGTCGCAGTCCTGGGTCAGGTGTTTGAGCGGCTTGCTGCTGCGTCACTGACCATCAACCTTGCCAAATGCGAATTTGGTAAGGCGACTGTTACCTATCTGGGAAAAGAGGTTGGCCGTGGGTCAGTACGGGCAATTGAGGACAAGGTGGCTGCTATTGTTCACTTTCCTGTTCCGCAAACCAGGCGCGAGCTGCGCAGATTTATTGGCATGTCCGGTTATTACCGTAGCTTCTGCCGTAATTTCAGCTCCGTTGTGGCGCCCCTAACTGATCTGCTCAGTACAAAGAGGCCATATGAGTGGACGCCGGGTTGCCAGGTTGCCTTTGACAACGCGAAGACTCTCCTCTGCTGCGCACCAGTGTTGGCTGCTCCCGACTTTGCGCTGCCCTTCCAGCTGGAAGTGGACGCGAGCGCGTTAGGGGCTGGAGCAGTGTTGCTACAAGAGAGAGACGGGATTGAGCACCCGGTCTGTTTCTTTTCCCGCAAATTTAACAGGGCACAGCTCAAATACTCAACGGTTGAGAAGGAAGCCTTAGCTTTGCTTCTCGCATTACAACACTTTGAAGTGTATGTGGGTTCCACATCTGTACCTGTCATTGTATATACTGACCATAACCCATTGGTGTTTCTTTCCAGGATGTATAATCAGAACCAAAGGTTGATGCGCTGGGCCCTCATCATCCAAAATTACAACCTGGTGGTGAGACACAAGAGAGGCAGTGATAATGTGTTAGCGGATGCTTTGTCACGTGCCATTTAATTTAGGATGTGGCATGTTGTATGACTTTAAGTTATTGCACTAACCGTAATGAGCTTTTCCAGGGTGACTTGTTTTGCTTCCGTTTCAGATCAATCGTGTCCGCACGTTTGCTCTTTTTGGTGGGCGTGTTACGGCATGTGGTGCCTCAGGGGGGCGCTGTCATCTGACTTGTTTTCCAGCCCTTTGGTCTCCTGGTCTTCAGAGTCCTGCCCTGCTGCTGCCATGCCATTGGTGGATGTCACCCTTCAACCTACTGACTCTACCTTTAATTGAGGACACCTGTTGCCTATTTAGTTTAGTATAAATCACCCTGTTTTTTTTTGCTGCTCTCTCTCTTTTCACTTCTCTCTCATGCACATCCCCACGTGTTGGTACGGTAAGGCCCAGGCCTGGGGCAGGTCAGACAGAGGCCTCTATACACTCACCACACGCAGGGAATTTATTGTTAGACACACTAGGTTAGAGGGGGTATGCCACCCTTGTACTTTTGGTTGGAGTAGTTTAGTCAGGGACTTGCTGCTACTGGGGCTTTGGGGGGGGGAAATTAGTTAGTTTAGCTGGTTCTCCTCCTTAGCTTGTTTTATTAAGTTCAATTGTTTGGCGTACTTCCACCAGTCCCTTGGCCTGGTGTCGTGTTAATTTTGTCTTGTGCATTTAAGTTCCTGTTACCCCGTTTTGTTATTCAATATACCTTCCTTTTTGTTACACCATTACCTTGTGTTGTCTCTGTTTCTTGCGCCAGCGCACTCGGGTTCCAAATTCTTTTGGTTTATGTTTGGTCTGTAACCTGTAACAGCTTACCTGGGTTACCCTAGAGCCTACGGGCTGTAACAAGATCCTATTTGACTGAGAGAAGTTTCTGTGTTCATCTTGGAGCCGCTCAATCTTCTGTAGCGCCTCTCACATGTGGAGTGCCTCAAGGCTCTATTCTTTGCTGAAATAAAGTCATGGATGTCAGTACATTTTTTGTTTTTAAATTATAAAAAGACTGAGGTCCTGTTGTTTTGAACCAGTGATGCCCCAGAAATTCATTGATCTGGGCCCGCTGAGCCATTATTTAACACGGGTAGCTACAAACCTGGGTATCAAAATGGACAGTGACCTTAAGCTGGATCAACAAATCAAATCAGTGGTCAAGTCCAGTTTTTATCATTTAAGAGAGCTGGCAAAAGTCAAGTCATTTCTTCCTCAACATCACTTTGAGATTTTAATCCATGCTTTTACTACAACTTGTTTAGATTACTGCAACACACTTTATGCCGGTCTGAACCAGAAGTCCCGCTCTCGACTTCAGCTGGTTCAGAATGCTGCTGCTCGACTTTTAACCAGCACCAAAAATCAAGAGCACATCACCCTGATTTTAGCACTGATTCATTGGCTCCCTGTCCGTTTTAGGATTGATTTTAAAATTCTTCTCTTTGTTTTTAAATGTCTTCATGGCCTCGCCCCCAAATATCTGTCGGACCTGCTCCAGCCATACGCTCCCTCACGCTCCCTCAGGTCAGTAGATCAATCGTTGTTAGTCGTTCCTAAAACGAAGAGGAAGTCAAGAGGGGACCGCATGTTTTCAGTCGCTGCACCAAAACTTTGGAATGAGCTGCCTTTGCATATAAGGCAGGCCGACGCACTTCCTGTTTTTAAATCCTCTCTGAAAACACATTTTTTCTCTTTGGCTTTTAACACAGTTTGAGATGTTAGCTTTTATGTTATTGTCTTTTATTGTTTTTATTGTTTTACTGTTATATTTTGTTTTTAATTTATTTCATGTTTTTTTATATTCTTCTGTTGTTATGTGTGTGTACAGCACTTTGGCCAACTTTGGTCGCTTTTAAAGTGCTTTATAAATAAAGCTGAGTTGAGTTGAGTTGAGTTTGCTGGTGAAGCAATGTCACCGGAACTCATTCAAACCTTAAATCTAAACTAACAAGATTTCACTTAAAAGAGGCATGATTGCACAGTCTGGAACTTGCGCGAGACTTGCATTGTTTTGGCTCCCAGCTACTGTTTAGCTGTAAGCAGTCGTTGCTATGTTGTAACATAGTCATACATATGGACATAACAGCTTCATGGATTTATTATGGACATGACGACTGAACTGCTCGATTGGTTCTTTATGGATACAAAATCTATGAGGAAAACGTTTTTGTTTCTGCGGTGACTGGGAGGGACGACAGGCGCTCGGCTATCTACTGCTAATGTCTACGGGGTGATTTGAGGTGAGTAACTTCATGCTAAAACACACATATTTATGTCGTTTTGACACACTATTTGTGCTAAACGAGCGCCGTGGTGTCTCGTACGGACCCAACCTGTGTTGCATAGGTCTTGGAATTGTTTTCTGAGGCCCAGGAAAGCAGATAAAAATTGCCCCAATGGGTTAGCATTGGAGCGAGTCTGGAAGGCTGCCAGGCAGGTACAGATCTCGGGCTAGGCAACGTCAATTTTTGTCGGGTTTTTTGCTTCGAAAAAGTCGGGATGACCCTGGGGACAACCTTTAAACATGTTTTTCTCTCGGAAAGAAAAAAAGCTCACACACAAGCAGAGTTCCCACTACTTCAGACTCAGAGGTGATTTTTCTCCCGACCCCTTGGCTGTCGCCATGAACAGAACAGAGCAGACAGTTTGCACAGACACATTGTCAAGAGCTTCTTCTTTTGGCAACGAGAACATGAGGAAAGAAAACAGCAACGCTGTCTCAGTCAGCTTTGACCCTGTGTGTTCAGTCGCTTTCTATATTCCCTGACAAACGCCAATATTAAGTGCTGCAGAGACAGACGGAGAGAAAACACAATTTTATTCCGTCTATCTAAGAAACCTTTTCAGAGGCCGACAAAGCGATCCGTCCTCTTGAGTCACAGCAGCACAGGAATAACATTTGCTGCCATTAAAGCTGCCGTAGGCAGCATGTTTGTGGCATCATCTGTGTGCGCCACAGGAAGAAAAAAGTCAGTGAAAGTCAATGTCTGCCCCGGGTGAGAGCCGGTCCTGCGTGCCACCCTGCGCGTCCAGAAGCACCTCTCGCTGAAGTGATCTCCTTTCATTCACACTGGCTTTGAACAAAATCACGTTTAGGCGTCATGTCCCTCCCCGGCGATCTTCAAAACGGTGGAACGACCTCCTGAGGACTTGTCCAATGTAAATACAAATAAGAAAATCTTCGCTTACAAGGATACATAAAAAATAAAATATAAATAAAAATGATTGGCACAATGAATTAAGATATTGATTTATGCTAATAAATTACTTGAAACTACACACCGTCCCTTTAAGCATATCTGGATGATTATGATTGTGACAACATTGTGATTTGTCCCTACTTACAACAGAGCCAAGAGGTTCTTCTTCTCTTTTCTCACTTAAATTGCATTATGCAGAAAGGTTATTATGGAGTTTTTGCCCAATGAGGCCAACAGCATACTGCCTACCCCAGCATTAAAAAAGAAAAAGCACGAGGAGCAGTTCTCAACACCCTCGAGCTACTGACTCTCAGCAGACTTCCATCAAACTCAAACCCTTCAACTATTCACATAAAACTGCTTTTTGATTATAATGCCGGTGGAAAGCATATTAAATAGTATTTTTAACCACTTACGTCGTGCCATTAAAATGTCCTCAGCTGAAATATCACTTCACGTCTGCACCTTTTCAGAGGCTGTGATGGGGGCATCGCATCTCCTCACAGAATCCGCTCTCTGGCTGCTTGAACCAGCTTATTGGAATTCCCAGAGTGATCTGCTTCTAGATAAGAAACACAATGTTTGCTGTTGTCAGGAGGTGTTAATCCTCAAATAGCAGATGTAGCTAAACCTGAATGACACGGGGATATTAAAGTGACGTGTTCGTGCTTTGAACGCTCTCTTGCTGCCCACGTTAAGCTGCGTGCCGAGTTCAAATAATGATTGTGCAAAAGCACGTGAATGCGCAGACGCAGCCTCAAACTTGGAATGTGGTTAGGGGAAGGTCATGGGTTTCCTTTCTCGTGCCAGCTCAGGGAGTGTAGGCCGGCACTGGCATTCAGCAGCAGATTGGAAAGGGGGTAAAGTCCATTAAGTGGACAACCTTCGACCTGTTTCACGTTGCAACCTAAAGAGGCTTCCAGACCACTAGAGGGAGCACATTGAGATCGGGCTGCAGATATCACTGAAAAGACAATTAACCCTTACAGCTCATCGCTGGCGAGCATTTTAGAACTTTTGCAGCTTGTAAACAATGACAGCAAGTGTGCATAGTTTGTGCAACAGCTGCATATTTACTGTTCAGATCTGTATGTACTGGAGCACCATTTGTTTGGCAGTAGAGATTCAATCACCCACTTGATCCTTTAACTGATCTGAGTCGAGTCTGCTGTCTCCATTCACCCAGAAATCCTCTATTTGGCAGTTGATTGATCAGACGTTTAATCTGTGAAATTTGAATAAGCTGATCACACTCTCCCAGAGCTGAAGGTGATGTCTTCAGACTTCCTCGGCCGAGAGAAGAGGCAGTCTGAAGCAGAAGCTGTTGAAACTGCTGTTGGAAAATCGATTCTGACAACTGAACAACCAACATGTTGCTGCTGTTAACAGTTTGAACTCAGTATTCAAAGCTTTCCAACTTGTCTGGATGACTAGGACCAAAAAGATTACTGCAACAAACCACTAGTTTTGGTTTTGAAAAGAAGAACCCATCAAGAACGGATCCCCACGCCTCCACATCCACTTTAAAGTGGTCTTTCTCTGAGTTCAGCACTATGGTGTTAGCTCTGTCTGTTGCAGTCACGTGGACGAAATCATGTGTTCCACAAAAAAGCATTCTAAGAAACTTCTCACTGGTGTTGTTTTGTGCTGAGGGACACAACAAAAAAGTGGACAAGTCAACGTCCCCGTCCAAAAAACCAAGAGTTTGCATTTCATGAGTGGCTGTGAGACTGCTCTTGCTGTAGACTATTATTTGGAAAAGTGACAACTACCAAATGTGACCTAAAACAAGACAGTGTGGTCCCATTGATTTCTATTAACATACCTGACAGCTCTGATATTCTCGTCAGTGATGCTCCAATGCTTCAGCTTCTTGAAGCATGCATCATGGTGGTGGGAGAAAGCTTGTTCCTGGATGTTATCTGAAAGATACAAACGCACACAGCAACGATGCAGTTAGGCAGAAACATCACTTACATTCTCCGACACATGTATTTGACACAGATCCTGATAGCCTCCTACACCATTGATTTGTGTAACAGTGGCCTGTAAATGACGAACAGTCCCATTAGCGAGCTGGCTCATTAGAGCACCAATGTTCAACGGAAACCTTAATTAGTTAATACCGTGTTAAGAATAGCAGTCTCAATTAGTCTCCAGAGCGAGGCGTATGACTGTTTATAGTAAAAGTGTTGTGGTGTCAGAGAGTGTAATGGCACTGAGCAGCTGACAAAGACAGAAAACAGGTGGAGGCGGTGGAGTCTTTGTTCCAATAAATATACGAGACAAGAGTGATTGATCTTTACTCGTCAAAGCGGCTGTAGGTGTGAGTTACACTTGTGTTGCCTGTTACGAATTCCTACGGCGAAGGAAAGGACCAAGGGCAGACCAGCTACAATGTCGTTAAACAGCTTTATTGTGACCAAACAGAAGGGGGGTACGATGGGAGGAGGGGAGATCCGGGGAGATCCAGGGAGGGGTGAGAGTCCAGGGGTGCGGGGAGGGAATCCTGGGGGGGAGCCGAAGAGGGAGGGGTAGTCCAGGGAGGAGGGCAGGTCCAGGGACGGCGACAAGGAGGCAGGGGCAGAGGAACTGGAGGCAGAGGAAAACAGGGGTCAAAAATAACAAAGAAACTCTGAAGAGCGCACGAGAACAAATAGCTGAGGCCGGAGGGCACAGGGGACTGGTGGAGACTGGTTTGAGTTGGGAAACATGAAAAACAGGGTGGATCCGAAGGGAAGCCGGAGTCTTACTGAGACCGGGTTTACCAGGGAGTCAATGACAAAAGGGCCCAGGAAGCGAGGAGACAGTTTACGGGAGTGAGCTTTGAGTGGAATATTTTTTGAAGACAGCCAAACACTCTGACCTGGAGCGTACTGTGGAGCAGGGAGGCGGCGGCGGTCCGCCAGTCTGCGGTTCCTTTGCTCCGAGCGCAGCAGAGCGGCGCGGGCCTGTCTCCAGATGCGGCGGCGGAGATGGAGCTGGACGGACGGGACTGCGATCTCCCCCTCCTGGGCTGGGAATAGTGGAGGCAGGTATCCTAGGGAACATTCAAAAGGGGTAAGGCCTGTGGATGAGCTGGAGAGTGAGTTATGGGCATACTCAACCCAGGGTAGATGATCGCTCCAGGATGCTGGGTTTTGTGCTGCCACACAGCGGAGAGCAGCTTCCAGCCCTTGGTTGGCTCTCCGCCTGCCCGTTGGATTGGGGATGGTACCCCGATGACAGGCTGACCGATGCCCCCAGAGCTGTACAAAACGCCTTCCAGACGCGGGAGATGAACTGCGGCCCTCTGTCAGAGACGATGTCCATCGGGATGCCATGGAGACGGAAGACATTGGACACGAGGAAGTCGGCTGTTTCCTTGGCAGAGGGTAACTTGGGGAGTGCGATGAAGTGAGCAGATTTAGAAAATCTGTCAATGATGGTGAGGATGGTAGTGTTACCTTTTGATGCAGGCAAACCTGTAACGAAGTCCAGGGCAATGTGGGACCACGGACGGCTGGGGACCGGCAGGGGATGGAGGAGACCAGCGGGGGCTTTGTGGGATGCTTTGCCCCGGGCACAGGTCTGGCAGGCAGCCACAAATTCCTTGGTGTCTGCCAACATGGAGGGCCACCAGAAGTGGCGACGGAGGAGCTGGAGGGTCCGGTTCATGCCTGGGTGACAAGAAAAAGGGGAGCAGTGTGCCCACTGTAACACCTGGGATCTCACCGCATCTGGAACAAAGTGCTTTCCTGGGGGGCCATTGCCAGGGTCTGGCTGGGTGCGCAAAGTGTCCTCGATCATCCCCTCAATCTCCCATCTGAGGGATCCTATGACGCAGGAGGGCGGCAGGATGGTGTCAGGGCTCGAGGGAGTGTCTGAAACTGAGAATTGCCTGGACAGAGCATCTGGCTTCACATTCTTGCTTCCAGGACGGTAAGTGAGGGAGAAGTTGAAGCGGTCAAAAAACAGCACCCACCGGGCCTGTCGTGAGTTCATTCTTTTGGTTGACTGAATGTATGAGAGATTTTTATGGTCAGTCCATACCGTAAAAGGATGCTCCGCTCCCTCGAGCCAGTGCCGCCACTCCTCCAGAGCCAGTTTGACAGCCAGGAGTTCCCTGTCTCCCACATCATAGTTGCGCTCCGGGGCAGACAGTCTGCGGGAAAAAAACGCACAGGGATGAAGTACGTTGTTTGACTCACCGCGCTGTGAGAGCACTGCTCCTACTCCCACATCCGAGGCGTCTACCTCCACAATAAAAGGCCGTCGGGGGTCAGGCTGGATGAGGATTGGGGCTGAGGTGAAGAGCTCTTTGAGTCTGCAGAAAGCGTCATTGGCCTGAGGTGTCCACCTGAATGGTATCTTAGGGGAAGTGAGAGCAGACAGGGGGGCAACAACCGAACTGAAACCCTTGATAAAACGACGGTAAAAATTAGCAAAGCCCAGGAAACGCTGGAGTTGTTTGACGGAGGTGGGGATTGGCCACTGAGTCACAGCTTTCAGTTTCTCCGGATCCGCTCTCACCTGGCCACTCTGGATGATGTGTCCCAGGAAGGAGACTGATCTGCAGTGAAACTCACATTTTTCTGCTTTGGCGAAGAGCCGATTCTCCAGCAGTCGCTGTAGGACCTGTCGTACATGCCCCCTGTGTTCCGCCTCCGAGTTGGAAAAAATGAGGATGTCATCTAAATAGACAAAACAGAAATGATTGATAAAATCCCTCAGCACGTCATTTACCAGAGCCTGGAACACTGCAGGTGCGTTTGTGAGTCCAAACGGCATCACCAGGTACTCAAAGTGGCCCAGGTGAGTATTAAAGGCGGTTTTCCATTCATCCCCCTCTTTTATACGTACCAGGTGATACGCGTTCCTGAGATCCAGCTTGGAAAAAATGGTGGCACCATGCAGAAGCTCAAAGGCGGATGACATGAGGGGCAAGGGATATTTATTTCTAACAGTGATTTGATTGAGGCCACGGAAATCAATACAGGGACGGAGTGTTTTGTCTTTTTTACTCACAAAAAAAAAATCCTGCTCCAAGTGGGGAGGTGGAGGGTCTGATGATGCCCGCTGCAAGGGAGTCAGCGATGTATTTCTCCATGGCTTCTCTCTCGGGCCGAGAGAGGTTGTAGAGACGGCCAGAGGGGAGGGGCGCATCTGGAATGAGATCAATAGCGCAGTCGTAGGGCCGATGGGGAGGCAAAGAGAGGGCGCTCGCTTTGCTGAACACAGGGGCGAGGTCGTGGTACATGGGGGGAACCAGGGAGAGGTCAGGGGTGGAAGGCTGGGAAGGAGTGACGTCCCCCCCCTGAGGACGAGCAGACTGCAGACAGTTTTGAAAACAGTGGTTTCCCCAATTGAGGATCTTACCCGCAGCCCAGTCGATCTGAGGATTATGACGCACCAGCCAAGGATGACCCAGGACCATAGGTGGAGAGGGAGAAGACAGGATCTTAAAGGACAGGCTCTCACCGTGGTTACCGGATACCAGGATCTGGAGTGGGAGTGTCTGACGGACCACTCGGGACAGCTCCTTACCATCCAAGGCTCGAACCACTATGGGCCTCTCCAGGGACTCTGTAGAGAGCTTGGCTTGGGACACAAGGAGCTCATCGATGAAGTTGTCCTCCGCCCCGGAGTCAATGAGTGCCTGGAGCTGTAAGGGGCCGGAGGGGGTGCTCAGGGATACAGGGATAGTGAGACGGTTTGGTCTGGCTGGGCAGGAGTGGGTAAGGCTCACCTGCCGCTCCTCAACAGCAGGTGAGCCTAGTCTTTTGGCCGAGCAGGGCATGCAGCAATGAAATGACCAGCTCGACCGCAGTAAAGGCACTCGTTGGCGGACATACGCCTCTGCCGCTCCTCCAGGGTGAGCCGGGCCCGGCCCAGCTGCATTGGCTCGGGGTCCGACGGGGTCCCAGGGAGGGTTGTTTGGGAGGGGTGGGATGACGCCGGCCTGGTCGGCGGATTCACCGAGGAAAACGGATGCCACCGTGCTGGAGAAGGTGGGGGGCGTGGTGCTGGGGGTTGGCTGCCTCTCTCCCTTTGACGCTGTCTCAGCGGCTGTCAATCTCACGGCCGGACGAGGGTCAAGTGGTCGGCTCATCCCTGGCCACCAACTCATCCTTCAGCCGCTCGGACAGGCCCCGTGTGAATGCGCCACAAAGCGCTGCGTCGTTCCATCCAGAGCTGGCCGCCGCCACTCTAAATTCAACAGAGTAATCCGCCACGCTCCTCACCCCTTGACGGATGGAGAGGAGTTGGGAGGATGCCTCTCGGGCCTGGAGGGAATGGTCAAAAACTCTTTTAAACTCGTCAATAAACAGGGAAAAAGATGAGAAATAGACATTGGAAACCTCCCACAGAGCCGTGGCCCATTCTAATGCCCGCCCCCGCAGCAACCCGACAATATACTGAACTTTGGACTCATCAGAGACAAAGGTTAGAGGGCGGTGATCCAGAACCAGGGAGCACTGGAGCAAAAAAGGCCGACAGCGAGCGGGATCCCCCGCATATGGCTCGGGGTCCACGGTGTGGGGCTCCCGAATCGGGACAGGGCTGCTAGCCCTGGCTGGGGCTGGAGCAGGAGCAGGGGAGGGTTCTGGAGGCTGGGAAAGGGTGATATGGGAGAGTTGACCAGAGAGAGCAGAGAGTTGATTTGTGATGGTGCTTACTTGTGCTGCGAGGGCTGCGGAGTTTTCCATGAGGGATCCCAACAGTTGATCATGCTTGCGGAGGAGTGAGTCCTGAGAGGTGAGGGTGTCCCGGAGGTCGTTGGCGTCTGCGTGGTCCATGTTGGCCAGAACTTTCTGTTACGAATTCCTACAGCGAAGAAAAGGACCAAGGGCAGACCAGCTACAATGCCGTTAAACAGCTTTATTGTGACCAAACAGAAGGGGGGGACGATGGGAGGAGGGGAGATCCAGGGAGGGGTGAGAGTCCAGGGGTGCGGGGAGGGAATCCTGGGGGGGAGCCAAAGAGGGAGGGGTAGTCCAGGGAGGAGGGCAGGTCAAGGGACGGCGACAAGGAGGCAGGGGCAGAGGAACTGGAGGCAGAGAAAAACAGGGGTCAAAAATGAGTAACAAAGAAACTCTGAAGAGCGCACGAGAACAAACAGCTGAGGCCTGACTGTTACCGCAGAGAAGACTGTAAAGTTCTGGCAGCGATGAGTGAGGAGACCAGGGTTTTTGAGCCGGTGAGTGATGAGGTGATGTGTTGCAGCTGTGTCCCCTGCACACCTGTCGCCAATCCCTGGAGCACTGCCTGAGAGGGAGAGAGAGACACACCCACACTGGGAGGGGCAGGGCAGAATGCAACAGTTGCCAAGGTTCAGTCTGCTTTGCCGCCTTCGGCTTCTGACTGGGGTTTAGGTTTACGTCCGCCAAAGTGGTTGTGTTGACAGTATTTTTAAGTTAGCAAAAACCAATGCTCATTCACTCACTCATCCAAGGAGTTCTACATCGAGGGCGATAAAGTGAGCTCATTGGCAAAATGAAAAATCACTCAATTACTTCACGGTGGCAGAACCACGGCAGCTGGTGGACCATCTGTAAAAACATACCAATGGCATTGTCTGTAGTAAATACATATGGAAAGCTAGTTTCTTGAGTTGCCTCCGATGGAAGCCACTGCCGCTGCGTAAGTGACCATCGGGTGTATACTACCTTTCAAAATGAATTATTTTCAGTCCACCTTATATGGTATAATAATACTACCTATACATCCAGACAGCACTTTAAAATGGCAAACTCACTGATTAGTCCACTTTAAAGAAAAACATTTTTTTTCTCTCTGAACTTTTACCCCAAATTTGCTCGAAACGTAACCCTGAAAAAACCTTATTTGGTTTTTGGGAGGTACATTTCAAATTTGCCACCAGTAAAGTGAAATCAGCTCTTTGGTTCGTTAGCACAGTGAGTAGCAAGCAGAAGACACGGTGCCTTCAAGCGCATGATTGAGTGCCGGTCATTCTCATTGTGACAGCATTCAGAGTGCAACACAATTGCTGTAGTGTCGTGTGTAAAATGTGAGAAAACCAGAAGCACAAGCCTGGGAAGACAGCTGGATTGATTAAAAACTAGACGGTTATCTGTTCACACCTCTGAAATGCCTCCCATGAAGGTTTCTGCTGCAGGTGTGTTGAGTGGAGGTAGGCTGATTCTAAATACAAATGTACATCTGAAGAATGTCTTTTCTCTGATTATAATGTATGAATTTATAAAATAAAGTGAATAAATGTTGTCTTCAACAGCATAATAAATTGTGTTATGGCCATTTTATCCTCTGATGCCTTGAAATAATTATATAGATTATCTCCCCCCCACACCCCTCAGCTAGAAATGAAAGTGTCTGCTGTCTCACTCTATTGGTTTACTCCTATTAATGCAAATCTGTGAAATAGATCAGTAGAGGATCAGCATTATCCATCTATTGTCTACCACTTAGCCTGTATTTAGGGTCATGGGGGGCTGGAGCCGATCCCAGCTGTCATTGGGCGAAGGCAGGGTACACCTGGGTAGGTGACCAGTCCACCACAGGGCCCAGCATTATCCAAGCCAGATTAAAAGTCATATGTTTGAATGGAAAATACTGACACGCACAAAAACACAGCTATAAAGGGAGCACACAGCAGCTGGTTGGATGGTAAAGAGCAGGGTCTGAGAGAAAGTCTCTCAAGTGCTGCTGCTAAATGGGTCAAATGCTGCTGATTTGTTGGCAGCTCACACCTGAAGCTTGACTCATCAAATACTGATGCTTTGGTCCGTCTGATGCACAAGTCAGCGTCCGTGCGAGACTTTCGAGTAACTCGTCTGCATTGACTCAAAGATCATCCAAACAGGGAATGAGAACGAGGCTGGGGCTACATTCATAACCAGCTGAAATTGAAATGTTGAAAACTAACATCCTATACAACACCACACATTGTTTTCTGGTGAAAAGTGCACAACACAAACTGCAGCAACTAGTATTTACTTAATAAAACAATTGGCTCCATTTTGTTAGAGAACTGTACAAATGATTCCAGTCTTACATACTTGATTTACCGACTTGGTCATTTTGTGACCCAAAATGAAAAGACGGAAGGTCGGCCGGTTCAGGAAGATGAAATGAAAGGCAGTGTTGTTAAGCTTCACCGATTACTGTGGGAGTGAATATAATGGCCCTGAAAAGTGTAATCAATGTGGGCTGTAGTCAGATTTAATATTAATGTGATCTTTTTCTTTAATTTTGCCTCTGAACAATTAAGAATTTCTGATTCAGCAGACCTGCTAGTGTTTGTGTCGATGTGGGAGGAAACTCCTCAAACAAACTCCTCAAACAAAGAGGACTAACAGCGGACTTAAACATGCAAAAAATGCATAATCTAATAACATATATACACAAATTAAGCTCTCTCCCCACGGTAGACCTATTAATATAATATATTACTTTGGAATGGAATTAACATTTACAAGAATACAATCCTGCCACCAGGCAAAATATTCATAATATATTTAATAATCCACAAAAAAGTGTTGGAATGCGTGATAAAACAATGGCTACCATAAATTCTTATTCATAATTTGGTATTTAAATAATATTTAAATATTGTTCTTTCAGGTGAGAAGACATTGATGGACATTTGGTAAAAAAACAAAACAATTCATAAGGTAAAGATTTAATTCTGTGATCTTGATTACAAAATGTAAAACTTTGATTTGAAGGTCAAATAATATAAAAAATGAAGCAAAGCAGTCATTTAAGAAGTCAATTCCCCGAGACTTTGAGCTGATAAGAACAATGTTCATCTTTGAACCCTTTAAAATGATTTTAGGGAGCAGGCGTGTCTTTATTCTCATGGACATCAGATTAATGGCACAGCGTGAGGAGAAGCCAGTAGACGCACACTTCATTTCTTCAAAGGCCAAAAGCCCGACTGGAGGCTGAGATCAAGCTGGCGAAAAAAATACAAATATCTAAATAAAACATCGACACACATCTAGATACAGTAAAGCCGCTGTGTTGAGCACACACACACACACAAACACACACACACACACACACACACACAACCCATTTGTAGTGACAAACTGCAGAGTGGTACTCCAGTCAGACTGTTGTTCACCTTTTCACATCCGAAGATGCCATCTATTATGGCTGGGACTGTCAAGGCATGCTGGGAAACTTGCACAAACACACACACACACACACACACTGCTCACGTGGATAAAGCGCTGTCCCTGTTGTTGGTTTGGACTTCTGTGAGGATCAGCAGGCTGCCTTCTGACAGCAGATTAAAACTAGTTCAAAGACACGTTTCTGACACAAGTCCTGTGGGAGGGGCTACATGTAGAGGCTACGTTTGCATGACAACGGTCTCGCTAAAAACCTTTTTCCTTCGCGTTTTTTAAAAAAGTCACATGGACCCGCTGTAGTGTGCATGGCGGGCCAGTAGGTGGCAAGGAGACTTTCCTGTGCAGGTAAATTATCCATCTGCTGATCACAGTAACGGTGCAGCTTTGTTGGAGGAGCATTAAAAAAATGGATCGGAGATAACAAGGCGAGCACGGCTCGGTGATTCTCGGTTGTCAATGTTGTCTTCTTACACATGTACAAAGTGCAACCGTACGACCAGTTTTGCTAGTTTAAAGATTTCACACTCGTGTGCAGCCCCCCAAAATGCCATCGTCGTGGAAACAAACGGTCAGACCGTATAGAAAGACTTCTGCTTATTATGTTGAAAAGCCCCTAAGTCCCACCCACGCCAGATTCCAATGAATTACTCTCCATATAAACCTGAACTGCTGTATATACTCCATATATACTACACGCTGACATCTACACATCAAGTACATTAAGCAAGCGGTTTCATGAATCACTCAATGTTTTTACAGCATGTTTTATCATTTACAATTCACAGAACACATCGTATGCTAATACACAATACATACTCATACCAAACAATCCGACTCTGATGACTCATTCTCTGGCTCTCTCTTTCATTTATACAAATGTTTATATGTATGATACCAATCTGGACATCAGCACAATCAGAAATTCTCCCAGCAGAGATTTTTACTCGCCATGACAACCCAGCATATGTACCTTATAACATTAAGAATGACTTCAATTAATTTAGGAGTGCCAGGAAGCCGTGGCCGTGAGCCAACACAAAGAACAGGGGCCCTGACACCGGATCACCTGTGTGGAATGCAGCCATCGTTAATGTAATTAGCTCCACCTCTGCTTGACACGTCCACATGTCGCCCCGAATTAGATACCACTATTTGTTATACGAAGATGATGATGAAAGCCCGTGTAGTGAATGTAGTGAATCACTTAGTGAGGTTTTTATGTATCTATTGATTAATATCTAATAGCCCAAGTAAGCACTGGAGCAGTCTGGAACAGCCGGGCTGTCACACTCCAGCTTACATGGTACACGCCAACAAATTGATGGCTCGCTAAAGGCAGTGTGTTTGAGTCTGACACCGGCAATGCTGCATTTCCAATAATGTGGGGTTTTCTCCACAATCTCTGTCGGAACACACACACACACACACACACACACATATATATATACTCTATATATGTATTAAATGTGAAAAAGCAAATTATTCACGTTTGTAAGACCTGTTATTCTCCACCAGGAGAATCATCCGTGCTCCTTCGTTGGTGAGTGAGTGCGTGCACCTCTGTGTCTGTCCACGGCTAATCTCACATTTTATTTCAGACGTTGCTGTGAATCATGTTTTCTCAAAACACTTTTTTATACTGCCATTGACTGCCTGCTGACTCCCAGTCATGAACTTGCCGGTAGGGGCCGTTAACGATAACAGCTGATTGCATCGATTGCAGCTCCCGGCGGTTTTGAATAGGGGAAAACAGTTTCCCCACTTTTATTGTTGAGGACTATGCGCTTGGTTGTTGGCTAAAAGCTAACGGAACTACACACAATGCTGACTGCGTCACCACCAATCAGCCACTGTCCCACGGCCAGAGACAGTTATTCTGAGCATTTTTATTGGGCATTAACATCACATGTACGCACATATAGTAGAAAAAATGAAATTTAAACCTAAATAAATCAGCCCGTGAGACGGCGAGATGCATGCTTGGAAAGAGGCGGTGCAGACATCAGCATGGATTAAAATGAGAGCGTATCTGTTGTGTGAAAAACATGTCTGCTACACTTTCATTCAATCAAACATTACAGCAGCCGTCACACCTGGCAGACATCTGCACTCTGCCGAGTGCACCTTTCTAGTTATTTTTTCTATTCCCATATGACTTCAAGTTGTCATGTTGTTGTTTTTTTAATAGACAACTGATCTTTTTATAACTGAGCTGTCTGCGATCCAGGACGATTCACACAGGGACACAGATCGGCGCCTTCTCCCAGGTCGTCGTTCCTTCTGCTACATGGCGTCAGAATATCTTTCTCTCTTTCCGAAGAAAAAGCTTTTCCTCACCTCAGCGGAGCTAATCTGTCTCCCCCAACAAACAACTTGCACTTTGACGATCAATCTCCACAGTGAAAGCCTGAGTCATACAGCTCCAGTGCTTTCCATTCAAACTCTGTGGTCTTAATATCCACCCAAGAGAATATGACCAGACTGGTAAGGTTATTAAGATATGAACCATTAGCCGGTAATGTGTTGGGAAATGGCTCATGACCTCCACCTTAGTATTTAACATTTAAATGTACTGCATGACTCATGACAGCCATTTGGAGAAAGTAGAAAGGAGAGAGCGAGGGTGGAGGGTTTGTGTGGATGAAAGAGTGGAAAAGAAAAGGAGGGCGAGTGAATGAAAAGCTGCAGCAGCATGACTTGTTAAATTACAGGCCAGACAGAGGTGAGATTGGAGTTACTCAGGTGAAATAAGGTTAATGTTATTTGGAGCTGATGCAAATTTATCGATTCATCAAGCTGCCTGCTCATGTACATGTGATCCAAAATAGAGTTTTCTTGATAAATCAAAAACACCACCACACGCACACACACACACACACACACACACACACACACTCGTATTCTTAAAAAAACCTACTGGCGGTAGTCATCGGTTTGCATTATCTGTAAATGGTAAAGTGTGGTGGAACCGAGTCCTGCAGGATTGAGATCTAAATCCCAGAAATGAGACAGATTCTTGTTTAGCACTAGCAATTTTACGAGATTTTATCCTTTTGTTCTACGACCTGAAATCATCAGTAAATGCCGCTCTCTGGAATTTTTAAGCTATTTACGTGGCTTAAAAATGGCAGCTGCTAGAAGGGACTAAATGAGACTACAAAACATCACTAGTGGACTAGTCCTTCAGCCTCACGGTAATATGACGCTTGTGTAGTTCACACATGACCTAGCATTAGCATCTTACTCCTGGAAGCTTTAACGCTAAAAATACTAAACGTTGTGGTCATTTGTGATGATTATCTTGCTGAACTGAACCTGTAAGAATCGCAAGCTCGTGTTTGCCACAGAGCCTATTTTCTGCATTTATCCAAAATCCAATGGGTGTTTGGATGAGGGAACTGGTGCGATGCCAACGTCTGGGTCGGACTACAAAAATACACCGACCCTGCAGCGATCTATGGATGCTGCTTCCATCATGTCAATTGCAACAGCGGGTTATGGGCTATTCTCCAGAAAAAGATCGAGCGATGCTTCCCTCTGGACAAAAAAAATAAAATGAATAAATAAAAATACCCCCGACCTATGTGAGGGTTGTGAGTTAGTACTTGGCATTGGTGAAGTAACTGGTCCTTGTGTTTGCCACAGAGCTCATTCGTGAGGGAGCCTGTGTGATAACTGTGGCGTTGCTCATCCCTGCAGCGCTCTACGACATGGTTAACTTAATATTGGACTGTGAATCTAGATGTAAGTGAAATAAATGAGCTTATGACCTGTTATTGCATGTTTCACTTTCAAACTGTATGTTGTAACACGCCATCATTTCTGCGCTCTCACCGACATCATTTTGTTGCAGGGATCATAGTAAACAGTGTACATTACAACTTTATGGTTTTTATATAATGCATTATAATCGCCCTTCTAATGATGTCATTACAAGTCACAATGAGTGGTTGTTTAAGTAAAGTGAAAAGTAATTTTATAACATTTCTTGAGTTGTTCTTGCATCGACTTAATGGTCATTTACTATGACAGTTGTTGTTTTATTATTATTATTAATAATAATAATAATAATAATAATAATCGGGGGGGAGTTCCTGCCTCATGTGGAGGAGTTTAAGTATCTTGGGGTCTTGTTCACGAGTGAGGGAAGGATGGAACGCGAGATTGACAGGCGGATCGGTGCAGCGGCTGCAGTAATGCGGTCGCTGTATCGGTCCGTCGTGGTAAAGAGAGAGCTAAGCCGAAAGGCGAAGCTCTCGGTTTACCGGTCAATCTACGTTCCTACCCTCACCCATGGTCATGAACTTTGGGTCATGACCGAAAGAATAAGATCCCGGATACAAGCGGCCGAAATGAGCTTCCTCCGCAGGGTGGCGGGGCGCTCCCTTAGAGATAGGGTGAGGAGCTCCGTCACACGGGGGGAGCTCGGAGTAGAGCCGCTGCTCCTCCACATCGAGAGGAGCCAGTTGAGGTGGCTCGGGCATCTGCATCGGATGCCCCCTGGACGCCTCCCTCGGGAGGTGTTCCAGGCATGCCCCACCGGGAGGAGGCCCCGAGGAAGACCCAGGACACGCTGGAGTGACTATGTCACCCGGCTGGCCTGGGAACGCCTTGGGGTCCTCCCGGAGGAGCTAGGGGAAGTGTCCGGGGAGAGGGAAGTCTGGGCGTCCCTGCTCAGGCAGCTGCCCCCGCGACCCGGTATCGGATAAGCGGAAGAAAATGGATGGATGGATGGATAATAATAATAATAATAATAATAATACATTTTATTTGTTGGCGCCTTTCAAACACCCAAGGTCACCGTACACGTTAAAAAAACAGAAAAAAGTATTAACAACGTATTAAAACATATTAAAGGGATAGTTCGGAATTTGACATAAGACCTATTTTCCAAGTCAGCCGGTGTGTTTGAGACGTCTGGAGGCGTTTTCAAGACATTTCATTCAGTTCTTCTAGTTGCCGAGTTCGCTTGTGCTATGGCTAGCGTAAGTCAATCATTCTAGTTAGCATGGCATTAAAAACACTCATACCGACTCCACAGTGCACCCGAGGCAAATCAATTAAAACACTAGACTGTCGATGTACATGTGTTGATAGAATGTTTGAAATAAAACCAACCTTGTATTTTTAAGGATTTATGTCTCAGCAGCAGCAGCAGCAGCAGCAGCGTGTCATACTTCCTAGTAGGCTATGGCAGCGATGGACTGATATCACCTAGCACTTATAAGTTACCGGTTCTATAATAGTTTGTTAACCTGCTGTCATTGCTACAGACACAGAGTAGCCTGCAGTGCTAGTTTCTTCAATCTCACGGAAATGGACACTTTTGGAGAATATAGTGAAACGAGCCTGAATATACAGAGGAAGAATTGCGTGAGAGGGATGCTCAAAGGGCAGAATGTGAACCAGCGTCTGTGGAGACCGAGATAGCCCCCGCTGGACCTGAGAACCGGGACCGAACAAGCGGAGACTGGTGGTGCCAGGAGGGAATCCCCCGCAACACGTCCGAGGGTTTACGGTTCTCCGGACGGAGCAGAGGTTCGGGTTTGTGGTGCATAATTGTGGGTTTGCATGGCCGTGGGCTGCCCGGTCTTTGGGTGAGGTCCAAGGGCTTTTCACCCAGGTCTGAGGGCATGAGGCCCGACATTTCGTCCCGGTTCGATTGCCTATTTACGGGCAGTATTTCAGGCGGCGCCTCTTAGAGTTTTGAGTCCGACGGAGAGTCCGCATGTGTGGATTCGCGGAGCCGCCCGCTGCCCGGTGTAGGTCTGAGCTCCAAGGGCTTTTCATTCAGCTCTGAGGGAATGAGGCCTGACTGTTCGGCATGGGTCAGGTCTCTATTTACCGGAGGGATTCCCCACAACACGTCCGAGGGTTTACGGGTCTACGGACGGAGCAGAGGTCCGGGTTCGCGGTGCGTAATTGTGGGTTCGCGGGGCCGTGGGCTGCCCGGTGTTTGAGTGAGCTCCAAGGGCTTTTCAGACAGCCTTGGGGGCTTAAGGGCCAACAAATCGGCGGTGTTCAGGTGTGTATGTACCGGCTGGATTCCGAGCAGCGCGTCTTACAGTTTTGAGTCCGACGGAGCAAAGTAAAATTCCGCTGCTGCTGAGAAACTAGTCCCTCAAAAAATGGATGATTCATGCGATGCAAGGTTAGTTTTGTTTAAAATATTATTCTATCAACACACATATGTACATCCACAGTGTAGTGTTTTAATTGATTTACCTCGGGTGCACTGTGGAGTCGGTATGAGTGTTTTTAATGCCATGCTAACTAGAACCATTGACTTGCACTAGCCATAGCACAAGCAAACTCGGCAACTAGACTGAACTGAATGAAATGTCTTGAAAACATCTCCAGACGTCTCGAACACACCGGCTGACTTGGAAAATAGGTCTTATGTCGAAAATTCCGAACTATCCCTTTAAATACATACAATAGCACATATAAATACATACACATATACAAGGAAAATACAATGTTAATAGGTAAATAAATAAGGACAAAACGGTATGGGGGACAGAGACTTATAGGGAGTAGGACAATTTAAAAAGATGTGTTTTGAGGTGGGACTTGAAGGTGTCAATGGAGTCCAGAGTGCATATGTGTAGTGGGAGTGAGTTCCAGAGTCTAGATGCAGAACAGCTCAAAGCTCATTTTCATGAGTGTTCGCATCACAAACACACAAGGATGCGACACAATGCAATGCATCTTTGATCAACAGTTGGCGGCGATGGCGGTGTGCGCAACACCAGCTAGCAAAAGCAGGGAAGCGGATGGCTGCAATCTAGAAAGCAGTGTTTATCACTGCATGAACATTTCTTTTTTTTAAATGGGTGTTGAAAGTTTAATGGAGGAAGTGCATCTGACACATTTAAAGCCTTGAGAATATGCATAATGAGTTTGGTAAGAAACAAAGAATGTAAACAGAAAGTTATAAAGAACTCCATTGGGCTCCTTCATGGCAAAACTCCAAACCTCATTTCCTCACCAAAGGACATAAACACTGACGATTACTTCATTCTCTTTATGTTATTTTCACCCATAACCCCGAAAATATATTTACCTTTACTTGCTAAGAGCACTTTTTGCGAGATATACAAATCCCATGAAAAGGCCAAGAAATGAGTATTGTGTGGTTATCCTGATACATCTTATTCCTCTGTGTACCACAGAGCTCCATTGTTGGCCAAAAGCAAAAACAACAAACATAATTCATGCACTGGGTGACATGCTTCGTGACTCTCACATTTACATAATGTCCTGCTGTCCTGCACACGACCATGTATTTGTCCTCAGTCGAAATTAGTCCCTGACAAATACCATTTACTCCTTTGAGTCACATCTGCTAAAATAAATAAATAAATGAATAAATACAGTGCTCAGATGTTAGGTAGAGCGGGTTGGCTGGCAACCGCAAGATTGCCGGTCCGATCCCCGGCTCCTCCTAGCTGAGTGCCTGGTGTCCCTGAGCAAGACACCTCACCCTAATTGCTCCTGACGAGCTGGCTGTCGCCCTGCGTGGTTGACTCCGCCCTCAGTGTGTGTATGTGTGTGTGAATGGGTGAATGTCAGTCATTACTGTGAGGCGCTTTGGAGAAAAGCGCTTTATAAATGAGGCAATTTACCATTTATATATTTGTGACCTGTTTTCAAAGAATTATGTTTTCAGTGGGTAGGAATGGGGCTGGGTGCAATACGCTGCAGGTATTTAGGTATTTGGTATGCTAGATTCTTTTTCTTTTTTTCCTTCAGCTTTCCAACAGTTCTAACTCGTATATTGTTGTACTTACTGTGATGTGCCTGGCCTAGTTAGAGGTGAGTTCAGCCAACACTTGGAATGAAGGCAACAGCAGTCAAGGCTCAATGTCCAAAAAATATAGTTTTATTTTCCAAAAAGAAAGTACCAGAGGGTCAGTGGCAAAAACAACTTAAATTCCTCCCGGACCGGGGTAGTAGTTCTCGCTGAGTATTTCTGCTCCTCGTTCCTCTGTCCAACTAGACTTCACCTCCTGCTGAAGCATCCCTTCTCGCTCCTCTCCGCTTGTCCCTGCTCAAAACAAAGCCGTTAGTGATGTAGTCCCAATCAGCCTGTTGAGCCCCACCTGAGTGGCTTCCCTCAGCTCTAATCAGCTCAGGTCGGCTTCAGCTGTTGCTGTCCTCCCAGAGTGTGAGCATGTAATTGGGGAAATATTGGTCAGTCCAGACTTTCCCCAGTGGGAAGGGCCTTTGCCCATGGTGGTGAGGGAGATTCCCCCTCAACGGTGTGCCACATACCCCTCTCCCCAGTTCCAAGCCCCTGCAGGGAGCGCTGGTCCATAAACAGTCCTCCCTCCTGGACAAGGCATCTGCATTGCCATGCTGCTTCCCAGCCCGATGTTCCACCTGGAACTGGAAATTCTGAAGTTCCAAAAACCACCAGGTTACACAAGCATTTTTTCTCCTTGTTAACTGCCATCCATTTTAGTGGGGCATGGTCCGTAACTAAGATGAATTTCATGCCCCAAAGATAATATTTCAGTTTCTCCATTGCCCACCTGACAGCCAGACACTCCTTTTCCACAGTTGCGTGGTTCCTCTCATGATCCAAGAGTTTCCGACTTATGTAGGTGATGGGGTGTTACGCTCCATCCTGGACCTGGGACAGGACCGCCCCAATGCCAATTTTCGATGCATCTGTTTGTAACAGAAAGGGCTTAGAGAAATCTGGAGTTAATAGTACTGGTTCCCCACAGAGGGCCGGCCGTAGGGACTCAAAGGCAGTTTCTGTAGCTGGCGTCCACTTCTCCTGGTTGGGGAGACTCTTCCGAGTCAGTTCATGCAGGGGGGCCGCGACAGTGGCAAAGTTCGGTATGAATTGTCTGTAATACCCCACCAACCTTAGAAATGTTTTCACTTGCCTTTTCGTCTGTGGCTGTGGCCAAGTTGCGATGGCATCCATCTTACTTACTTGGGGCTTTATATTTCCCCGCCCTACGGTGTACCCCGGATAGTCTGCCTCCTCCAACGCCACACAACACTTGGTCGCTTTGGCCTTCAGACCAGCATCCCTGAGGGCTCCCAGTACCTTTTCCAACCGAATTAGGTGGTCCTTCCAGGTCCTACTGTGGATCACCACATCGTCCAAGTAGGCTGCGGCATAGGCCTGATGAGGCCGTAGGATTTTATCCATCAAGCGCTGAAAGGTGGCTGGGGCTCCGTGGACCCCAAATGGCATTACTGTATATTGGAACAGACCCTCCGGAGTAGAGAAGGCCGTCTTCTCCTTCTCCTCTGGGCATGGGGTAAGCATCCAACAGTGAAACTTCATTCAACTTGCGGAAATCATTACAGAATTGTGTGGAGGTATCAGGTTTGGGAACTAGGACAATAGGACTAGACCAAGAGCTGTTGGACTCCTCGATGACCCCCAACTCCAACATTCTCCTCACCTCTGTCTTGATGGTTTCCCGTTGGATGCCTCAGGGATGCGGTATGGTCGTAGAGAGACTTTCTTGCCTGACTCTGTCACAATGTCATGGGCTATAACTGATGTTCTTCCAGAGGTGTCTGAAAAGACGTCCCGGTTCCGGTGCAGCAACTGTCTCACTTCCTGGCTCTGGTGGGGGGACAGTTGACTTCCCACTTTTACTTTGGGCTGAACAGAGGACTTAACCTGGGCAGAGAGAACATGAACTGGAGGGTGGTAGGGCTCATACCACCGTTTCAACAGGTTGATATGATACTTTTGCTCACCCTTCCGTCGGCCTGGCTGTCGGACCTTGTAGTTCACGTGGCCGACCTGCTCAATTACTTCGTAGGGGCCCTGCCATTTGGCAAGGAATTTGCACTCATTCGTAGGTATCAAGACCATTACCTTGTCTCCGGGCTGGAATTCTCGGACCTGGGCCCCTCTGTTGTACACCCTGGACTGGGCCAGCTGGGCCTGTTGCATGTGTTCTCGAACCAGGGGCCATACCTAAAACATTCGTTGCTGCATTGTCTCTACATGCTCGATGACGGATCTGTGGTGGGATGGTTGTTGATGGTTGTGACCTCCTTAGCCAGGTCAAGCATCCCTCGGGGCCTCCGGCCATACAGCAGCTCAAACGGTGAAAACCCGGTAGAGCTCTGGGGGACCTCCCGGACTGCGAAGAGGACGTAAGGTAACAGCTGATCCCAATTTTTCCCATCCACAACAATCATTTTCCGCAGCATCTGTTTCAAGGTCTGGTTAAACCTTTCGACCAGCCCATCCGTCTGCGGTTGATAGACTGAGGTCCGCAGCTGTCTTACCTTCAGATGCTTGCACATATCTTGTAGCACACCTGACAAGAAGCAGGTCCCCTGGTCCGTCAGGATTTCCGCTGCAATCCCTGCCCGGCTGAAGAGCTGGAGCAACTCACGAGCAATGGCCTTTCCAGTGGCTGCCTGTAGTGGGATCGCCTCAGGGTAGCGGGTGGCGTAGTCCAAAATAACGAGGAGATATCGGTGGCCTCGGCTGGACTTTGGTAGGGGCCCCACAATATCCATGGCGATCCTACTGAAAGGGTTTTCAATAATGGGTAACGGCATCAGTGGGTTATGGTAGGTTACCTTTGGGGCGGCTTTTTGACACTCGGCACAGTGTCGGCAGTAGTCCTGAACCGCCCTCTTGATGCCTGGCCAGAAGAACCGGCTCCGGATGATGTGCGGGGGTGGTGGTCGTCCCCCTCTGTCAGCATGCTGTCTTCCCTTCCTGGGCAGCTCCAGGACAAGTGGCCCTCCTTACCACAGGAAAAACATCGTCGAGCGTCCCAGTTGATGGCGGGTCGACGTTGTTCCAGCGGCTGGGGCTGGGCCGGTTGGGGTTGGGCCATCCTTTGTGAGTTTCCCTTTATCCTGCTTGCTACCTCCAGAGGCCATTTTTTGAGAATCTGCCCTGGGCATACGCATCATTTCACAGGTAACTTGAAAGTTCTCCAGTAAGGCCACTTGCACTTCCCAGCTGGTAGGTCCTTGTTGCGCCACATACCTCTTGGCTTCCTGGGGAAGGGCCCCCATGCATCTGTCCGACACCAGTCCTTCCAATAAGGGTGGCCCCTCCCCCTCGATTAGCCAGCTCCGGGTGAGTCGACTCAGGTGGGCTACTTGGGCCTGGGCCGGAAGGCTTGGATGGTAGGCCCACTGATGGTATCTCTGGGCCTTTGCTTGTAGGCTGTAACCATATTGTGCCAGGATAGCAGCCTTGAGGCGTTGGTAGTTGGCAGCCTCCCCGACCGACAGGTCCCGGCAGGCCTTCTGGGCTTCTCCAGTCAGGAAGGGTGCTAGGATACCCCCCCAGTCATTTGGTGGCCATTCCTCTCTCCGTGCTGTCCTCTCGAACACCTCGAGAAAGGCTTCGACATCGTCCTCCCCGGTTAGCTTGGTGAGCAAATCTTTTGGACGCTTTTTTGGTGCGGTGGCTCTGCTGCCTCTGACCAGCTCCACGACTGCTGCCTGCAGCTGGGTCTGCCCCTGTAGGAGGGCATTAACCTCTCCCTCCATTAGCCTTAGCCTTAGCCTATTCCAATTATCGTTTGACTGAATAGCGTTGGCTCAGACTGCCCGCATCCTCCACAATATGTGATGCGCCTGGCCTAGGTCGAGGTGAGTTCAGCCAACCCTTGGAATGAAGGCAACAACGTTCTAGGCTCAATGTCCAAAAAATATAGTTTTATTTTCCAAAAAGAAAGTACCAGAGGGTCAGTGGCAAAAACAACTTAAATTCCTCCCAGACCGGGGTAGTTGTTCTCGCTGAGTATTTCTGCTCCTCGTTCCTCTGTCCAACTAGACTTCAGCTCCTGCTGAAGCAACCCTTCTCGCTCCTCTCCTCGTCCCTGCTTAAAACAAAGCCATTAGTGATGCAGTCCCAATCCACCTGATGAGCCCCACCTGAGTGCCTTCCCTCAGCTGAGGTCAGTGAGCATGTAATTGGGGAAATATTGGTCAGCCCAGACTTTCCCCAGTGGCCGGTGTTGTGGGAAGGGCCTCTGCCCATGGTGGTGAGGGAGTTTCCCCCCCAGCTGGGGCACCGGTGTGCCACATTACCCAATTATACTTTTAGATAATCTTCAAAAGCATTTCTCTGTAAAAGTATTTTCTTGTGTTCAAATGTGCTCTGTAGATAAATTAAGGATAACCCTAATGTTTCCGTGTTTAAAGTTTAATACAGCCGGAGAGATGAAGAGGGATCGGAGCGAAGACACATTTCCTGATTTGTGCTGTTGAACATCCACTTTACTTATCTGCACAACCATAACTTGTTTAGAAGACAATAAACACGAATAATCTATTCCTATCTGGAGACAAGCAGTAGCTCATGATTGAAATCTGCCTCATATTATCGTCTATCAGTCCTTTTTATCAGGATGCAGCCTTAATGGATGGAAAATCTGCACACGTGGCACACTTTAAATGAAGCCTCCAGCTTTTTAATTGCTCCGCCGTGCCTCATACACTTGATGGCGAAAATGATGTCTTCAGTGAAAGAGACGAAAATCTTGGTCCATAAAATCTGACGTACACAAACTGATATATTCTGGGGGACCTGCCAAAAAAATGGATAATGATGAAGTAAGTAACTATTAGTAACTGTTACCTTGGAAATATGACCATATGACTTAATATCCTGAGATTCAATGATGAGGGGGGGGGGGGGGGGCTCACGTCATATTTTAAGGGAATTATACTGTGAAATTCCCTTGTAATTAAGTTGATATAATTAAGCTGTCCACTGTGCCTTCAGCTCTTGTTCTTTTTCACAGCTTGATCATCATTTAACGCTTCAGACAGCACAGATGTGATCTCAATATCCAAACATGCGCTGAGAACCAAACTGAAAAAATCAGATGAATACGTAAAAAAAAGTGATGAAGCTGAAGGCTCCTGTGATATGAGATGCATAACTCTGCATTTTATAGGAAATAAACAAACCTCATTACTACACTGGTAAGTATCATACGTCTGTGAAGTTCAGAAGAATCCTGGAGGCATTTTGTGATGCGATTTTCCATTTTGTTGTAATCACTGAAATAATGTGTGGACTGAAGCCCCTTTGATTGTGTTGATGCTGCGGCCACTAAAATGTCAGTGACATCAAACTCAGTGAGAAGAATCACTACATCATGTGAACATGTGCAACAACATGTTGGAAATCTATCAGTTTGTTGTGACTTCTGGGCTGAACATGCCGTAGTCTGCTGGGGGAGCACTTTGGAAGTGGAGGTAGTATTTAGAAGTAGACGGATTTTGGCTGTCGCCATCTTTTTTTTTTGTAATGAGAGGTTGGAGACATTTTTAGCTGATGAAAAAGTTGACAAACAATTTCCATTTTCACTGTGAAAGGCTTAAAGATCTAAGATTGGGGTGCCAGGATAGCCCAGTTGGTAGAGTTGGAGCCCAATTGGTACCGAGGCTATGTCCTTCCTGCAGTGGTCCTGGGTTCGAATCCCAGGGACAGCCCTTTCTGCATGTCATCCCCATCTCTCTCCCCCCTTTCAATCTCTCACTCTACTTAAAAAAAAACATCTAAGATGAAAACACGGATAACTCCTGGACACGAGAATGCCATGGTAGCAACCCGTCAATCACATTGGACTCTAAATGGACCATAATGTACTTAATGAACATCATGCTGGATTGAAGAAGACTTGAAACTAAAGATTGAGACCATAAACTCATGTTTACAATGTTTACTGAGATAATACATCAAGAGAGAAGTAGGACCATTTTCTCATAGACTTCTATACAATCAGAGAGGAGTCGCCCCCTGATGGCCAGCAGAGAGAGTACAAGTCTACCCAAGTGGGCAGCATTGGAGGCAGCGACACCAGCGGACTTAATTGATTAAGAAAGTGTGGCTCTGTAATTTGTTGCACACCTTTAAAGTAGGAGAGGAAGACATTGAGCGAACTGGGATCTATTACAGATAATCCTGACCGTCCTCTCCAACACCGAGCCGACAAACAGTGGAGATTGATTCGGCCTCACTGTCACAGGGAACCATACAGGAAATCTTTCCTGCCCAAAGCAATAACTCTCTACAGCACCTCAGCTCTGCCTCAGCTTTATTTCAAATGTATCCAAGCTGTTTTGCTCCTTCAATAACCTTTCACACCGTTTGCACATCTTCACACTTCGGCTCTCCCTCAATGCATTTCCAAATAGAACTCTATTGAATATCATATGTCATTCTATGATTTTCATTGTTACATTTTAGTCGTGACAGTTCAATAAGTCCTTCATATTGCGTAATATGTGTTGATATATGTATTTGCTGCAGTAAGAATATTTATCCATCCGTCTAGCTGCTGTACACATGTGGGAGAGGAACGTTAATGCCAAGCCTGGTGTTGCCTTAAGCAGAAAAAGAATCATCTCAGTCTTCCTCACAGTGACTCGCTAAACGCTGATGTCGGCCCGGCCCTTGGTGTTGGCCCATACCCAAAGACCAGGTGTTGTTATCGGAAACGGGTTTGGTGCCTCCCTAGTTTGAGTGTATTTATGTATCACTGCGTTTTATCCACCTTTTTAAAGTCTTTAATTATGTATACCTGTACTGAGGCTGATTCTAACTCCTTCACCTTGACGGGAAGCATTTCAAATCCTGATGTTATTTAAATGTGCTATATAAATAAATAAATGAAAGCGAAAACCGTAAGATATCTGTACTCCTTAATCCAGTCCAGACGACTGGCAGCAGCATGTTCGGAGATGGTCTAAATACACTGAACTGGATAACGCGACTGTAGCAGACAAACATTCCAGCTCACATTTCACTGCATACTCACATTCAGTGCACTCCCCCAGCCTGATAGGACACTATGTCTTCTCTTCTGGCCAAGACAACAAACTACACACCGACCTTACTTTATCTTCCAATAAATTCCCCAAAGGCTGGTTTCTCTGCTGGGGAAAAAAAAACAAAAAACATTGAGGTATCGGGACAAGAATCTATGCAGACACGGTAGCTGAGTAGCACGAGTCTCCAGTCTGGGTAAGAGCCGTCCTGCAGGTTTTAGAGCCACTAGAACTGCTGAGACTGCAGCTGCTGTTCCATCAATAAAAGCAACCCTTCTACACTTTACAGACAACACCATCAACAATTAAACCTTCGTACACACACACACACACACACACACACACACACACAGCTACGATGGGTCTAGAGAGGATAAGACATTAATTATATGATAAAATGTTTTTATTTTAGATGACAGCTGGTGCTATTCAACATGATCTATTGCTTTCGTCACTGCGACTGTATATCTCTTCCGCAGGCTGTTTTTAATAGATTGGTTGAAATGGTGTGAGCCTGTGATTCCAGTGACAAAGGAGATACAGTAGCAGCTTGACTGTGACAAACACCTCAATGTTTTGTGTATTGTTCTTTTGATGGGCTAACAGAAAAAAACTAAACAAAATGCCATTTCAGGATCTGAGAGATGGATAAAAAGCATTTACTGTTCACTAAAGCCCTGAACAAATAATGTCCGCTGAGAGACGAGAGGATTGATGCCCCTCTGATGCCTAGTAGCCAGCGGCTCATTAGCTTAGCCTAGCGTAAAAACCCGTTGTCACTCCCAAGGTGTCAAATAACGCAGCCTGGTCAGTGCTCCTTGGCGTCTGATACCAATGCTCATGTAGCGTTTAGTGTTTGCAGGCTTTATTGCTGCATTATTTAATTCAAAGAGAAAGTAGGACTTTTCTAGAGAGCCCTGTGAGACTTCAGTACACTACATGTTTTGTCACGCAGGCTGGAAGAGGTAATGTCAAATATCATATTAACGGCAGCCAGACAGTTATATACAATAGCTAGGAAGAGGGTGTGTCACTTATGTGTTTAGTTTAGGGCTGCTGCGATTAGTCATCAATGATATCATCGCTCAAAAGGTCGACAACAATAGTTCAGTTGTATTAATATAATTGTTCAGTTTTTAAAGGAACAGTTTTTGGTTCTCCATTGGCTGAAGCGCTGTCCATGGTGCTGAAAGATCAGAAGGTTCAGAAGGCTGAAATAACTAATGTCTGTGCATGAATGGGTGGTACACTTAAGCATCCAGGTTTGGGGGTTTTGAAATATGGTCATCCTAGTCCAAATGTAAGAAGTCCACTAGCTCCTCTTTAGCTTCCTAATTAACGGCGTCTATCTTGTTTGTAAGGTTTATTTCTTTCTTTTTACCTTTGGACAGAGCTGGTGGTTTTATCTGAATTCCCGGTCTTTATGCTGAGCCGAACTAAACAACTGCTGGCTGTAGCCTTTTATTTACTGTACAAACCTGAGCGTGATATCGATCATGTCATGGAACTTATCTAAGAACACAGAAAAGTATTAATATTACTGTACTATCTTCAGACAACAGCACTCTAGCTATGATTTTGGTGCTGCCTGATATGTACCTCAGACGGGAGAAACTGCAGTTCCTGCTTCTTAAATCACCACTCGCCCTCAACCAACAGTTAGCGAACCACCACAGAGGACCTGAAGAAAGACCAAGCAAACTAAGCAGTTTACCCTACAAAACTTTACAGCGTTCCTCGGAGACAAAAAAGGGCCCATCGCTTCACTGTTCTTGGTTTTTACTGTAGCTTAATACGGTTGGTAATGATGGAGCATCTAAAATGTGTTCCTTCAGGCATGACTGGTAGTAATGGGCCCTCCAGTCACTACTGTTTATCTTCCTGGACACTTGATGTCCCTCCAATGTGTCATTACGCTAACTAGGCATAGCCTGGTAGTGTGTGTGTGTGTGTGTGTGTGTGAGAGGGAGAGAGCGAGAGAGAGAGCATTAGTGTGCAGATCTTTGCACTGTGACACAGAGACAAAACCACTGAACTCACAAACAGCACAGTTGTGACTTATTTGCATGCTACATCTCTCTCTCTCTCTGTCTTCTCTCTCTCTCACACACACACACATACACACACACTGCATCTGCAATGATATACAAATGGTACATGGTTACTCATTAGGATCAAAATATTCCCACGTCAGACACGCACACACATACACACACACACACACACACACACGCACACACACACACACACACACACACATGCACACACACAGATAATAGTTTTGGGACTGATGACTGAAGCTGTTTTACATTCTGCAGGGCGTGTGTGTGTGCTGGAGTGGATCCACCTCTTAAGAATCGGGTGTCTCCAGCAGCCTGAGGCAGGCCAGTGATAAACAACCCAAACACACACATGCAAAATTGGAAACACACACACACACACACACACACACACACATATGCACACAGATGCAAGCAATGTACATACATACATTGGTACAAAGAAGGGTGTCAAACACACACACACATAGCACACATCAACAGAGAGAAGGAGAGTGTGATCACCCTTTCAGTCGCCCATCTCCGTCATCTCAGGCAGAGGAAGAAACAAAGGGGGGGGGTCAGAGAGGCTGGGAGGCCAGACAGGAAAGTGACAAGCCCAACCATGTGAATACACTCAACCCTACTCCGTCGACTTTGCGCTCCTCTCACTGCACCGATTCCATCTCATTTACATTTTCTGACCAGAGCTTTAGCGAGCTGTCTGAAGTGCAAATCCATGAAATGTTTTTTTTTTTTTTTTTTTTTTGGGGGGGGGGGGGGGGGGGGGGGGGCTCCATCTGAGGTGCTAAGTGCTCATTACTGTGGTGTTTCTGCACTGTGCCTCCCAGAGCTCATCCGTCAGTCACGCAGCGGGCTGGGTTTGTGTTTCTGGGCCGGTGCTCTTTTCTTGCTCATGTTTACTAGAACCAGAATGCTTCGTCTGCTCGCTCCAATCAACACTGTAACATAAAACACATCACATCTCTCCTCCAACAAAGGCAAACAATGCAACGGGTTAAGAACGTTTAGCAAAGTCACTTTATTCAGAAATAACCACTCATAATCAATACCTCCCACATGAAGTGAGTTACAAAGGCTCCAAATCATTCTTTTTTTCTATTTAACTCAGAAGAAATGCAGAGCAGCATCTGAACACTACGGCAGTGCTGCCAATGTGCAGCTTCAATCTATCTAATTTGTGAGCCAGGAGGTTTGTTTAAATAACATTTGTGTCCGTCAAACAGTCGCCCTCCATTGGAGTTCCAGAAGAAAGACTTAGAATTCAAATGTTGATACAGAACAGAGCTCTTGCCGATGACAGACGATAAACAACGCCTTTTACAAAGTCTTTTACACTTTTTGTGAAAAACTCTGTGAAGTCATTATTTCTTTCTCCTCTTGTTACTACTTTAAAAAGTAACATTTTAAGTTTTAATTTGTGTCGTTTATTTTAATGTTCAGCATTAGTATTTAAGATAATTTATTTATTAAAATGCTAAATTACTGAGTAATGAGGTGCATCATTTTTTTTTAATTAAAAGCTATTCCGTTCAAAACGTTGGATTAGTATAATTGTCACAACAGCTTGGTTTAATATGCAAGATTACTATATTTAAAAAAAGAATAGAAGTGTAATTCTTCAAAACCAGATTCCATTCAATGATTGTTCCTTAACGTTAAATGCATTTTTTTCTCTGTCTAAAATACCTGCAAAGGCAAACAAAGTATGGTATGTGCTAAACGCAAAATTGCGAGTGTTTCTATTGCCTCTCAGCAGCTGTCAACGTAGGCTTGCAGCTAACAGTGCTAACAGAGCTGCCAGCGGAAACAACGGCAACAGGGCTGACGGAGCTTACAGTGTATACCTGAGGGCGAACCGGAGAATGGGTGTTACAACACACGCAGAGGGAGAGTCACTTCATTCTCTGCTCAGGATTATTTCAATATATCTCTAGCTAATAGTTGTTTAGTGCCATATCAATGCTGTGAATGTTGAATCAAGAACCTTGAAGGTCATATCATATCATATTTATGGCAAGAGCTATCCACGGACATGGTAAGGCTGGGTCTCAGCATTGAAACACGAGGTGATGAAAAGAAAGTTCTCTGGTTGTAGAAGCTGTTGCAGTGTGACTGTGAGAGGATGCTAACTCCAGTCTCTTGAATGACAGTCAAAAGCGCTCCATGCACATCCACAACACAGACCTCCTCACCATGACTTTCCAATCCACTTCACAAAGAGTGCACTCAGCTCCCTGTGTTGGAGCTGAACATTGCTTCAGTACAAAGTTGAGGTACTTGTTGTCATAATCTGTGTTTTTTAAGGGTTGATATCCTGTTTTATTATGTAGTTTTTGTCCCCTGTGTGGTTTCCTGTCTCGTACTTCCTGGTCCTGGTTGTTTCTGCTGTCTTGACTCCGCCATCCTCTCGTGTTGATAACCTACCTGCCCTCATGTGTCTCACCTGTCCGTCGTCAGCTCACTGCCTCCTGGTGTATATAGTCTGTGTTTCCCCTGTCTCTCTGTCAGGTCATTGTACATGTTGGTTTGTTTCCCTCCATGCTGCATTACTACGTCCAGTGGATTCATTTGTGTTCCTGTGTCCAGCCTCTGTCATTTTTGTCTTCTTTGGTTGATCGTAAGTGTTTCTTTTTGAATGCTGTTTTTGCCCTCTTGGTCTCCCGAAATTGTCACTTTGTTTTGTTAGTTTAAAACATTTTTTTTGTCATTAAGTTTTTTTCTCCTGCCTGCTTTTGGGTCCAACCCCCCGTCCCCCATCCCCCGATTACTCTACCATACCTGACACTTGTACTTTACATAAGGTCAAGTTGAAATGAATGCCTTCTAACCCATTTTAGATCACTTCCCTGGTGGTAGAGTGCACTTATATTTAACAATATATGCCAAACAATCCATTTCTGTCAAAATTGCATCAAAATGCATCAAAATGCATTTTGCTCAGAGAGAGGCACAATCTTAGAGGGAACATGATTTTCAGGCAAAGGAAGGTACGAACTACGTTAAAATCTTTTTCCTTATCGGTCACAGGGGTTAGACAATGGAATGTGTTAGAAGAAGAAGTCAAAAAAACATCAACACTAAGTGGCTTTAAGAAGAAGTATGTATATTCAACCGTTGACCGGTATAGATTACTGCATGAGAGTTGATAAGTGTCTGAGACACGAATCAGTAGACATGTGTTGTGACGGGATGGGAGCATAACAAATAACAAATGAACATTCTGTACCCAAACAATAAGTTGGACCGAAGAAACTGTATTGTGCGATGTCAGTTGTACCATCTCTCACCATCTCCAAAACTAGTACCTACACTGGACTTTATTTTTTATCTTTTTTTTTTTACTTTTTCTATTTTTCAATTTTTACTTCTCTTTTCCCTCGGACCTTGTCTACATGTTGAGACTGTTGCTCTATTGTGATGAACAATATGGACATGTGTGCAGACACACACGTAATCTGTATGCACTGGACTATGCTCTCTGTACCACCTACTGCTGTAACATGTTATGTCAAATGTCACTAGGAAAAGGAAAAGTTATGTCAAATGAAAGATGCAATGAAAAGAAAAGATTCGGATTCTGATTCTATCCTGTGTGTAATGGGGGCGGGACCAGATAAGCCTTGGCTTCTCCCGCTTTCCCTTTCGGCCATGTGTATTTTTTGTTACTATGTGAAAATGATGTGTGATGATGATTTAACTGACATGCCCGAAATAAACAAATAAATAAATAAATAAATAAATAAAATGTATCAAATCAAATTCCCTCAAATGCATCAAATCCTGTTTCTGTTTGGCTTTAAAGTTCCGAGAACTGTGTTGATTTTTGCAGTCCCTGTAGCGGTAGTGTCACCGAGCACCAGAGTCCCTCCAGAAAACCTCATTTAACTGCAACAGGAACTGACAGTTTCCCCCGAGCAGTTGTGGTTCTGGTTCTCCTGTGCCTCCCTTCTGGGGAACCTCCACCAGAATTGTGCTTGTTTTGGCTCCCAGTGGGGACCAGCAGAGTGGTGAGGTGAAGCTCTGGCGGCTGCAGGTCAAAAGAGGCCATGAAGTGGGATCTGGATCTGTCTGTGGTGGGCTTGTCGATACCTAAAATCCAGCTGGAGTCAAAACTGTAGTAGTTTGTGGTGATCCTGCATGATTCAGTCTGAATCCGCCCAGATATTTGGACCTGCATTTATAGACCACTTCTCTAGCTAACTAGCTACTCAAGGCGCTTTTCAGTACATTCAGTCATTTACCCGTTCACACACATTTATACACTGATGGCAGAGGAGCCGCGTTCACAATAGGATCTAACTCATTCATACACATTCATACAGCATCAGGGGCTATTTGGGGTTCAGTATCTTGCCCAAGGACACTTCAGCATGCAGAATGGAGGAGCAGGGATCAAACCGCCAATCTTCTGATTGGAGAACAAATCACTCTACCTTTGAGCTAGAGTGTAGCAGAAGTAGCCAATCTCCTTGCTGATGCTCTTGTTTGCTGATGTGGTTCATATAGAGGCATCAGTATTAAATACACCTTTTAACAACTAAAGCTCCTCACAGAAGTATTCCTATTTTATGCTTCTTTACACCCCTACATAATGACTTTGCAGATATAGCCCTATATTTAAAACAGGAAACACATACAGATCACCTCACCTTTACTAACTAATGGATCTGAATATTTCCTCCACCACTGTGAAATAGCAGCACCGTCTTCCTGTTTTGCACCATTCCTACTTAATCCAACACAGCAGGACATACTTGGCTGCCCTGTTAATGATTGTCCTGCTGGTTCACAGTAGCTGTACTGTTCTCAGACACGGTAATAGTTTGACGTTAGAAATCCACAGGTGACATCTTTCAAAAGGGAATAAAAAACATATATGTGTGATCACTGGGATTATCATCCCGGCCATTTTGCGCTGTTTCTGAAAAAATAAATGCTTCCGTCGTGTAGGGCACACCTGTTTTTCCTCCATCCTTCCTCATCTCACCATCTCCAGAGAGACCATAAATCACCTTTATGTAATTGTCCATCTTTTTATTATTATTATTATCATCATATCAAACCAATTTCTGCATCCATCTGTCTATTTTGAGTCGGTGAAACAGTCATCGGTGGGCAGAGTAACTTGCAGCGAACGTGTGTGTGGGTGTGTTGTCCATGAGTGTGTGTGTGTGTTGTCCATGAGTGTGTGTGTGTTGTCCATGAGTGTGTGTGTGTGTGTGTGTGTTGTCCATGATGTGTGTGTGTGTGTGTGTGTGTGTGTGTTGTCCATGAGTGTGTGTGTGTCTGTGTGTGTGTGTTGTCCATGAGTGTGTGTGTGTGTTTTCCATGAGTGTGTGCCCTGTGGCTTTATTTTGTTTGTTTAAACAAATGCACGTTTTAGTGTGTGTGTGTGTGTGTGTGTGTGTGTGTGTGTGTGTGTGTGTGTGTGTGAGAGAGAGAGCGTACATACACGTGTGATGATGTGTGCAGTGGTTTGTGTGTGTGTGTGGCCTGGAAATTATCTGGTCATTCATCACTGCCTGAGCAACCGGGGCTAAAGACCATCCATCTTCCCCCTTTCACATCCAAGGCTGACACTCAAGGTGTTTGTATGACTTAATGTTCCTCTCTGCAGGCTTTTTAGAGCAGCGTGCACACGGGCTCCGAGTGTGTGTTTTCTGTGCTGGTGAGTGTGTGTGAGTTTGTGTGTGCGTGTGTAGACTGTTTCTCCCATTGTTTACCTGCCTGCCTGTGTGTATGGATGTTTAATGTCCTATTAAATCAGGTTTGCATACAAAGCAGAGCCGAGGTTGTGGCTTATTAAAAGAATGGTCCAACCTATTCTAATCTCCATCAACGTGCTGGAGAACTTCTTCCTCAGTTGTATCTCCGGCGCACGGCCATGTCAAACTGTTTGCTGGAAAGTATTGGCAAACACAAAAGCTTGCCGCTCTTATTGACGGCCTCGGGCTATGACCTTAGAAGAAGTGCGTGTGCTCTCCCGGTTCCCCCTGACTAGTGTGTGTGAGCGGCTGCTTACAGTTACAGGCCTTTTCTCATTCTGCCACTGAAAGGTCAGCCGTCAGACGGTATTGAGCAGCGCTAAAGGTGAAAGAGACGTGAAATATGTTAAATGATAAACTAGGGAGCTGCTTTTTCTCCCATTGGCCAGCAGTCTGTGATCTTTTTTTTGCAGCGTATTCCAGAACGCTGCAGCACACCTTGTATTCAATCTATCCAAATTCTCCCATGTGACCCCCCTCCTCCGTGACCTCCACTGGCTCCCTGTTGCAGCACGCATCCAATTCAAGATGATGACACTGGCCTTCAGGGCCATCAATGGAACGGCACCTGTCTACCTTCAAACAATGGTCAAACCACACGCCCCAAAGCGAGCACTACGCTCCTCTACTTCAGCTGGCCGGCTGGTACCACCATCGCTGAAATCAAACAAATGTCGCTCAGCAAAGTCCAGACTCTTCTCTGTTCTGGTGCCTCAGTGGTGGAACGAACTCCCGACCAATGTCAGGACAGCAGGGTCACTTGCCATCTTTCACAAAAGGCTCAAGACTCACCTGTTCAGACTTCACATTGACTCTACATAGCATGACCCACTTCCACACAAAAAAATGCACTTCTATGTTCTTACCTTTGATCATAGCACTGTTGTACTTAAGGTATGTTTGCTGAACAGCTACTACTTTACTCAGATGAGGACATAACACTTGTTTCTATCATTTTGCTGTTACTTTATAAGCAATGATATGTTGTGGTTTCTTTATTTTGACAAATGTACTTATTGTAAGTTGCTTTGGACAAAAGCTAAAGGCCCTTAATGTAAATGTAATTCAGTCAGGACCACTTTCTCAAAAAGAATCTTTATTTATTTGCACAAGTTTCATTTGGCGGTATGGTACTGTTCTGGGACTCCCTGCTCTTCCACGCGCTTGCGTGGAAAGCCTGAGGCAGGAAGAGCACCCTCCTGCCCTTCATGAGTTATCATGAACGGCCTAATATATTAATAATAATAATAATAATAATAATATGATAATAATACATATATTAATCGTATTATTATAATAACAATAGCAATAATAGTAATAATAATAATAATAATAATGTGATAATAATACATATATTAATCGTATTATTATAATAACAATAGCAATAATAGTAATAATAATAATAATAATAATAATAATAATAATAATAATATGATAATAATACATATATTTGTTGGCGCATTCCAAACACCCCAGGTCACCTTACATGATAAATTCAATTCAATTGTATATTGTCAAACAACAGAGGTCATCTCCAGACACTTAATATTGAGCTGGACTAGAATACACTCAAAATTTCAAGAGTCACCACAATTTCAAAGTCCCAACATCACCCAGGGGCAAGCTTTACAGCGACAGTGGCGAGAAAAAATTGCCTTAATAGGCTTTTAGGCAGAAATCTCGTGCAGCCCAGGCCCTTGGGTTCCAACTGCATTTGGTGTTGGTAGTATAGTAGTAGTAGCATTAACAGTAGTGGTGGCATTAACAGAAGCATGTATCAAGAAGTAGTCCATGGCAGCAGGCACAGCCAAGCCGGGAGCGCAGCAGCAAAGAAAAGGCCCCTAAAACGACCACACCGGCAATTCCCTGACCCTCTTGCTACAAGAGATGTCAGGAGGCTGAGTTAAAAATAAATGTAGCCTATTTAAATAGGAAATAGGCCGATCAGTTACCCCTCAGCTTGGTGAATAATAATATTTTGATTATACTTATGTACTTCCAATATTCGGCTCATTGCTTGAGCATCTAGGATGGCGCAGATAACGTTCATAAGCAGGTGAGGACCATCTGCCCATGGCTTTTAGGTTGGGCACATTGCTGCTGAAGTTGCTGCTCCAAAGCGGAACGAATGAGCCGTGCAGCGTTGTGGAGGGAGGCCGCAGAATTGGCAGAGGAGGCGGAGGCAAGAGGTGAACCAGGCTCGTGACAGGGGTTCTCCTCCCTCCGTGATGAACAGCGGCTCCTGTGGGCTGGCTGGAGCACGGCTTCCAGATAGCCGGGCCATGGAAGACAATGGACAAAAATCAGAGTTAGTTTGGGAAATAGGATATTCTGCTTCTGTCTCTATCAGTTTTGGAATGTTTCAGGAACACAAAGGTAATGACTGGAGAGTTACTTGGCCTATGGTGAGGTCTTGGGAGGGGTTGAAGATCGTGAGCGTGTGTTGAATTCTCCACACCTTGAGACTAGAGATGCACTAATCCAGTTGGATCATGTGGCATTGCCACGGATATAAATGTACTTAGTATTATTTATTAACGCATAAAGTGTACATTAGCAGCAAAAGAAATAAATAACACTTGTACCATGTAAAGTGCACTGTAAACAGATATTTTAAAATGTAATATGAAATGTAGTAGCTACCTGAAACCCGACGGACAAAGGCTTAATGAACCGATCCGTGTTGCTCTGTGTACTCATCACTAGCTGCCAGCGTACTCTGCGTGATGACATAACCAGCATAGCAAACAGAATTGAAGCGACTAGATCGCTGTCACTGTATAGCTGTGTAGGATGTTAATAAAAATGAAATGACTGGATCGGAATGCTGGATCGGCCTCATTCATCCGATATCCGATCCAGCTAATTAGTCGATATCGTAGCTGATAGATTTGTGGAACATTGGAGTCCAAAAAGATGTCACCTTATCCCCATCGGCTTTTGGGCCTGCCGGCGGATGGACTAGGCTATAGCCACGGGTTTGGGACACAGCTTGCATGGTGTGAGAAAGAACTGCGAATGGTGCAAGAAAGAGCTAGTGCAGTGCCTGCTGATTAGAGCCAGGTCGACCACAGACCAGTCCAGTCTTTGGTTAACTTCTGAATGAACATGGCAGCTCTGGCAGAGAATGATTTGTGGTATTCATAGAACAGAGTTCCCCCGTGTGACATGGCAAGATCGGCAATGATGGAAAGATACAATTCGGCTGGACGGGATGGATGGACTTTGCAGATTACATCTCTGTATACGCCAGAACAACGGAGAATCCTGCTAGTGTCAGAGTCTTCCCAGGTCTAGGATCATTAGGCTATCTTTTCACATCAAGGACACATCACCACAATCTACCACACGCTTATCATTAGGCTTGTTCAGGATGGTCTTGGCTTGACTTGACTTATCACGCCGACGAGAGCTGCAGGTGTCTGAGGGGGCGGGCTCTAAAGAGACTGTAGCCGAACGCCGTCGAGTCTGACATCAGAGTCAACGTGACTCAAGGGATAGGCTATATAGGCTATATATGGCACTGTCTGTGACTCCTCCCAGCGTGTATGGCCCCAATGACGGCGCTTCATCAATTCTCAGTGCCTTGCCATGTCTCCCTGTTGCCGGTATTGTGCATGTGTGTGTATGTGGGTGTGGGTGTGTGGGTGTGTGTATGGAGGGTGGGAGGTGTCTAATTTCTTGTTTTTATTTTTGTGTAAAGCACTTTGTGCTGCGCACTCAGTGTATGAAAAGTGCTTTATAAATAAAGATTGATTGATATATACACACGTATATACACACATGTACACGCACACGCAAGGTGACATGTGTGTGTGGGTTTTTTATTTATTTATTCATTTTTTTTCATCCTATGTTTGAATTAACCGACCTCACATAATATAAATAGGCCTACTCGCGACACAATGCACAGAACTTTGGATCTGCACTTCCCAGAGTTCTGCGCGGGATGGAGACGCCGTGTCGGAGTGACGTCTTTGGCCCGCGTCGAGGAGGAAGCGGCAGGTTCCCGGTGTTGTGCCGTATTCAGCACCCCTGCCGTGAAATGCACCCCCTCGCGGGAGCGTGCACAAACGCAGGGGAAAATACTATTTTACGATTTTACTTATTTATGGAGGAGATAGATGAGAAGAACATCGGTTACTTACAGTCTTTAAACTATTTTAAAGAGTGTAAATAACCGATGTTCTTCTCAACACAAAGTCGGATAATAGCGAACACAAAACAATACCTTTTTGTATTCTGTGGAAATATACCCCAGCAATAATTACAAAATGAATTGAATGGATTGTTTTGAGCAAGTTCAATGTATTTGACTTGACTTTTCATAAGGCTAAATATAATCCCAGCTTTTCTTGCATTCATAGGTTCAAAAGTATGTGCTTTTAATTGGGATACAGGCTGGGATATGCGAGGGGGTGCGTTTCACGGCAGGGGTGCTGAATACGGCACAACACCGGGATGTAAACACGGCGGTCTGGAGAGAAGAGCTGGAAGGTGAAGCGGTAGCGGCCTCTAAGCTTTGGAGCCCTCTCATCGTCGTAGATTCGTCGGCTTCCTCTGTTTCGGGGTTTTGCTGAGGCTCCGTACCGTCATATAGCCGTGGGTCTTCATCATGGACGGAGAGCGACAACATCAGCAGCAGCAGGGTGAGTACGAACGTGAATAGCGAATTCTCTTCGAACGGGAGCTCGTCTTGAAAACGCCGGCAGAGGAAGCAATGAGGGAGGTCAGGCTAGAGCGGTTTAAATAGCGCGCTCTGAATGCAATTTCCCAATAGGAAGCGAGCACGGGAAGTCAGCTGAGCCGTCAGCTGATCTACCTTTTTGGTTTTGACAGCTGCGCTGTTGCTGCTGATTTAGAGCTTGACGTCGTGGCCTGCCAGAACTAACGCTACGCTTGATATCTTTTCCGGTGATGCGTGGGAACCAAGAGGATACACTCTGATGGATTACTGTGGAGACGTTAGCTCATGGCTAACCCTAACAAGCAATGATGTATGTTCTATGTTTACTCAGATCTTTGTTGTCCCGTTCTACAAACATATAATTCCAATCTCCTGTAGCGCTGTATGATTACTCCTAACACGCCCCTCAAACAGGGCTCTGAATTGTTAGACAATTTCCTATACCGATACCTTCAATTCAATACCAATACACACCACATCAGTTATTAATTAAAAAAACAACAAGTCAAAAAAATAACCCTCTTCTGCTAGCTATCAACAACACCAAATTATGTCCTCAACTCCTTTCTTTAAATCATCATCAATTCACTTTCCAAATATTACTTTTACCAAATCATGAACCCCTCTTCACAGCACTTATTGAAAAATAAATTACATCCCTTTAAAGCGGGTTGCTAGAGCAATGTTCTAGGTCTGATTGCTCTTCCGTAAGAGACTCAAGACCCTCTTAGCCTCCTCCCTCTACTATCCTGCCCCCCAAAATACAAAAGTTAAACGTAGTACTCATTTCTTGTTTGTACGTACTGGCACTTACTTTAGTATTTTGCACTTTGTATCTTAACACTTATCTCTGTTGTATACCAGCTACGGATTAAATTAGCAATTGGGTGTGCTTGAAACTTGGGTAACACTTTCTCTGAAGGTCATGTATAAAATGCATCAAAAGCACATCTATAACACATTATAATGCATTTATAAGGCTTTAAATTGTTATAAAATGTTTATAATCATGCCTGACACCTTATAAGAGTCCTGGGTATTCTTTCAAACACGGGTCACTTAGACATGGAGGTGTAACTCCTCCATGCCCATGCTCAACATACTTATAAATGCATGATTATAAACATGTATAAGGACTTTAAAAAAGCCATATAAATGCATTAGAACTGTGCTTATGCTATATGTGGCACCCCTGAGAGGGAATGGCCACATTAATATTATTTTGTATAACGTGTTATGGGACACCTTCATTAATATATGTATTTATTTTCATTCATTTTATTTAAATATAGAGAACCATATGAAAAGGGTAATTTTATTTTGAAATGCAGTGGGGCGGAACATTTGTGGTTGCTCCAGGTGTTCGGGGGGTACGGTAAAGGAGCCCCACCTTCCGCTGCTGCCTCAGACACGTTCTGGAGGAAAACAGAGACGCATGGTGTCTTCATTACTCCGCTCTTCACCTGCTTTTACAGGTCGGTAAACGGTGTGAGAACCGGGAAATGTTGGTTGTGTTGTTGCCTTTTATCCATGCTAATGTTAACAAGAGCGTTTAAGATGGTGCTTGAGTTATTTACGGGTAAAATGCACTGTGAAAAGGGAGAAATTTCCAGAGCTTGTTAATGAGAGTCTGTGCCCGTTATACACTCTAAGAAAATCCACGGGTTATGTTTTGTATCTTTTTGATTGAAATGTATTTTTGTTAATGTGAATATTTACAGTTCTATGTAAAAGTGACTGAGTTTATTAGCTAGTGTAGCACAAGCACTATGAGTACTTCTGTGTAGCTAACAGATGCTGTTAAAGGGTATTCCAACATGTTGGATTTTCATGATACACTGTGGATAGTGATTTCTACCAGTAAAATACTGAATTAGACAAACATGTGATGTATTTACTGATACTGTTTATTGAATAAAATTGTATAGAAGAAATGTGATGATAAGAGGAACTGAAATAGCTTAAAGAGAATATATTTCACTGAGGTTGTGAAATAGTTGAATGTAAATGACTAAGATCCAGCTGAATTGCGTCGTGAAAACTTGTGTTTACATGGCTTTTATTTTGTGTAAGATAAAGCAGACTCAGACACGTTCTGGAGGAAAACAGAGACGCATGGTGTCTTCATTACTCCGCTCTTCACCTGCTTTTACAGGTAACATATTTGTCACCACGGTCCTCATCCTTGGGACCCGTAACATATACATGATCTTCATAGAAAGTTTTCTTGTGAAATCCTTACTGTACTGATTGTGATATATTGTTGCACTTTCTTCTCACAAATGTACTTATTGTAAGTCGCTTTGGATAAAAGTGTGCCGAAATGCCCTAAATGTAATGCAAATATGAATGATTGATCTGTACATGTCTACCCGATGATGTGCTCTGCTGCTGCCCTCACCATCTGCTGCAGGTCCTTCCTGTTCTCCTTTGTGCTGCTGGAGAACCACACCATGCAGCTGTAGGACAGGAGGCTCTCTATTGCTGACCAAAATTGGTCAGCAGGTGGTCAGGGAGGTGAGGTGCTTTAACTTCCTGAAGAAGTACAGCCTCTGTTGGGCCTTGCCCCCCTGCTGAGATGTGTGTGGATCAGGTGAGGTCAGCTGAGATGTGCACACCAAGGAACTTAAAGTTCTCTACTCTTTTTACCTCCTCCCCTTACAGGGCAGAGGGCTCAGTGCGCTTGGTTTTCTGAAAATCCACTATCAGTTCCTTGGTTTTTATGATCTTTAGGTCCAGATTATTGTGAGAACACATTTCTGTCAGATGCTGGACCTCCCTGTAGGCTGCCTCGTTATGCGTTATCAGTCCTACAATGGGGGTGTCATCTGCAAATTTGACAATGGTGTTGAATGATGAATAGGGGTGCAGTCATGGGTAAAAAGGGCGTAGACGAGGGGGCTGAGGACACACCCCTGTGGTGTGCCAGTGCTCAGGATGTGAGTGGATGATGTTCAGTCTCCTATCCTGACGTTCTGGGGTCTGTTGCTCAGGAAGTCCATTATCCATGTGCACAGTGAACTGCTTAGGTTGCTCAATCACTGTACCAGTTTGTGAGGCATAACTGTTAAAAGCTGAGCTGAAATCATACATAAACCATACTGATATATAAATATATTTAAATAACAATGAATATTTATCAATAATAATAATTATAATGACAATGTTTGCTTTAAATGAAGTGAAAGTATCATGACATCTATTTAAGCAGATCACACAATTCATTTTTATTTCACATAAAGCAAATAATGACCACTTGGAGAAACTTATGCTGACATTATAATGCAATTTATATCTGGGTTTTTATTGATAAATAATAATGTTCACAATAAAGTAGAGCAGACCCTCCTGGGCTGTCTGCCTGCTTAAACTGAGGCAGTTGCAATGGAACAGACACGAGCTATCATATTTCTTATTCATCACATATATTGATTTTATTATTCGGCAATTTATTTACCTGTTCTTTGCCATTCCCTGTGCGACCAATGAAACTCTGCAGCGTCAGCAGGATGACTTTGATAACTGCTAGGATTGCCTTTATTTGTGTTTTGCTTGGCGCGGTGAGGATGTTGCTTTGCCACGTTTTGAGTTTGGTTGTATCTCTGGAAGGGTTTCAGGCTCTCTGGTGTTGAGTCCTGCATGCGGTGGTTTCTGGATGATGGTGCTGCGAGTGCATTTCTGCTGCCTTCCTGCTTGCTTTCATAATCTGATCTAGGATGGACACGGCTAAATGTTTATTACTTTGTGTCTGCAACCTGTCCCACGTTGGCGACAGTGACCTCAGATGTGGCTACCTATGTTACAACAGTGATTATATTGCTTTATCAAAAAGGTCACAATGCACTCTGATCCCCACAAAACAGATCAGTCAGACTTATGATACTTGAGCTTATAAATAATTGTAAAATTGATTTATAATGTGTTATGATTATTCTTCTAAGCCTTATGGATATTCATGAGTGGTTATAACAATACACAGTGCTGTAAGCAGATTATAATGCTTTCTAAATAATACATTACAGACAAGGGCGTCGTAGAAAGTGATACCAGATGTCTTTTTGCACCAAGCCGGCATAACAATATAAAAAGATTCTTGAAGACACTGAAAGTGTTGCTACTATACAAACAATATAGAATACTGGAAACAATAAAATGGTTCCTGTGATAAAACCAAGAAAAACAGCGGCAATAAGAACAAGGACCAGAACAGATAAAAGTGCTAAAGCTTTGAGGTAGTAGAGGAGTTTATGGTGTAAGAGGTAGAGGTCACTTATGGAGTCTTGTTGCAGCTCATTTTCTGAAACCTGTATCTCTACCAGAGTGGACCATGAAACTACTTGACGATCCGATGTTTTGTGCAATTTGTCATAGCTATGATTCTACCTTGATGACGCTGATGCTTCACAGCTGAATTCTTGGACCTTTTAAAATAACACCATCGGCCTTCTGTCAAACATTTAACCTCGGCGAGAAAAATACATGCTTTGTTGCCTTGCTGTATCAACGTTTATGTTCTCAAATATGTCTGAAGAGCTAAGTCTCCGATTTCATCAGTTAAAAAAAACGTTATGATGTCCGTACTGGGCAGGCTACGCAGTCTCATTTAACAGCTTTGTGACTATAGTGTGCAGATAGTATTCACTTTTTGTAATTGTTTTTAATCCTGGGGCAATATGTTATGACAAGATATAAAAGAGATTTCATAGGGCCCTACGGGTTTTGAGTCATTGTATGCTAAAGTTGATATTAAAAATATATGTTTTCACATTACACAATGCATTTTGCCATATCTTCCATATTATTCTATTTAAATCAAGGCAATCCAACATGGAAAAAACCCAAATAATTAAAAACTCAAAAGAAAAATGCTTTATGCTGATGAAATCAAACATCATTCATTTACTTGTAGGTCTATGGAGGCCTTATTTTATCCTCACTTAATGGAGCCGCTCTGCATTTTCAGTACAAACTGAAGAGTTACAGCTTAATCTTCCCCCGCAGCACAGCTCTGCCCGGCAAGCTTATAAATGAAATATGCCGGCATGCCAAGCCGCCGTGCCTCACGACCTTTCTCAAAGCTCCCCAGCTCCCTGACGCTCGCCTCCCTCCAACCATCGGCACACACGAGGAGAACGTCCACACAGGCAGGCAGGCAGCAAGGCAGGCGGCCAAACAAACACTCGCATGTACACAACGTGCCCGACAAAAGACACATTTTTCCCCTCCTCTCTCTCTCTCTCTCCAGGCTCAAACAAACAAAGTCGCTCTTTGTATTCATGTGCTGACTTTTGTGTCAGCGTATGTTTTAATTTGAATAGATTTCAGGTGCCTTCATCGCCAAAGTCTGCTTCCCCTTTTTCTCCTTTGATCCTCCAGCTGACATTGAAGCTCTCCCGCTCTCCCTCTCTCTCACACTTTCTCTCAACCCTCAGGAGACATCACAGTGTGCCATCTATCACTCTCCCCTCTTCACTCTTGTTTCTCCCTTTGTTCTCCCCCCTTCTCCCCTCCTTTCCACTTCTCATGCAGAGATAGAAACCTGACTTCTCTAGATTCTCCCGATCTCAAAGTGCAGTCTGGAGGCTAATACTGCTGCCGGCTCTGACATCCAGGGTTCAGAAGGTCGCCGTGGCAGCCAGCCTCTGCGGCCTCATGGGTAGCGACCCGCCAAGATCCACAGCGTCTGGGGTTAAGTCTTACCAGCCCCCTTTTTTTGTACCGTACAGATGAAACACTGATACTGCGTCGCGGCCCCATCCTCATCATTTCCCTCGCCATCGCCCGAAGCCTCTGAGTCGTTGGATGGTGTAAAAAAAAAGGCCAGTGTCATAGGTCGATTTCATTCCTACAGTTTACAAATCCTAAAAAAAAATAGTTTCGTCTCTCAAAGCGCAGAGGTGTTCTTCATCATGACAACTTTGAAAGGTGACTTTTACCTTTCCTTAATTACATTTTTTTTAACGGTAATAATTTTTCCTCTACTCAAGAAATCCATTTTTAATGGTGGATGTCACATTTTGGTGTCAAAATGATAATTAAGCTGGGCTTCACTTTTTCTCCACTCCTCCACTAATGATGCTCTGCTTGGCATGTTTTCAGATGAAGTGAAACCAAAGGTCATGAAAGGTGATTTTATTACTTCTAGGGTCCGACTTTCACAACCCAGACGAATGTATGGTAATATTGAGATTGTAATAACCAGGTTTACAGAAACCCGTCAACTTTTCTAAAAAAAGAAAATAGTTAGAAACAATGAATTACTTAAATACTTTTCAGAGCATATCTGCTGCGTCCACATGAATCAGCACGTTGGCAGCTGAGTTGGCGACTTGCGGCTAACAGTGCTGTCGCTGCCATCAGTACAGACGATGACAACAGTGCTGACGGAAGAGGAAGCAGGGTTTGGGTGCTCTCCGTGACGACGGCTGTCACCGCCGTATGAGCGCAGTGCAGAGCTAGTTAGCTCTGTGTATGTATCCAATAGTAGCCATGCGGTCCGCATAGGGGGGATTGTGGCGAGCAGTTTGGGAATCGGGGACGTACTGCAGTCGGGGTGAGAGAGAAATCCGACCGGCACCCACTGCATTTACACCTATAATGTTTCATCATTCGTGGCCGTAATAAAAACTATTACTGCTTTGTACATGTTGTGGAAGTCCCGGACACACCAGGGCCCTCATTTATAAAACTGTGCGTAGGATCCTTACTAAAAGTGTACGTACGCCAAAAAGCCAAAGTTTGCGTGCGCCAAAAAAAAATCTGATTTATAAAACTGTGCGCACGCAAGCTGTACGCAATGTTCCCTTTATAAATCACAGGATCACCTACAAGTGTGCTTACCTGAATCCCGCCCTGTACACGCCCACATTTTACTATGTTAATGAGCCGGCTTGCAATCGTTTCCGTGTGGTGAATCACGGCGACAGGTCAGAAAAAAAGTGAAGAAACGTAACTTTTCAGAAACGAAGAAAGAGACACTTGTTGGGGAGGTGGAGGCCCGGACAATAATTTAATTTAGTGGCCACAGCAGCGGGATCACGAATAAAAAGAAGCAGTGCGAGTGGCAACACATTGCTGCTGCAGTCAACGGCGTCAGTGGGACAACGTTGCAGATGAGCTACGGCAAACGCGCACTGTGATTAATAAAATAATACGTTTACAATGAACATTGATCGTTGTCTTCCTACAAACGCATAACATCCTCACGGATTCTTGCGCCCTGTTGATACCCCTCCAGTCGGGCAGGGGGCCGAGGCTCATCATGCTGGGGACTCTACCACCTTTGCCGAGTGGTAGAGTCTGCCTCCTGAAGTTCGGTAAAGTTGCGCTCTCCACGCTCCACGACTGAGCGCGCACCAGCGTGGCACTCATTATAGTGCATTTCCTCTGCGCTCTGGTGGTTTTAAAACGAGGATAAGTGTAACAATTATACGATGGCTTAATGGCTGTATGTGCGTTGATGATATATGCACATAAATAAGGAGAATATTTAGTTATTCCCGCTGTGTTCTACAGTGATCTAATGGAAGGTATTTATTGTATACTGTATTACATGCAGTCGGGCCGTCTCCTCCTCCTCCTGCGGTGACAGCGCTGATTCAATATTTCAAAATTATTTTGATTTAAGATACAAGTCAGATTTTAAAAGAAGGTGTTAACATGAAAAAAACTATCACTCATTAAAAGCGTCAAAAACATTGCTGGAGTTCATCATGATAATGCAGATCTAACGTATGATATGGAGTGTAATTAAATGTGTGCGAGTCATCAAAAATATATAGTTCTTCTCACGTTTACTGCTGATTCCCTTCCAGTCTCCAGAATGTGCGTACCGGTACGCATGCCTCAGAGTTTGCTTACGGGTACGCACACTTTCCCGTCAAGTTTGGTTTTTATAGATCACAACATTTGCGTGGAAAGTGGCGTACGCACGTTTCCAGCCCCGTTTTGTGCCTACGCAAGCTTTATAAATGAGGGCCCCGGAAACTAAACCTGAGTTCATATCCGGAGGGAATGTTCCCATTCATTGTCTATGTAAGAAGCCGTGCAATGCCGTTGTGGCGAGTTTTTTAAACTGACCGTTGTAGATCTAAAATTAAGACAGATTCAGCAGCTGCATAGCTTATTTCTCGCATACATTGTCCTGACAATGTAAACAGACTGGTCTGTCTCAGTAACTGGCTGAATGTAAAGGAGGACTAAGCTGAATTGTTGTTGTTCTAGGGAGTGAAAATGATTTATCATTCTGACTTCATAGCAGAATATTTCCTTGTTCTTTTTTCCATATTTGCCTGTTCTATTGTGGACCTTTTTGAAATTCAACTGTCACTGTAACATAAGCCTGGGTTTTGTTATTATTTCTGTTAGTGCATATAAGAAATATGCCTTTTTCAAGCTGACAGTCAATTTTGATGCCCTTGATGGTTTCTTTGTGAATCTGTAGTTCACATGAGAGAATCTATGCTTAAAGTTAAAAAAGCTGCTATTTATTTAAATAGTATTTGAATTTTAATACTTCCTTTGTGTTGATTCTACATACATTCCATCATTTTACATTTAAATATAAATATAATAGCAAATTGTGCGATTAATTAGTTGTTTTTTTTAATCGATTGACAGCATATATATATATATATATATATATATATATATATATATATAGTAAATCATTGTTTGCTGCTATATTAATGCTCTCAATATCATATGGTGCACCTTTAAAGAAACAACAGCAAGTGTTACTTTTGGTTTCTAAATAAAGTATTCAAGATACCGAGTCCCAACCAGAAGTACACGCTTTATTTATATTGGATAATAAACGTCCACAAATTTGTCATGATATTAATAAAGAAAGAAATAAGCTGGTCTGTACAGTGGAGGATCTAGAGAAATATTGATGGGGTGGCACAAAGACCTTTAGGCATGGGACACGAGTAGAGTGTTGAATAGAAACACTAAAAGGTGGCATTAGTGTAATGAAATGATTGTAACTTCTGCAATATGTAACTTTCTAAGCTTTTAAACTTTTGTACATGACTGAAATAATTCACTTCTGCATTTTGCCGGACAGTATAACTTCTGCAGTTTATGAAGAAACAAACAGCACCTAATATAGAAACATTTTGTATGATACGATAACTCATTAATTACAGATAGATGGTCCACACCTACGCAGGCAATAAAACCGAAGCTTATGTTCCAGATTGACAGACTGAATCTTTACTGCACCGAAAAATAGACATCATTTCCATCAAATTCAAAATCAATAAATTGTTTCAGTCACGAATAGACTTATTCCGACTTGTTTAGTCTTTGAACACTCATCACTTCACCTGAAATGTGGCCATAATATAGCCTCATTTAAACATGTTAATTTGCACTAAAATTAATCAAAATTAAGGTGTTAAATTTGACACTTTGGGGTACTAAGATGAGAATGAAAGCTGTCATGACTGTGGGTTTTTGTTAGTTTGGTTTACGGTGTTATTTTGTAGTCATCCTGTCTTGTGTTAGCACACGTTTTTCTTGTATTGTTTCTGTCTTGACTGTGGGTTTTTGTAGTGTTGGTTTCCTGTTTTATCCCGGATGTGTGTCCACCACCTGATCTGTCCTGCCTGTGTCCTGGTTTTTGTCTAGATTATAATTTGAGTTGAGTTTTTGTCTATGCTTTGGATGATCTTGTTCTTTGTTTTTTCATAGTGTTTTTGCCCGTGTGGCCTCCCTGAGTTTTGGATGTTTTTGGTTAGTTTTTGGATAGTGTTTTTATATTTAAATTAACATTTTAACTGCACCATACCTCCTTCATTCATAGTACATCCCTGTGACCCGTCCACACGGAAAAGTTTTTTGTGTGTAAAAAACAGACATCTTGCACGTTCAGGCCGACCGTCCACACAGATCCGGACTTCTTGTAATTGCACTTCTTTGAAACCAGGTCCCAGTGTGAAACATATTTGTGTAGACGGCAAATATGTCAGGCTGCTCTCACTCAGCTTTCGTACTAAAAAGTATGAAAAGTAAAGCACAATATTTTCGAACGATGCGCTTTATGTTGGCAGTTAGAGACCATCAGACCTAAACCTGACCATTACCTTCGGGGGGTTTAGCTCAGGAGGCAGAGGGGGTTAGCCGGCGACTGCAAGATTGGCGGTTTGATCCCAGGCTCCTCCAATTCTAACCCTAACCTTAACTTTTACCCTAACCCTAACCAACAAACGAAAGATCGTATACATTCACTAAAGGATTAATATGAGAACAAAATGCATATTTTTTGCTAAGAGTGTCATCAAAACGTACTTTAATGCCAAGACAGCTTTAAAATGCTGCATTATGCTGCATTTTCCATTATGAATTAAAGGAATGGAAGCCATTTTTCATTGCAGGGAATCGCGCATGCTCACGGGCATCATTTTGATATTCGTAGGATAAAACACAAAAAAATTGTACATAACTTTTCGTACGTTTCCATACGAAAATTCATGAGAATACGTTGAATACGCATACGATGATGTCATCGCCCCGCCCCTTGACCCTCTAGTCTGACTTCTTATCCCCACCATGTCTTATAACAACAACAATGCCGGCTTACATGCTTGTGACCATGCTGCAGCAGATATTCAGCCTATTTGGGTTACTATGGCAACATATTCTGCTGAAAAAAAAAATATTATTTTGGTACGTGCTACATGGCCTGAAGGTGCTTTTTGTTTGGGGGTCGAAGCGTGATAGCGCCTCTTAAACTGGCGGAGGAGGGAGACCCTTGGATGTAGTCAGGTCACGTCTCTCACGCAATCAAACAGGCTACTACTAATAAACACACTTCAACAAAACAGCCCGCCAAGTAAGGATGGAAGATATAGGATTTTATTGCAGGACACAACAAAAAACACTCACAATAAGTTGAAGTGCATTTCCATTAAAATAATGATTGCTCGTAAAGATGGTCACCGGTGACTTAAAAAGACTAGTTTGCCAGTATGGAAGACAAGAAACAGAATACATTTTTACATGTTTAAATCTATCCTTTATCATTATATTTAAAGCTATGGTTGACATTCTGAAAATCAGTTGAGCCTCTGAGACAGATTTGAAAAAGCATCCCGCCCCCCAATCAAACCCCTCCCCTCAGTGTGCAGGGGAGATGAGATGATTGGATGGAGGGTACGAGCCAATGCCTTCCGGAGCAATGGCTCCCATTGGTCAATTTCTATGCAGACCTACGGCTGATAGACTGATTGGAATTTTTTTATTCCAAATCGTAGACCATAGCTTTATGATGACTTGATTGTTTTTCACAAAGAGTATTTTCCAAAGGAATAAAAACATGACCGCTGATGTCTTTTATTGTGTGCGACCAGAACCAATGCAGGGATCCCTCAGGGCCAGGAGAAAACTGAGGGGGCCGAAGAGTGGCAGCTGGGTGAAATAGGTCTGTTCCAAAAGCACTCTCTGGACTCCAGGACATCGGGCACAATATTTCCATATGTCATTTGTTAGATTGTCCAAAAATGGGCTTATGGCTGCAGGGTCTGTAGTATATTTATCGTCACAATATCAAGCTCCTCATTTAACACTTTCCGCCCAAAAATATCAAATGTTAAAAGTTACACATTTAGTCCTTTTCATCCATGTTGGCTGACAAGTTGAGCTTGACAGTTGACCCTTGACCTTGCAAGCAGCAGTTGATGACACAATCTTGTGTCATCTCTGAAGGTTTGCTGATGAAACTCAACCACCAATATGTGGTATTTGTGTTTTAGGGATTACAAGTGATTGTTGTCCGTCACAACAATGCTTTTGAATTTGTTCCTTCTCATATTCACGACACAGAGTCATGGTTCAGCATTAAAACCTCCTGCAGCCCATAAAACCGGTTGCTTGATCGAATTATGAATTCTAGTGACGACTTGAGGGAACGTTCACAGTTCTCATCTCTGTGTGAAATATCTCTCTATTGTTTGGGTAAATGGTTACATTTCACGACACCCTTTGATTCGTTTTCTTTATTAAATAATTGACAGCGAATGCCCCCAAAACCCAGAGGAGCATCAACATGTATTAGTTTTCAGCCTGCCGACAGCAGAATTCAATCAATCTGAATACATTAGTTAGGGGAAGGATTCTGAATAAATGGACAATTACCTTCCATGCATGAGAATCATTGTAACAGTAGTCGGGTGGCTGATATTATCATATTAATGGGCTGGGGTAAGCTTACATCCTTAAAATGGAAATGAGTATTAGGGCTTTAAAAAATAAAATGAACTCTGACTGAAGCAATAGCAGGTTTGATTTACTAACATTTACTGAGGAGAAACATTCTTTTTGAAGCGGCGTGTATTTGAGGTGCTTATCCCAAAAAGTTTTCGGATGTTTGTATTTCACTGGGACTCCTTGGCGAACGGCTCGGATGTGTCACGTGCAGCAAAGGCGCATGTTGCCATGGTGAGTATGAAAAGGTAGCTTTAAATGAGGTGTAGTCACATACAGTCGTCAGCGCTGAACCTTTCAATCCCTCACTGCCCATTTCACGTGGCGGGATGTGTTGCACACAACAGAACTCCCTCGCTGTTGGCCTCGACGCCAGAGAGGTTAATCGGTTTACAGCAACCTCCCATTACCTGTGATTGAGTCTGCATGCGGCCGCCGACGACCCAGTTTACAGAATGTTACTTCAGCTCTGTGAAAAACAGCATGTCAGGACAAAAAAGGGCTCCGGTACTAACGTCTTCTTTGGTGCAGCTAAAAGTGAGCGTCTGGTTATTGTACAGGACAGGGAGTGCTGCAGAGCCGCTGGTCCAGGTGGCTGAATTATCACGCTCAGCATGAGGTGGATGGATTTAACGACATTAATGTGGGGATCCAAGCTGAATTAAGTATTGCACTTTCGTGTTATAAGAGGACTCATAAAATTGGTGCAGGAGTGTCTGACTGTTCACTGTTATATTATAAAAGCAAATCCATCTTGGCTGAGGCTACGATTAAGACATATGATTTCAGCCAGTGATACTTTTTACTTGCTATTGTGAGAACATTTCAGAGCCTTTTACACTTTTACTTGAGTGAAGAAGTTGAATCAGTGCTTCTTTTTGAACACACGTATCTCAACTTCTCCTTGAGTATAGAATGTGTGTCATTTTGACTCCTCTACTGAGATAGCCTTGGTTTTTCATAAATTGGATATGACTGGAATGCTGAGATGAGCCACCCAACTGAAGATGTCGGTCCCTATACGATCCACTTCATATAGTGAGATCTGTTTTGTATGAAAGGATCTGTTGTGACCTCTAAGATGTTTACAGCCTCGTGTAACTTTACAAACCCGAGGGTTTCTCAGCAGCTCCAGGACAGAAGTGCTCACCATCCAATCATTCACAGACATCAGTAAGCATGAATGGCCACCATGTACTTTCATCTTAATTCTCTCATCCCTTTGAAGATTTAACTATTTATTTGACTTCACTAACAAGTGACTGTTGAGCCTCAGATCTGGGAGCGATGCAGATTCCCTCCTGGCCCTGGAGCTGTGGACCAGCTGTTGACCCTGGCAGGGCTGTCGGAGGACTCAGGGGAGTTTGCTCATTGAGTCACATGTGTTCTGTAGACTTGGAGAGGCTTCGTGGAGTCCTCTGGGAGGTAATGCAGGAATGTGGAGCACCGGGGTCGTTGCTAGGAGCCAGTTATAACTAAGAGATGAGTTTATCAAATGTGGGAGGAAAGATAAGAATATGCACTCTAACCAGATGACATGCGCTGCACAGTAGCTGCAGTCCAAACTCTGAGTTTTCACCAGTGTAGCTGAAGACTGTACTGTAAGTTGCCATGGAAACTAAAACTCGGCAGTTGTCCAGATGAAGAGGGGGATGAAAAAATGGAGATGGAGAGTGGAGGAAACATATGGCCAAACGAAGAAACCCATTCAGAGGTTATGAATAAATACGGATGATATTCAGGCCCATGACTTTGCAGGACAGCACAAAAACCTAAACAAGAGATGTGCTCACTGCAATCTCGTGTTCATATCTCAGATCAGTATGGTAGCAGCCTGCACACCCAAACAAACTCCCAGTAGCCTCAGCCTCCGAGATCTGTTCCTCAAGTGAGTGCAAGACTTAGCGGGATACTTGTGATTCTCTAATGAACCATCTGTCTCATCAGCTGAACATCACACAGTGTTTTCTTTTTTATGCTTGATGCTGACAAAAATGGAAATCTCCATATGTTCACACGCAGGTTTCTTTTTTCCTTTTGGTTGTCAGAAAGAGTGACACAAAGTGAGGAACATATGTGAGGCTTTACTTTTCCTGTATAGGCAGAAAGAAATGGACGGGCTGTGCATTTGCTCATAGAACTGCATTCTTACAGTGCATTTAAAAGTTCACCTCAACCGTGGGAGTGTTGTTGTTGGGAATTCTCTGCCTGGCGTAAGCAGGTGCAAAGTGGAACATACAAGAAGGCTGTAATGAAGACATTTTTATTCTTCATAAATCCACATTAAAATGTTGACATTTTGAAACAATAGGTTCATAATTGGCACAGAGATATGATTGTAATGCAGTCACAGCTGTGTGTTCGTGGAGTATTTAACGTTTGAAGGTCGCTTTTATCCTGGGCTGAAGTTAATGTTTTGTTTTATCACTTCTCTTCTAAATTTGGTCTCAGACATATTCCAATGCTGAACTGCCTATTGAGCTTGGTTTCACTCTCAGAACACACAGTCCAGGAGCCGACTGCATAATGAGCTGCCGTCTCAGTGAGTCAGGGCCGAATATATGCAGGCTGCAGCAGCAATTTCAATAAAAACCTGCAGCACATTTCAGGTAGTAGTTCAAAACAGCTGAGTGTAGAATTTGAAAACTCCCAGCTTTGACAAACCCAGAAATAGTAAAAAACACCCCCTCCCCTCACAGACCCCCACGAGCTAGATCGGGTAAAAGCATTGTGTAAACCATTCTGGGTCAGGACTCGGCATGGGACAATAGGATCATTTCATGTCAAATTTATCCTCATATATTATTGTTAAGACCAAATATTTTGAAGGTCTCCCTTCATGAATGCAGGTTATTTGAATAAAAACATGTTTCTGTATTCTCTATTTTTCACTTCTCTGCCATGATAGCACGCTACACAGCTTTTTCAAGTCACCCGTGAGGATACTCACAATGATCCCGATAATGGAAACTTGGGAAAGTGAGTGTTCTTTTAATCGCGACCTCGATAAAAACCTTTGCCATCCCGTCACAGGTCAATCACAGGAGATTTTATTTGGGTTAGGGTTATAATACATTTGGCATAATTTCTTCCATTAACTTTTATATCTACAGTCAGGGCTGGACTGGGACCAAAAATCGCCCCGGGCATTTCCAGCCGAGACCGGCCCACCAGGTATCAAAGACAATGAAGCCTATGAATGAAAACAATTTTTTTTTGTGACAATGCTTGTACACTGTTGGGCACCGCCCCTCGTCTCTAATTGGTCCAGCCCAGAATCAATCATGACTAAGGGGCCAATCTACCAGTTTTGTGTACCAACAGCAGTGTTTCCCAAAGGATTCCATCGTGGGGGGGCTTGCAATCTTCTAGGGGGGTCCGGGGGCCCCATGCCCCCCCGGGAGAACATTTTTAATAGATTAAATTTTAATGCATCAATTTGCTGAATTTTGAGAACCAAAATATGACATCAATTACTGACCAATTTCTTACAAACTGCTGGTACCAATACAAAATGTTGACATACTAAATGGGGTTGAGGAGTTTAAGCATTCAAGAAAAGATGAAAACAAAAATGACTAAAACACAGTGCTGAGCCTTCCAGGGTTCCCTAATTAGTTTTCACTGAGGGCCAAATTATGCCCAGGTTGCCAAGTCGAGGGCCAAATTGTCTGTTTTTTTTTTTATTGGACCACTAAACATTGTTTTATGTGCAAATGTTATTATTGTTGCTGCTTTTATTAGAAGTATTATGATTGTAATGATTAGTAGTTGGTTGTAGTAGCAGATAGTAGTAGTAGTCATAGCCTGAGTTGAGGGACAGATAAAAATGTACGCTTGAAAGAAAATAAGTCCAATATCAACTATTTATTTATTTGAATGCACCTGGAGAATATTTTGATCAACAACAAAAAACAACAGCACTACAGCAAGTGGGGCACAAGAGAAAAAAATATTGTATAACAGTGGAGTTAATGATTTTTGTTTGCAGCGTTACTTTTGTCTTGTAATTGTAATTGCAATTGTAATTTTAAGATACATTGCTCTTGCGGGCCTAGAGATTTGCCTCGCTCGGGCAGCTGATTTAATCTGTGGGTCCTGTAGCTGTTCTATGATATTACGTGCATCATTTGAACGTATTATCTTATTGATCGAATTGTGAATGATATTTCCTTTACAGACTCTTGTATTTAGGTTATTGCATCGTGTAGGGTCACGCACGTCATACTCTGCCTAGGGGGGATTGGCGGGGCGCTAATTGGATGACTGCTTTATACTATTAGTATATTATGACTATTATTATTATTAATATAAGTGGGTGACTATTCCTCAGCCTTCCTTGGTGTTTTGGTTTTGACATAGCGCACGCACTGTCAAACTCGTGCAGCTAAGGGGGGTCGGCGGGGGGGAAACAGAACGTTGATGAACCAAACCAGCCGTGAGGATTTCCCCTTATAATAAGCGCTGCTGCCCTCCTGTTTAGGCCTATCATTAGAGCCACTAGTTAATGTATGGGAAACACTGAATAGATATCATGACTAATACCATTAATAACACTAGTACCATTAGTAAAAAAAAAAAAAAAAAAAAGGCTCAGCCCAAAATCGCCATCGGCCCTTCGGGCAAATGCCCGATATGCCCGATGGCCAGTCCAGCCCTGTCTACAGTACACCTTTGAACCACATGAGAGAGCCTGAATGCCCGTCTTGTTCTGATAATTGTAGCCTACTTATGACATTATATCTAATATGAAAGGCAAGAACACATTCTGCTCATTTAACTGATGAGATGGGGAAAGGCCTCAGTGCAGTCTTATTTAAAAAGACTTTAAAAATCTCATTAAATACATTTGGGGGAAAACTTATTTAAACCACATATTTTTGTCTTATGCCATCAGAACATTTTTGTCAATAGCATAATACAATTCTATACATTTTCACTCTTACTCTTATAACACCAACGGGACATTTTCAGAAGGTACCGCTGGCGAACTAAAGGGGAAGTTCAGTTTCAGGTTCTATAAAAAGGTAGCACCATCTCACATCTGGTAATTCTATCCTGGACAGGCACGCACCAGGAAGAAGGAATGGTTTGAGGAGGAGGTGGATGAAAGAGATCCATCCTTGGTGTAATCAATGGGACAAACAGATCCAGAGGAAGAACACAAAAAAACACGTCAGGAGGAGGACAGCAAGGAAGAGACGAGAGCTAAGACGGATAGCAGTAAAAAGAAGAGAAGTAACTGTGAAGAAAACCATCCGAGAAGATCCAAGAGCTAAATAATAAACCACATGTTTAATAATCCACACCCAGTCTTCTAATGGAGTCTGAGGTAACTTTAAGTATCATGCTGTTGCCTCCACCAGTGTTTTCAGTCGGGTAGGGGCAGCTAGAAGAAACCCAGCTGCCAGAAAACGAAAATACGTTTAGTAAATATATATCATATCAACCTCAAACCATGCTTTTAGAAACGCACAATGCTGTGTGGTAAACGATGACAAACAATTGGTTAGGTTTAGGTACGTTACTACCTGCTAAAGGTTAGAGAAAAGATCGCACTCGATGTAAAACAGTAACATAATGTAAACGTTCCCATACATGACTCAATCACAACCAAACTTTGTTACGCAGCATTAGTTAACATAAATTCAATTACATGCTGAGGTTTGGTTTTACACTACATGAACAGCAGTCGCCTGGCTGAAAGTCCTGCTTTGTTGGACCGATCCGGCAGCCCTTCCACCTGTGGCATCTGCGTTGCTCGTTGCTGGGTGCCTGAATGCAAAAACCTCCACACACTAAAACATTCTACGTATCCTTCGTTTGCAGAAACGTACAATGCCAACAGTTTTGACTTGTTTTTGTCGGCTGACATCACACTGGTGCTGTCTGCCAGAAGCCAATAGGATTTCTCCATTTTATTTTGGATTATTGCCAAAAATGTGGAAAAAACAGTGACATAATTTCTCAAGTGATATTGTATGTGTGTTCGGCTGAAAAATCCAAATATCTGTCGTGGCTGATAAAATCACTGGAGTCATGTTTCCGGAGTGAACTGTTCCTTTATGCTCAAAACAGTGTTTTTTTCTGATGAGCCTTAGAAGAGAAGAGCGGATACCAAAGCTGTGGCCAGAGGTTGCAGTAATAGAAGAGCAGCAGCGGTGCGTTGTGCCGCCTGTCAACCGCCCGCCTCCCCTTGACCTCTCACCTCTCGGCCGCGCAGACAGACCATGCAGCCGGGTCAGCGGAGAGACCTCCGTGACCCGAGCAGACAAGCGCTCGCTCCACAACATGCAAATGAGGCGGCAGCTCCACCCTGCCGTGTCTTTAGGTGGGAATCCACTGACACCTCCATCTGTGTGGTTAGAGGGAGGAAGAAGGGAGCTGGGAGGAGAAAAAGAAGAAGAAGAGAGCATAGCGGGGGGAGGGGGAGCCGAGGACAGAAGGGGCGGATCATCGTGACTGTCATCTTCTCGGCGTTGCGAATTATGCCTCGGTGAAAATCCTTTGTGCTCACGTTTGTTGTTTTTTAATGACACAAAGGGAACATTTTATTTTTGTGATATTTTTCCAACCTGTCTGAGAACGGCTGTACTGTATTACAATGGTTGGTCTCTGTGAGTCACCATTCATCACACACACACACACACACACACACACACACACACACACACACACACACACAAAAAGGAAATGGAGTGAAAAGTTCAGAGAAAGGATTTACAATGAGCCGGCTCTGGGAAGTGATATAGGCACTGTCAGTTGTTTTTTCGGTATATTATCAAGCTGGGTCATAAATAACAGGCGCATGCGAGGACAATGTTCCAGTTACCCTTGATGATGAAGACACTTCACTAAAATAGGAGACTGGTAAAAAAAAAAAATATCCCAGAAATCCCTCCGTGCAACATTATATTGTATTTCTGCCTGCAGAAGAATAATGGCTGTCTCACTTCCCCATCCTCATTACTGCTTAGTGCCACTCACCCAGTTTGTGCTGAAAGCCTCTCCATTTACTGCTGCATCCCGCTATTTAACGGGTTATTCATTTTTATCAATCCAATTCATGGTTGAGGACGGTGTGTTTAAAAAAACAAAATGGATTTTCACTTTAAGGTAATTATGTTAAGGGCCAGCCATCGCTTCCCTGAGCTGCTTCATAGTGAGCCTGCGAGTTCTCTTGTTCTCAACACATGTACATGTCAACATGACAGCCTTGCCTCAGTGAAGCAATCGGCAGAAGGAAAGGCGAACAGTAGGCAACACAGGATAGAACACAGAGGCTGTTAAGGCGGACTAGGAAGCATTGATATTAGCGAGAGGAGTTTGTGATGACGCTTTTTATATTGTACCAAAACTTTAAAATCTCTTATTTTAGCATCTAACAAAAATCTAGTAAAAATGTTGAGTTTTGGTCTCATCATTATCATGGTTTCAAGGTTTTCATGGTTAACATTACTGAAAGAAACACTGAGGGTTCTATCAAATGTTTTACTCAAACGTGTTTTTTTACTTTTAGAACATTATTTTGGTCCTGCAAATACAAGACTTTAAGCCTACTTTAAATTGAACAATTTTTTTTTTTTTTTTTCCAGCTTTTCAAGTTGCTAAGTAAAATTTGGCAAAGTAACAACACACAGGGTAATACTGTATCTCAGAGAATTCTTATGGTTATCCTAGCGTGATGTTTTTAATCACGCTATATTGTAAAACTGGTTAATCCTGATATCTCTAAAACCCAGTGACTTTGAAATAAGGCAACTAAGAGTTTGTTCTCAAAAAAGGCATCATCTCCTCAGCGGCCGCAAGCAAAATGCCATCCGCTGTAAAGTCTCTCTAAAGTGTGTGGCGACCAAAAGCAGCAGCACGACTCATGTCTTCCAGAATGTGAAATAAAGGCAGCAGAGTGGGATTAGTGTGTGTGGCTGTGGGTTGCAGCAAGACTGCAGCAGCACTGAAACACCTGCTAAAAAGCAGGCAGCATTCGCAGAACCATTTTCTCGCAGTGTCCCCCCAAAAAGTGTGTTCTTTAAGGAAACAACACGTTTCTTTTCAAGAGGCATATTTCATTTATGTTGTAAAAAGTGAAGTAGTATTTCCTTTGTCTTGTCTTTATGGGCCTAGTTTGTTTTTAACCAGAGGAGTCACCCCTTGATGGCCAGCAAAGGGAATACAAGTTTAAGGCACTTTTTCACCTTTTCAGAATTGGAAGTTGCCACCTGGCAGTAATCTCATAGAGCATCGACCTGATATAGAAGCAGAGTACTACTTAAAAGGTGCATGGAGAAGAGGACCAATGTGTTTTGGCCTTCATCGGGATCATCATTTAAACATTTTAAAACTATGTGTTCTTTCTGTAATGAAGTGCATCTAAATGAAATCTCATTTGGCATGGACAAAAATGAATAAAGAGTGCGGGCTGGCGAGGGGAACAAGCTGCAACAAGGTCAACAATATTTTCCGACTGAATTCTGGCTTAATTGTTTTCACTTTCAATGCTAATTTTCGAGTTTATTTCTCGCTTTGAGGAACACTTGAGTCCTGTCTGCTCCAGCTGAGGCTGTTCAGCTCCTCTGAACAAACACACCTGGAAGCTGGAGTGAATACAGCGGCGTTTGCCTGCTGTGCCAAATCCAACAGCACCTGAGAATGTGAGATTTTGTAAATAGCAAAATAAATTGCTGATCCCAACCAGCCGCCATAAATTGCCTTGCCACTTCATCTCATGCAGAACACAAATATAGTAAAACAAACGAGTCTGTTAAACGCGGCTCTGTGTCGCTCCGAGTCTGTCGATGCTGAAGGCAATCTGTATCCGCATTTCATTCGTCAATCAAATCAAATATGGAACCTGCAACATTCACATTCCCACCTCATTTGCTCTTCGCAGCATCATCCGTTTAGCCACATTCATCATCCCAACACATTCATATTAGTGTGGCTTTGATAAATCATTGGTTCTCACAGTGCTGATTCCTTCATACCAGCAACGTGACTGATGCTTCAGTAACGTCGACTTGCTAGATCAGAGATGACGGCTCTGTTCTTAGTTACCTAAAGACCCGAGCCTTGTCCGTCAAACAAATAATGGTACTGGGTGTTTTCATTTTATTGATTTCCTGACATATAAAACATTTAATAATTATCCAAGTATCATAATTATGGTAAACCTTTTTAACTGAACTATATTCCGGGCTGACTTCTCAGCTGCTATATCTTAAAGGTTGTGCCTCAGGGCATCACCTTCAGAAAGATCATTCCTGTCCACATGTTGCATTTAAACTGCTTCTAACTTCAGGCCCTGCCAATGTGACACCTGGCATTTAAACCACAGCTCTAATATAGACTGATTACAACATCTTTTGTATGTAACTGCCATTCATACATTTTGTCTTTGCTAAAGTCAACACTTTCTCAACACTTTCTCTTCCGCGTTGTTCTTAATGGTATGTAAAAAGAAATCCATCCCTTTTCATCCGGGTGAAAGATTGCCTTTAGTGTGCATCTTTAATTCAATTTGATCATATTTCATCTGACAAAAGGACGGTGAAGATAGCTCAACCTCAATCAGCCTCCAGTTGCTTACAACAGTTTTCTTTGTGGGCGGAAATGTTTCCATTTAACTGATCCAGTGTATGACTGATCGCCGCCATTAGTCTCATTGATCGTCAGATTGAGCATATGGCTGTTCCAGTTGAGTTAAAGCGAGGAAGCTGGCAACATTGGAGAAGAATCTGATCAGTCACTGCTCCAGTGGAATAATGAAACCCAGAAATTATGTTTTAAATGAGTAATGACTTCTTCTGAATAACGAGTCCAACATTGCTCCCTTGGGTAGGAGTTCCCCACTGGAGCTCCAAACCTTTGCCCTTGCCGTCTTATCTTATTGTCCAGATCCAATGGGCGACAGACCCGGCTCAGAACAACGCCACTGCTGACTCCGTGAGGTCTTCTGGCCCTTGCCGGTGCTGCACCTCCATTTAGGTCAACGGCACCAGCTCGGTGCTATCTGACAAGTGATAACACAATGGGCCTCATTTATCAAACGAACGTACGACCGAAAACCGTGCGTACGACCATTTCCACGCAAACTTCGGCATTTATCAATTTGGACGTAAGCGGAAGCTGCGATCAGATCTCACGTCAGGTCTGAGCTCGTGTACGCAAATTCGAGTCTGTGGATTTGCGGTGCAGCACAGCAAAATCTGGCGTAAAATAATGAACAAACCTCAGCTGTCATTAAGCATAAGCAGTCACATATTTAGAACAGATCAAAACGGATTATTAAAACGAAAACGTTTCTTTTAAAGCCCATGTTTTTACTGATACCACTTTCAAAAAATTAAACAATAGGATAAATAGCCTAAGATGACAACTAATAATTACACATTAAAATGTGAAAGAATCATAAATACAAGCAGAAATGTGTGTTTGCAAATTAACTAAAGGCAAAAATGTGTAATTGTTTTTGTTTTTGTCCGATGGGTGTGACAGAACTGGAACAAAAATGAAAGCACCTGTTGAGATAATCATCGTTCCACTCTGGTTGGTCAGATGTTTATTCATTCCCCTATTTAAACAGATGCTTTGACAGTTATCAAGTCTTGATGATGGCAGACTTGCTTATTTTGGAGGAACAATATGCGCGTGTCAGACGTGAGCGCGTTTTCAGGGACCGCAGGGATCTCTGTGTCACCTCCACCACTTATGCCACAGATCGACTCCGACCCAATTAAGCAGGCAATTTTTTCCTCCGTCCCCGTCAAGATCAGGCTGGAGTCTGTTTGGCCTCCTCCAGTCTGCCTGATGCTGCGATGTTTAACGCAGCAAACGCGTTTCTTGGTGGCCAGCTTCATATCCGACCATTTTTTCTTGACCTAAATGTAAAGAATTGTTTTGATCAGTTAGCAGACATAAGCTTTTAGGCTGCGGATGAAAAGATACATTTAAGTCGTTAGGCATGGGTTAAGTTATTGAGAATTATATTCAAACCTCAGCTGGAGTCCGTTCCTCTGCTGCAACGCTGTTGACTGCCTCCGTTATCTTTTTCCAGACAGCGTTTTTGTGAGCCCCTTTTATGCCACCCTTCAGGCTGCCAAAAAGCACTGTCTTGTTGTGTTCCACCTCCGATGTCAGGATGCCGATCTCCGTGTCAGAAAAGTTTCTTTTCTTACCCATGTTTCGTCTCTCCATGTTTGACCTCAGTGGGCGAGGCCTCCGAAACAGGAATATTTATGGGCGTAACATGTTAATGACGATCGAATTCAGCCGCCGCATTTATCAAGGCCCGCTCATTCGTACGCTGAGATTGGTCAGATACGAACGTTTCATAAATCGCACGTGTGTCCTGTCGTAAGACCAAATCTGCGCTCAGATCTGCGCCCGTTTTCACGCAAGATTGATAAATGAGGCCCAATGAGACCATTAGTGTTGTAGGCTCGTGGCCCAGGTCTACCTGTGCCAGCTTCAGGCCAGAGGAATGTCTCCTCGAGATTAATGATGCCCGGTGCTGCGCAGAGTAGGCCACTCCTTGAGTGTGAAATACGCCTCATCTGCCTGGCTGGAGCTCTGATTTATTCCTGCCTGCATGGTTGCCCTCGGTGTCTGCAGGGGGTTGTCTTTGTTTAGCAGTCTGTGCGGACGCGTGTGCTGTATTTGACTTCTCTGTGTCGGGGTTTGATTTGAGCATGTGTTAATAAATACAAACATGAATTAAAGTAAGTGAAGTAATCTCTCCAAAAATGATGTTAATGTTTTGTTTTAACAGATCAAATTGTGCATGAGTGCCCTTGCATATGTCATCTGAATAGAATTGCAATACGTATCGGCTATAATGTGACGTTGATTTGATTTGACTAATATCTGCGCTTTATGTTTCAAATTGAATGCCTTTAGTTCAACCGTTTTTTTTTTTTGTTGTTGTTTTTTTTGTTTTTTTCTCCATTTGATTTCCAACCCTTTATCTAAAAGGCCTTTCTACAATTCAGTTTATACTCACAGAATGTGTCACTGGCCTTTCCCCCTGGATTCTCGGATTTAATTGGTATAGGAGTGACCTGGTGGGCAAAAGCATAATTCTCATCACACAAAATAGAACGGAAGGTGTGGAGGTGATCATAATAAAGATATGTCAATCTAAGTCATAATAAAGACGTTTGGGTCTTTAGTGGGGATTGGAGACCGATCAGGGGGCGTTTTAAAATAGTATTGTCGCTGTGCTATCGTCACACAGTCTCTCTACTTATTGACTAAAACACATTAAGGTATTAACATCTAACCTTCATAAATCAGAGTGGGAAAGAGACTAAAGCTGGAGTTAGGCTCACTGCAGAGATGCATGTTAATGTCTTGGCCAGCCTACGCAGAGCAGGGTGTTATGGGCTTAGATGACTCAGACGAGGCTCGCTCCAGTAGAGCTGTCAGCACAAATTAGGCCTACTACATGAAAGCCACATATTTCCAATTTCACTATTAAAAACACAAAGCACACAATCTCTTTATATGCAGATAATTTTTTTAATTTTTTTAAATATTTTTTTCTATTATCTAATTTAATCAGTCCCCGGGGTTCTTTAACTATTCAACACTTTAGTTTTCGGGGCATGAAATAAATGGGTGATTCCCAAATTAGGAGGTAACAATGTTATTAAAAATGTAAAACATAAAAATTGGCCTTGATCAATTTGCTTACAGTTTAACTCTAAAACACACAAAACAAAAATATGAATCACTGTGCCTCCATCGTTATGCACCCAAGCTGATGGTGGACTATTCTCGATCCGAGGTTCACCTTCACGTCAACATCTGCTCCGCCTCACGCCTACATGCTGTAAGAAAAAGTATGTATCTAACTCCTCATGTGGCATATATCTTTATTTTATTAGATCGTAATGTTCTGAGCAGACATCAACTTCAAAACGATAAACAGGTCGCAGGGCTGCTCTCTATTATATTGCGTCTGCTTTCCAACATTGCCCTCGTGAGAGTGTTCGTCACAGACATATCTCCCTTCGTCATCAGCACAATGGCTCAACCAGATAAGTGCAGTGCCCTGTGGACACAGCTGCTCTGACTGTACAAACACCGTGCAGGTGGAAGCACTCCTTGGTTTGTGCAGATAAGTGCACAATCTTAGAAATATTATGAATTAATAATGACATATTCTGTAAAATCATTTATATATTGCATGGTAAGTATTGACCATGTAATATATAAAAACAGTTTTTTGTCTTTGTCTTTTTCTTTGTTTTTTATTTTCTGAATGAATTTAGTAAGATTGCTGAGAGGTGAGGGAAATGAGAGGAGAAGGGAGTGTTTTTGGGGTGGGGATGGACAACTCCTGTTTGCTATGTACCATATTTAATATATTTATTTAGTAAGAGCGGACTATGTAAACAAAGTATGATATGGTGAAAACATGCATCTATCATTCCCCACCAGTTTTATTTTTTATTTATCTATTTCTTCTTTTTTTCTCCTCTATATACTGTTTACTATACTGGAATGCATTGTTTTGTTATCAATAATAAGAAATGTAAAATATTGAACTGGATTTTTATGAATGATGTTACTCCTGATTTGTGGTACACTCTTAGAAATAAAAGTGCTAAGTAGAACCATATAAGGTTCTTTGGCTTGTCCTCATAGGAGAACCCTTCTTGGCTCCAGGTAGAACCTTTCATTAAGGTTCCACCTGGAACCCTTTTAGAGGGTTCTACCGAGAACACCACATAAAGAGTTATACCTAGACCTGTGTGTGTAAGGTTCCATCCAGAACCCTCCATGAGAGGTTCTACAAAGAACCCATACTGGGGGTTCCACCAAGAACTCTTTCATTTTCCAAGGGTTTCATCTAGAACCCAAACAGGGAGTTCCACCCAGAACCCCTTATTAGAGGTTCTACAAAGAACTCACACAGGGAGTTCCACTAAGAACCCTTTCATATTTCAAGGGTTTCATCTTGACCTCACACAGGGGGTTCTAAAAACATCCCTTTTCAAAGGTTTTCACAAATGACCGTCTTATCTTCTGAGGGTTTTATAAAGAACCATATCGTATTCTACAGATCAGTTTAGTTCATATCTTATGTTGACATTGAACAAACATTCAAAACATTTTAATGAGAAAAAGCATTTATTTAAAGATAGTCCAACAGAACAGGCTGTGTAGGTCCCAAGGGAGAACAGGTCAAAAGTCAGCATAGGTCCAGTGGAATCAGCAACATGACAGGCCAGACACATCATGCTGTCCTCAGTCGTGGATTTGTGTAATCTCCAGCAACGGTGACATGGCAGAAAGGGGAGACAAAAAAGAGTTTTAGTTCCATCAATCCAAGGTGCACTTACTTCACCTTATTGTAAGCTATCTACAAACAATAAAATAATGCATGGTCCAATGAAAGGAATCAGAGTACATACTGTATGTCGTTATAGTGACAGTGGAACAGAATCATGAGAAAGTGAGGGAATCCCACAAAGTTTTCACATTGATTTAAATAATGTTAAAATACTTTTCAGTGTTATGTAACAAGTACTCAAAATGTTACGTATTATAACAATAATGTAAATCTCAGCAAAACCCTCTTTTTCAAGCCAATGGCACACTTCGGCTTTGGTCCAAGCTGTGTAAGTCATTTTTACAAGAAAACAAACAAGCAAGCAAACGGACAAAACATAACAAGAAACAAATGCTTAGTCCACCTTTCACCATAAAAGTCCTCAGCGAGGGTCGAGCATGCTGAAATAAGATATTATATTTAGCTCACCTTGATTCTCTGAAGTTTCTTCTGTTCTCTCTCTCTCTTCTGTTCTTCGTTATTCTGTTCTGTTCACAGTAATCACTATTGGTATGTCACACCTGGTTTGTAGAGGGTGAAGACCAGACTATATGGTGCAATCCATGGGGCAACCACCTCTTAACTCACACATGACAGCCACCATGGGCCAGCTCCCAGGCCCAACATACCAAACCTCGCCCTTTCCCCTGGGAGATTAAGGTTCATTTCCCGTCATTAACAAACCCTGATGTAGTAGCCCCAAAGTCAGTGTTACAATATGATTAGTTAAGGCATCAGTAAAGGCTTGGCCTCTGACGTCAAAGACCTTCCTTTATCACTGAACTTATGTGCAGCTTCACAACTTGACTATTGACTTTTATCATTCTAAACAGTTTGGATTTCGTAAAAAATGTTCAACTGAGATGGCATTGTGCCATTTCACTGAGAGAATAAAATGTTCCCTTGACAATGGAAATGTGGTTGGAGCAGTTTTTTTGGACTTAAAGAAAGCCTTTGACACTGTAAGTCATGAGATACTCAGTCTCAGTAAATTAAGACATGAATTTAACTTTTCTGCTCTTGCTGTTAGTTGGCTTAGCTCATATTTGACTTATCGACAACAGTGTGTTCATTTACAGAATGTGAAAACATCTCCTCTGAACAGTAAGACTGGTCTGCCACAGGGATCAGTTTTAGGTCTTATTCATTTTTGCTTATACATAAATGATTTACCTACCATTTGCACAGACACTGAATGTCAGATGTATGCTGATGACACAGTGTTTTATGTCTCAGCAAAGAATCCCTGTCAAGCCTCAGATATCTTAAACAGACAGATGGTTACTGTTTCAGAATGGCTACAATGGAATCACTTAACACTTAGGGCCCTAGTTTCGTAGACCAGGCGCAGTCAGCTTTCAGCGCACCTGCGCCGCGCCGACGGGGTGTGTCCGCCTGGACTTTGCAAGTTTCGTGCACCGCGCAGGCTCGCTCAGGCACACCTCCGGTCTCGCCCACCGGCGCAAGTGGGAAAGAGGGAGGAGAAGAAGGCGTGAGTGGGAGACGAGGAGGAGACGAGGCGTGGACTGGGATTAATACAGCCGATTCAGATCTTCACCAATCAAATGAGCTCCTCTCCTCTCCTTTAATGCGTTAGGGGAGGTTCAGTGCAAGATCCGTCACTTGACAACCCGATGACAGAAGCAGCGCCGCCTCTCCTACCACGCGTATCACGCGCTGTGCGCGCGTATCATAATAATAACAATGCCCATATTATAAAAAACAGGAGAGAGAGAGGGAGATGTTTTGGTCCGAGAGGCTGGGTTTCCGTTACGCGTGCCATCCGCCTTTGATCTGACGTCAGATGTGACGGGACAATCTATATATATATACATTCATGTGTTGATTCAATTAGTTGCATTAAATAGTGTTTGTTGTGATTATGTATTGCATTTAAATGTGCCTGGAACTGTGGAAACCTGCCTGTGAGGTCTCGGTGAAGTGTACGCACTGCGCGCCGTCAGCCAAACTTCCACTGCGCCAGCTGTGATTCGCATTGAATGAATGGACTTTATTTACGCCTTGCGCTGAAAGTAGACCAGCTTGGAGCTGGCGAGCTTTCAGAGCAGTCTCGGCGAGGCTTTTTGCCACGAAACTTCCTCTACGCCAAGCTGAATCTGTGACGCCTCCTCCTGCTGCGCCGCCACACCCATCTTGGCGCAGGCGATCCACCAAACTGCCAAACTGACGGTGCGCAAGGCTGCGCGGGTCGAAACTTGCATTGCGCCGGCTCCGCCACCCTGCGCCGCCACCCTGCGCCACCACCCTGCATCGCCCTGCGCTACGCCACGAAACTAGGGCCCTTAATCACAAAAAAACTGTATCAATGTGCTTCTCAATAAGAAAGAAAGCCTTAGAGAAATTTCACATCACTATTGATAGTAAAGAAATTGAAGTGGTAAATGAGTTTAAATATTTAGGTGTAACTCTAGATCCTCAACTTAAGTTTGAAGCACATATAAAGAAGGTGTCTAAAACTATAAAAACTAGTCTGAATTGTTTCAGACTCATCAGGTCCTGTCTCTTTTCCAGGGCACCTCATTTATACCTGCATGCTATGGTCCTTTCACATTTGTCCTACTGCATCACTGCCTGGGGCCAGGCCACTGACACAGCAACTAGACCTTTATTCTCACTCCACAAACAAGCTTTAAAAAGTTTAGATCAGAAGCCACAAAAGTGGCACCATTGTAAAATCATTGAGAAGTATAATTTGTTATCTTTTTCTAAATTTATAAAATTCTCTTTTTTGAAAGTTGTTTTTAAGTGTGTCAGCGGACTAGCCCCACAAGCGATGTCACAGATTTTTACTAAGTCAGACAACTGTGGGACAACGACAAGGAGCATGAGCAAGCAAAACTGTAAAATTCGAAGACGCAGGACACATTCGGTCAGTCATCCCTTTCAGTGCTGGGTACACACCTATGGAATTCTTTACCACCAGAAATCAAATCCCAAACAGAATTAAAGATGTTTAGTGCTAAAGCTAAACATTGGCTTAAGCAGTAGCAGAAATGTGAACATTAACTTATCTCAAGTCACTGTCAATACAGCATTTTTACTAATGTTTAATGTATTTAATTTGTGCAATTTCTTAATCTAAATTTTGTAGCTGTGTTTATTTATTCATGATAACTATTCACTGTATTATTCACTGTATTTGTATTATTGCACTTATTGTAACGGTATTCAGTATCTTTTATCCTTTTTTTAGCCTGACCAGGGACAAAGACTGCAAATTAGCTGAAGCTAGACGTCTTGTATGCATCGCATTTTTCATTCTTTATGGCAATGTTGTATGTATTGTTTCTGCTAAATAAACATTAAAATAAATAAAAAAAATAAAAAAGAAGGGAGTAGTGCAGTGGTGCCCAACTCCGGTCCTGGAGAGCCCCTGTCCTGCATGTTTTAGGTTTCTCCCTGCTCTTACACACCTGATTCTAATGACGTGCTCGTTATAAAGCAACTGAAGCTTGTCACAGGTTTGAAAATCGTTCGAATCAGGTGTCCGGACTATTTTTGACAAATTTAGGCAATTCTGAGCAACAAACAGGAGAATAGGAAGACAGTTGACATTATAATGTTCATTTTGCACCAGTTGAGGCTGAAATCCACAATTTCTGGAACCAAAGACCATTGTCTATCGCACTGAGCTAATGGCTAAGTGGCAACTCAACTGTGGCTTCACAAATTGAGTAAGCCATTCGCTGTCGTGCAGGCAGATTTGAAACCACTGTAAAAAAAAATCTGTTTTTGAGGTAAAATTCTGATATGTTTTTGTCAAACATAATCTACCATGACTCTAAAATTGTGTACATTTGTTTCACAAAGACTACCAGGTATTTTGATGTGTTACCATTATCACCCTTGCTGGGGCTTGAACCCACATTGTCTGGCACCAAGAACCAGCTCCTAGCCAACTGAGCTAATTGTCTGGAAGTGCAATCAGCAAGGTATGATATCTGTCAACACGGGAATTGAACCTGTGACCTAAAAATTCGATTTGGAGGGTGGGGGTTAAAATCCCCGTCACAGCTAATCTTTGCCTGGGTCAACAAGATTTGCTGATGAAGGTCTTGCTTTCTTATAATTTATGGTTGTGAAAATAAATTGGTAACAGATCATTTCAGTTATAGGACTGCCATTATTTGTACAGTATGTCTGATCAGAATGTGTAAGGTAATAGACTAGTATGGTGGACCTGATGACTCAACACAGCTAGCTGCTTAGCACAGTTACTACTGCCAGTGACTTTAGACTGGGTGGCAAGTTCAAATCCCAAGATGTGCAATTATGTTACAGTTTGAGCAACCAGATCTGGAGGAGAAGAAAAAAACAAATAAACAAAAAAAAATGGATATGAAAAGAATCAGTCATCACAAGGAATTGTATTTTGCACCATTATTGGTAAGTGTTATCAGGAAGTTCCCTGGTGACACAGGATCTTATACCCATGCTTTCAACAATCCCTGAAGAACTCTTTCTTCCAAAAACGGTTCTTTGGATAAAAATAGTTCTCACTGGAGCCCTTAGTGTTACCAAGAACCCTTTTAAAACCCTTTATTCAGGAAAGGGGTTTTAAGGCTGATCAAAATTCTTACTGAACCATTAGCGTTCAAGAACCTTGAAAAACCCTTTCTTCGGGAAAGGGTTTTTCAGAAGCAAATGGTTCCAGGTAGAACCTCAGCCCTTGTAGAAGAACCCTATTGGAACCCTTATTTCTGTGTAGAATGCAACAGATTACATGTACTCACATAATGTACTTTTTAGAGGGTAATGCTTGTTATTTCACAAAATGTCTGATATTGATAATGTATTAACTAGCAATGACTCTGTTTCTGTTTTCAACAGGTTTAAGTTGGTTGGAGCTTTGTTAGGTATGTCAACTAAAGACTATGTACTCCTAGGAAAATACATTCCATCCATCCATCCATCCATTCATCCATCCATTCTCTTCCGCTTCATCCGGGGCCCGGTCCAGGGGCAGCTGTCTGAGCAGGGACACCCAGACTTCCCTCTCCCTGGACACTTCCTCCAGCTCCTCCTTCCTCCAGAAATCCCCGCAGAACTTACGACCACAGCTTCAAACAGCCACGTCAACAATGGAAGCGGAGAACAAGGTCCATTCTGACTCAATGTCCCCAGCCTCCCTCGGCATCTGGTCAAAGCTCTCCCGTAGGTGGGAGTTGTAGACCTCCCCGACAGAGGGTTCCACCACCAGACGTTCCCAGCAGACCCTCTCAACACGTTTGGGTCTGCCAAGTCTGTCCAGCTTCCTCCCCTGCATGCGGATCCAACTCACCAGGTGCTCATGGTTGGGTCTGATTGCCTGGGAGAGTATTTAGGGAGAAGATTCCAGGGCCACCTCTTTCTCTCCCTCCCTGCCTGCGATGACAACTGCCAACAGATCTTCTTAATTGTTTCTTGTTCGTTTGCACATTCTGAATGCAACAGTCCATATCACACTACACATAGCTAGCCGCCACTTACAATGATCCTTATTTTCTTTTGTAACTTGGGGCCCTACTTCCCATAAATATATTGAAATGGTTTAACTGTGTAGTCTCCTCTTTGTTGTGGTCTGCCGTGAGCCAGGTGGTCATTACAAATGTGGGTCCGGGATATTGGTAAGGTTGTCGGTACCTTACTAATGCCTGTATAGTTCGGTAGTACTTTTGTTAGGAGACTCACAGTGTTTGGTTAGTTTGCTTGATTGCATACAGGGGAGTACTGGTGGCCACTTTCCTTCTTTTAGTGGTGACAGGGGCACCGGTTATCCTCAGCTGGATGGTGAGTAGTCTGGGTTACTGTTGTCACCTACCTTCTGTCTATAAAGCGCGTGGTTTATATATTATTCTGTATGCACTACAGAATGATACACACGCAGTTGACAGTATTTCCTGATTAATGGATTTATAAAAAGAGATACTTAAACTTCTCCTCTGCAAAAACAAATTATGGATGGATCTTGTAGAAGAAAATGTGTTACCTTGCATTTGTTATTTGTATCCCTAATAATGTTCCTTTCTGTTGGGAACATCAAAATGTCCTGCTGAGCTGTATTAATTGTATGTAACCCTTGCATGTTGATGAAAAGACCCTTTGATCTGTCCCCCTTCCTGGACCGTCTCCGAAACACCTTCATCTCACATACTTGATCAAGGCCTTCATGAATGGCCCCTGTTGTGACACTATGTAGGGACTGTGTTCTTCTGTCAAAGCTCTACATTCACAGGTGATTGCAGCCAAGACGTCTCCTGCTGACGGTGACTGTCACAACCTCCAGCCCAGCGATTTCATCTACGTGAAGCAGTTCAAGAGAAAGAACGCTCTTCAGCCCAGGTGGACCGGTCCGTTTCAAGTTCTACTGACCACCAACACTGACGTGATGTGTGAAGGACGTCCCACGTGGATCCACACATTGCAAAAAATCAACAGCCCAGCAGGATGACAACCTGGAGCGGGACTCAACCGACCGATGCCGACGGAGGACGCCAATGTTGCTGCTAGTGACCGGATTATTGTTCCTGTGGCTCCTTGACATTAACAGTATGAACCAAGGGGGATAGCAGGTTGCTTTGGAACATCCCCCTCTTAATACTGCAGCTATGGAGCCACCAGAAAGAAGCATATCAGGGATAACTCATCCCTCCTCGACTGCAGTCTCCAGCCTTCATCAGAAACGGGAAACTGGACCAAATACAATCTCCACACACGACCAAATGATTTCCACAAACACCTATATCAACCTGACTAGGATGGTAGCTTATCACAGCTCAAATTCTACCAATTGTTACGTATGTGGATTCATCCCACATAGCACAAATGAAGGCCTCCCCCTGATGGCTCTACCCATTTCTGACTGCGACACATGCCATTTACTTCACTTAAATACACACACATCTTACACCCATGAACTGTGCCCAGTTACACCTGAACTGAGACCTTTACCTTGTAAAACATCCGCAAGCAAGTGTCAGACATGCACTGATGTCCCTGCTGCCATCCCTCTTAGGGTAGTTCCACGACCATTGAAGTGGTGCATTAAAGGTACCGGAGTAGGTCATGACATGGGACATTCCAACTGTGACTCGCTGTTTTATCCAATACCAAGAAGTTCTCCCAGAATATGGACTTCGGACTACAGCCCTTCACCTACAGCTTGTTCGACACTTGACATTAACTTTTCTAGGTTAGCCACAGCGGCTTTTTGTTCCGTCCCAGCTGGAAAAGGGATGTACTGGATATATGGACAAAAAAGCATATGAATATCTTCCTAAGGGTTGGAGCGGAGTGTGTGGCCTGGGCTACGTAGTCCCAGCAATGCGAGTTGTGAATAAATTGCCTACAATTCCCTCAGGATTAAGGTCAACAAGATCTAAACTAGATGTGTTAATCACCCACTCACAGACATATTGGAGCCGTCTATTCGGCATGCTTATTCCCAGTTATGGTGTATTGTCTTCCCTGAATCAGATAAGAGATCTTTCCAAACGTATAGAGGATTTAGCTAATACCACTTCCCTAGGTTTGTCTCTCTTATCAAAAGAGCTGGCTGCAACCCGTCTAGTTGCCTTACAGAATAGAACAGCTTTAGACTATCTTTTCGCATCCCAGGGTGGTACTTGTGCAGTGATTGGTGTTGAATGTTGTACTTATGTGCCAGATTATAATGCTAGCCTTTCTGATGTCATTGCACATGTTAAACACATTGCTGATGAAGTGCACACCAGAGATATTAGTAGCCCTTTTGAATGGTTGGAAACACTCATTGGTCGTTGGGGTACAAATATAGTTCAATATGTTTTTGTTGGTTTAATCTGTTTTATATTTTTTTTGTTATTTTTTCTTGTATCAGAGCAATGTGTAAAATTATTACAGCTAAGGTGACTACTAAAATGATGATTCAACGAACTACTCACAACGTACCTAAAGAATTATTTCCTGATGTTTTCGATCAATTGTGTAGAATTGATGTAATTTTGTAATTTTCTTACTTCACTTGATTACATTTTCTTGTGTATATACCGTTGACCTATAGGACAAAAGGGGGAATTGTAGAAGAAAATGTGTTACCTTGCATTTGTTATTTGTATCCCTAATAATGTTCCTTTCTCTCGGGAACATCAAATGTCTTGCTGAGCTGTATTCATTGTATGTAACCCTTGCATGTTGATGAAAAGACCCTTTGATCTGTCCCCCTTCCTGGACCGTCTCCGAAACACCTTCATCTCACATACTTGATCAAGGCCTTCATCAATGGCCCCTGTTGTGACACTATCTAGCAAGAACCCAGCTGTTCCGAGGAAGTCACACCTTTATGTTGTCTCAGGACGTCTCTTCCTCTTGGGAGAGACGCGTATTGAATCTATGTAAATCCACTGTTTAGACCTGCCCCTTTGGTTCTGTGTATAAAGTTATCCCTCACCTCACATATTTTAGAATGGACTGTGTGGCAACGCGACATTGCCCTTTCTTCACTGTCAGTGATTAAACCTCATTTGAACCAGCCACAGAATTGGACCTGAGGAGTTTTTCTTCCACAATCTCCTCCTCGAATTGAAGAAAATGCTTAATTTTCATATGTAAACATACAATATCAGAAAACTTGTAATAGAGAAGACAAAATAGTCTTAGTGTAAGTAATCAATGAGGTAAGTTTCATGGTGGTATCTATTAGTTAAGTTATTTACCCTATTCACGAGGGGTGCAGAAAATAATCGATTCAAAGATGCATCGAGATGCTTAATGGGACGATTCTGAATCGATGCAGTAACGTCACAATCAATTTTTATTGCGTTTCCCGTTTCTGCTGGACAATTAAGTTGTAAAGTTCAAGTTGCATTGTGGGTGAAGGACGGACAAGCGAGCGAACACCGTAAAGCCACCATCATAACATGGAGGAACGCAGTAGCGGTAGCCGATGTGCGATTAAAAAAAATCCACACAATTTAAAAGCGGATATCTGGGAACATGGATTTTATGAAGTTGCTGGGACGCAACGACAACTGGACAAGACCCATGCTATTTGTAAAACTTACCATGCTAAAATCAAATACTTCGGTAACACCACTAATATGAGGAACCACATTAGCCAATGGCACAATGAGCTAATGTTAGCCTCTGGTCACAACAGAAAGAAAACTACTGACCCAGCACAGGCAAAGATCGACGAGTCCATGAGAAAGTTGCCATCCAAGTCCAAGAGAGCCCAGAGGATACCTCGGTGTGTAGGAGCTTTCATAGTGAAGGACTTATGGCTTTATAGCGTCGTCATTAACATGAATGAGGAATTAAAATGAAAACACGTTGGTAGGCTTGGCCTATTATTATTTTTTTCTTTAAAACTGAATGTAACAAAACATTCTAAATTTGTTAACATCTGAATTTAAAAGCAGCTTTCTAAATAAAGAGTTGATATTTATCTGACTGTTTTAATTGATGAAAAAGCCATGTGTGGTAATATAGAAAATTGAGGATGAAATGCATCGAGATGCATCAAGAAGATGCATCGTAGAATCGAATCGAATCGAATGGTGGGGGCAGTGAAGATGCACACCTCTACTATTCACCCCCTATAACTACCATACAGAACAATAAGTAATAAAGGGTTAAGGGTCACATTCCTATGTTTGATTGTGATGCTGCAGACTGTTGGTAGAAACCCCCACTGCCTCCTGTAATTCTGTGTTCCGATGGTTTAATTCATCCCATTTGTTTCCTCTCTATTTGTTATGTCAATACATGTAATTCTACATTCTAGAAAGAACAAAAGCTCTGTCTTAGCGAAAGAGCAACACACCTGGTCGGGGGCTCAGAAGCACTGCAGGGGATAACCTCAGAGACCTGATCGGCGTAAGAAACCAAGAGGAGAATAACAACCTTTGAATTTGGTCAGAGTGCCATAGACGGGCCTCTGAAGAGAGCCCGGGGGCTTCTGGTCTGACAACAGCCCCTCCACATTAACTAACTGGGACACTGGCCAGCCTGATATCCACTTGCCAAGACACCGTGGAAGCTTTTCCACTGTCGCTGTGGAAGACAAAAGCCTTTCTTCTGTTCCAAAAGGTCAAAGATGCTATTATGTAAAAGGCTCATCTTTTTATTTTGGTGCGTAAATGATCAATTTGATGTGATGACAAAGACAAACATTGCCAGAAGATTTAAGAGTCAGTCGGGAGGACAACGCGGTGTCAAAAGGACTGAAACACTTCTGGATGCACTGGAGAAACGTCCAGGTTTACCGTGGGAACCACAAGAAGAAAGAGCAGCACTTATTGTAAGTCGCTTTGGACAAAAGCGTCTGCTAAATGACCTAAATGTAAATGTAATGTAAGAAGAGACACAGTGGGGATGGTGACTGCACAGACGAACTATGACTGGATTAAACAAATTAATATGCAAAGCTCATGACATGCTATGTTGAGCTGTCCTATCTTTGAAATCCTCTTCATTTTGGATTATCGGTATCAAATATTTGAATCTATGGTTAACCACCTGTTCATGTCTGCATTTGAATATTTGCATAAAGTAATTACGTTCGTTCTTGGCCTTGGAAAGCATAGTTTGACAAAATCTATACAAATATCTATGTAAATATTCCTATTAAGTAGATCCACTTTTTGCCGCGCTAAATTAATGCACTGGCCTCTTAAATTAAAATAAATAACTATTTTTACAGTACAGTAACTGTATTGGGTTCTGTGTTTTGAGTAAAAATCCTGTTGTGTTATCTAAGGTCTGTCCCATTAACTGGAGCAGTGAACATTTCCATTGCATAAGAATGCAAGCAAACCCTAAGTGTTAACGGGGAAACGAACTGAATGGCTTGTGAAAAAGTGACCATGTTGTAAGTGGGATGATGGCCGACAGTCAAGATCTAAGATGATATATATGAATTTTGAATTAAAAACAGCCGATAGTCAGAAAGCATGAGCATGAATAAATGCTGATATTGCTCCATGCCTGCACATGTTTAAACGTGGAACAGCTTGCCATATTTAACTTATGAAGCTTATGGTTTCTCTTTTTTAACCTTTTAGATCATAAAAGCTGAGGCGTCCTATGACGGCGAGGACCAACCGGACTTCATGACATCCATCTGTCAATCAATCATGTTCCAGCGTTAGCTAATGACTTGTGGGAAAAGAAAGTGAGATAGAACATGGAAATGTATCATCTTAAACAGATTAAAGAAAAGGAAAACAAATACATTATATGTCAGAGCTTTCTTTTAACCTACATTATTTAACCTCCAAAATGTTAAATTGGAGGAACATTTTGCTTCCCTCGTTCTTGTTTTGCTTCTAATCCAATCAACACCATGCAAGGGAATCCCCGTGGAATCACATTATCACCTTTCTTTCTCCCAGACCTCGGCTCAGAGTCACCTCACCCCCACCTTGTCCTCTGTAACTGCTTAGCACCCGTTTAAATCAACCAGCACCCTGAACGTCCCCAAAGATGGATGGCTTTGCTTATCAGCCTTTTGTTGGCAGTTTGTCTTGGCTACAAGCAAACAGTGGGATAGCTGCGCCGCTAATGACCTTGGGGGTGAGAATGATATTTGTGTGTATTTATAAGTCCATGTGTGTGTGGCTGAGCGTGCCCGAGGGCACCTGGCGCTGTCTTTGTGTGCAGCTGAATACGCCGCATGCACTCGGCTGCATGCTATATGCGTCTGACCTCCTCTTGTGGCCCGTCTCTCGTGTCGGTGGATGAATCATGGGGATCCGTGGAAAGGCTAACCCTGCTGAGGTGATTCATGGAGCTGCGTTGGTGACCTTCCATTCAGGTGCACAGCTGGGCCCCCCTTGTCCGACGAGCCCATTCATTCCTGTGACTAGACAACGCCGTCTCACTGCATAACACATTTGTGTGTTAGCAGGCCAAAGATAAAGATAGAATAACTCAAGTTAAAGGTGATTCAGGCAGTAAGTCTATACACGGGCACATGAAATGAACAGGGTCGTAAAGAGGCGATCACTTTTAGATGATCATCGTCACCGATGCCAGTCATATTCGCTCTTTACCAATCGTGATGTTTCAATGAACTCGAGCACCAGAGCGGCACGGCCCTGCTCGAGTCTGCACTCAAATGTGACTATTTATAGCGGATAGTAACGGTGAACATGTTGCGTACATGCTGGGGTGCCTGATGTGTGGAGAGTCTGTGGTGCCGGCTGTCACTCGCTTTGGCTGGCTTCCTGCCCCCCCCCCCCCTCCAGCTTACCCTCATCTCTCTTGGATACTCAAACTCCGTCACAGACACTTGTTTCATGTGCTTTTCATCCGTTTGTCAGATTGTCAGATGCTAACAGACTAAGACTAACAGACACTGACAAAAGGTGCCATTACCTGGCAAACAGAAGTGTCTGTGTTGAACTTTTTTGTTTTGGTGGGATGAAAAATATCTATTTATCTGACAGTTTCATTGTCTAGAGTGTGTTAGATATGGGCGCCCAGTTAGCTCACTTTCACCAGATACTAAGGCTGAGTCCTTTCTGCTGTGGCCCCAGGTTTGATTCTGACGTGTGACCCTCGCTGTCCAAAAAGTGGTATATTCTAATCTAATCATTTCAGGCCGCGTTTAGACCGTCATTCCAACCGCTCCCAAATCCTTCAGCCATGTGGTGGCATATTATTGGTAGATTATCCTGTAACGTGGTGTGCATAATTCTACTTGAGGATCATATTGTTGCGGTTGTCCACGCGTCTACACTGTTTTTGAAACAATGTCGTTTCAAACAGCTGTGCAGCGTTTTGGCATCTGATGACTCTCACTCATGGATGTATTACTCAAATAGGACAACCTGGATTGGATTTCATGCTACCTTTTGGCAACACACCCTTGCCGTTTTCACTCCGAATGTTTGCTCATGCAAAATTCTTTTTGCAATCCCATTGTATTAAATACAACCAGAGCTAGCTGCAAACCCGCCTCACACACTGGTAGAAGACTGCCTACCTGACCGGCGACCTGCAAATAAATGTTGGCAGCAGGTGTAGCAGCACTAGGGTTGCACAATGAGTCAATATTCAATATTAATCAATATTAATTTCTTCTTTTTTTATACTCTTCATTTGTTGAATTGTGATCCCTACAGCAGTTTCCAGAAAAGAAGAAAGAAATATAAACTTAAGTATCAACACAAGTTTTCTGATATTGTATTTGTGATGGAAATGTGTATGAGTGGAAGCAAGGAGACCTGGAGATGGTAGATGAAATATTTATTGACGCTCGATGATCTGCGTGAGAATCAAGGTTTGAGCAGTACAACAGTAAGGAACTAAACAGCCCTGAGACATCCAGACCTAAGACATCCAGACCCGCACCATCCAGACCTTAGACATCCAGACCTGAGACATCCACGTCCGAGACCACTCGTGTTTTCAGAAAAATTCACTAAAAAATAATCATGAACACAAAAAATGGAATTTATCTAGTCTGTGCTGATTATTTATTTTCTCACTTTTATTTGCAATCAATTTCAACAATGTGGATCAAGTCCAGTAACTGTGTTATTGCATGGCTGCTTAATCTTAACGATGATTTCCATGCTAACTACCACTTCCGAGTCGACCTCCCAGGGACTCCTGACAGCCTGCTGGGCCCAACCGGCCAGACAACCCCTGATCACCCGTAAGCATTAATGGCCAGGATGCCACAGCGCTGTTAGATTCCGGGAGTGTGGTGATGCTAGCTTTCCCCGAGTATGCTCAACCCCTCTACCTTGTGGCCTCCCTCCCAGTCACCTGTATACGCGGGGAGACAAGGCAATATCCCACCTCCGGATACAGACCACACAGGGCTTGTTTGAGGGAGCCGTCGGCATCGTGCCGGAGGTACCAGTAGAGGTCCTCATCAGACGGGACAACCCCAACTTCCTAGAACTCTGGCACGCCCAAGGGAGGTATGACCGGGCCAACACGCCCAGGAAAGGGAAGAAAAAATCCATCCCCAAAACCCGGAGTCAAGAGATTCATTGGTCCCGCTGTCAGCCGGCGCAGGCAGCGCCACCACTGCAAGGGCAGAGGAGGAGGCCCTCGCCCCCTGGCTGCCGGACAGTCCCCCTTGGAAGAAGAGGAGGCAGGACTCTGGGACATGTTCACTATGGGCACTGATGCACCCCCCTTCCAGCACGTCTGATGGGACGTTTCGGGACAGCCCAGCTGGAGGACCTCAATCTCGCCAGTGCCTTACAGCAGGTGAAAGCAGTGGACGGCCAGCTGATGGAAGGGGTAAGACAGCAAACTTATCCACACTTTGCAATTAATAAAAATTTGCTGTATCAAGTGGTAATGAAAGATGGGTGGCCCAAGAGTTGCTGTTGGTGCCTCGCCCCTTTATCCCCTGTCCTCCAGCTGGCCCACACCCACATGCACCTGGGAGGAAAGGAAACGCTGGACCGCATCAAGGCCCGATTCCACTGGCCAGGAGTAAAGAAGGCCGTGGAGACATACTGCAGGGACTGCCCAGAGTGCCAGATGGTGGCACCCCGTCCCCACGTAAGGAACCCCTCAATACCCATCCCCATTATTTCAGTACCCTTTAGTAGGATAGCGATGGATCTGGTCGGACCACTACCTAAAAGCAGCAGCGGATACCAGTATATCCTAGTAGTCGTAGACTACGCCACCAGGTACCCCGAAGCCATTCCCCTCATGGCTTCATGCACGGGCCGTACGATAACAGTTGCAACGACAAGATCTGAAGGAGCTGACCCGTAGGAATCTTGACACTTTCTCCTCCACGGCGGGCCGCATACCGGAAGCTTGGAGGGAAGCCATTAAGGACGAGGTACAGGCCATGCTGAAGGCCGGTATAATTGAGGAGTCAAGGAGCGCATGGTGTAGCCCCATAGTATTGGTCCCCATACCAGACGGAAGTATCCGCTTCTGAAATGACTTTCGGCAACTGAATGCTATCTCGCAGTTCGACACCTGCCCTATGCCCCGGGTAGACGAGCTCATCAAACGATTGGGTAGAGCCAGGTACATCACCACGCTTGACCTAACCAAAGGATACTGGCAGGTACTCCTCAGCCCGGAAGCCAGGGAGAAAACCACCTTTGCAACCCCAGCAGGGCTCTTCCAGTTCCGACAGCTCCTATTAGGGGGGCATCCGCCACCTTCCAACGGCTAATGAACCAGGTCCTCAGGCCCCACCAAAAGTATGCAGCGGCATACATCAATGACATCATAATAGATGGAGGGGAGTGGGGGAAGCACCTGGAACAGGTAGAAGCCATGCTGCAAGCCCTATGGGAGGCAAGGCTCACAGCAAACCCCAAAAAGTGTCATTTCGGCCTCGAAAAAGAGGCAAACTACCTTGGTTTCACGATTGGGAGAGGATACTTCAAACCCCAGGCAGGGAAGACCAAGGCGATCCGCGGGTGGCCCCGCCCTCAGACCAAAAAGCAAGTAAGTCTGTTTGTAGGGCTTGCCAGTTATTACATTTACATTTACATTACATTAGTTACTAGTAGTTGTAGACTACGCCACCAGGTACCCTCACTTCTCTTCCCTAGCAGGACCACTGACTGAACTAACCCAGAACCAGATGCCGTATCGGGTCGAGTGGACGGCAGAGACGGAGAAGGCATTTGTAGGGCTAAAGGAGGCCCTGTGCTCGGACCCAGTGTTGGTCACCCCGGACTTCCCTCAACCGCTGGTGGTGGTCGATGCTTCAGAGGCTGGGGTGGGTGCCGTCCTGTCCCAGCTGATAGAAGGTGAGGAACACCCAATCATGTATATAAGTCGGAAACTACTGCTGAGAGAGAAGAAGTACTCAACAGTAGAAAAGGAGTGTCTGGCCATCAAATGGGCATTGAAAACCTTGAAATATAGCTAGCTGCAAACCCGCCTCACACACTGGTAGAAGACTGCCTACCTGACCGGCGACCTGCAAATAAATGTTGGCAGCAGGTGTAGCAGCACTAGGGTTGCACAATGAGTCAATATTCAATATTAATCAATATTAATTTCTTCTTTTTTTATACTCTTCATTTGTTGAATTGTGATCCCTACAGCAGTTTCCAGAAAAGAAGAAAGAAATATAAACTTAAGTATCAACACAAGTTTTCTGATATTGTATTTGTGATGGAAATGTGTATGAGTGGAAGCAAGGAGACCTGGAGATGGTAGATGAAATATTTATTGACGCTCGATGATCTGCGTGAGAATCAAGGTTTGAGCAGTACAACAGTAAGGAACTAAACAGCCCTGAGACATCCAGACCTAAGACATCCAGACCCGCACCATCCAGACCTTAGACATCCAGACCTGAGACATCCACGTCCGAGACCACTCGTGTTTTCAGAAAAATTCACTAAAAAATAATCATGAACACAAAAAATGGAATTTATCTAGTCTGTGCTGATTATTTATTTTCTCACTTTTATTTGCAATCAATTTCAACAATGTGGATCAAGTCCAGTAACTGTGTTATTGCATGGCTGCTTAATCTTAACGATGATTTCCATGCTAACTACCACTTCCGAGTCGACCTCCCAGGGACTCCTGACAGCCTGCTGGGCCCAACCGGCCAGACAACCCCTGATCACCCGTAAGCATTAATGGCCAGGATGCCACAGCGCTGTTAGATTCCGGGAGTGTGGTGATGCTAGCTTTCCCCGAGTATGCTCAACCCCTCTACCTTGTGGCCTCCCTCCCAGTCACCTGTATACGCGGGGAGACAAGGCAATATCCCACCTCCGGATACAGACCACACAGGGCTTGTTTGAGGGAGCCGTCGGCGTCGTGCCGGAGGTACCAGTAGAGGTCCTCATCAGACGGGACAACCCCAACTTCCTAGAACTCTGGCACGCCCAAGGGAGGTATGACCGGGCCAACACGCCCAGGAAAGGGAAGAAAAAATCCATCCCCAAAACCCGGAGTCAAGAGATTCATTGGTCCCGCTGTCAGCCGGCGCAGGCAGCACCACCACTGCAAGGGCAGAGGAGGAGGCCCTCGCCCCCTGGCTGCCGGACAGTCCCCCTTGGAAGAAGAGGAGGCAGGACTCTGGGACATGTTCACTATGGGCACTGATGCACCCCCCTTCCAGCACGTCTGATGGGACGTTTCGGGACAGCCCAGCTGGAGGACCTCAATCTCGCCAGTGCTTTACAGCAGGTGAAAGCAGTGGACGGCCAGCTGATGGAAGGGGTAAGACAGCTAACTTATCCACACTTTGCAATTAATAAAAATTTGCTGTATCAAGTGGTATTGAAAGATGGGTGGCCCAAGAGTTGCTGTTGGTGCCTCGCCCCTTTATCCCCTGTCCTCCAGCTGGCCCACACCCACATGCACCTGGGAGGAAAGGAAACGCTGGACCGCATCAAGGCCCGATTCCACTGGCCAGGAGTAAAGAAGGCCGTGGAGACATACTGCAGGGACTGCCCAGAGTGCCAGATGGTGGCACCCCGTCCCCACGTAAGGAACCCCTCAATACCCATCCCCATTATTTCAGTACCCTTTAGTAGGATAGCGATGGATCTGGTCGGACCACTACCTAAAAGCAGCAGCGGATACCAGTATATCCTAGTAGTCGTAGACTACGCCACCAGGTACCCCGAAGCCATTCCCCTCATGGCTTCATGCACGGGCCGTACGATAACAGTTGCAACGACAAGATCTGAAGGAGCTGACCCGTAGGAATCTTGACATTTTCTCCTCCACGGCGGGCCGCATACCGGAAGCTTGGAGGGAAGCCATTAAGGACGAGGTACAGGCCATGCTGAAGGCCAGTATAATTGAGGAGTCAAGGAGCGCATGGTGTAGCCCCATAGTATTGGTCCCCATACCAGACGGAAGTATCCGCTTCTGAAATGACTTTCGGCAACTGAATGCTATCTCGCAGTTCGACACCTGCCCTATGCCCCGGGTAGACGAGCTCATCAAACGATTGGGTAGAGCCAGGTACATCACCACGCTTGACCTAACCAAAGGATACTGGCAGGTACTCCTCAGCCCGGAAGCCAGGGAGAAAACCACCTTTGCAACCCCAGCAGGGCTCTTCCAGTTCCGACAGCTCCTATTAGGGGGGCATCCGCCACCTTCCAACGGCTAATGAACCAGGTCCTCAGGCCCCACCAAAAGTATGCAGCGGCATACATCAATGACATCATAATAGATGGAGGGGAGTGGGGGAAGCACCTGGAACAGGTAGAAGCCATGCTGCAAGCCCTATGGGAGGCAAGGCTCACAGCAAACCCCAAAAAGTGTCATTTCGGCCTCGAAAAAGAGGCAAACTACCTTGGTTTCACGATTGGGAGAGGATACTTCAAACCCCAGGCAGGGAAGACCAAGGCGATCCGCGGGTGGCCCCGCCCTCAGACCAAAAAGCAAGTAAGTCTGTTTGTAGGGCTTGCCAGTTATTACATTTACATTTACATTACATTAGTTACTAGTAGTTGTAGACTACGCCACCAGGTACCCTCACTTCTCTTCCCTAGCAGGACCACTGACTGAACTAACCCAGAACCAGATGCCGTATCGGGTCGAGTGGACGGCAGAGACGGAGAAGGCATTTGTAGGGCTAAAGGAGGCCCTGTGCTCGGACCCAGTGTTGGTCACCCCGGACTTCCCTCAACCGCTGGTGGTGGTCGATGCTTCAGAGGCTGGGGTGGGTGCCGTCCTGTCCCAGCTGATAGAAGGTGAGGAACACCCAATCATGTATATAAGTCGGAAACTACTGCTGAGAGAGAAGAAGTACTCAACAGTAGAAAAGGAGTGTCTGGCCATCAAATGGGCATTGAAAACCTTGAAATATTATATTCTTAGCACGGCAATTCACCCTGGTCACTGATCATGCACCACTGGTTTGGATGGCTCAGAACAAAGAGAGCAACGCCCGGGTCACCCGCTGGTTCCTCTCCCTCCAGTCCTACTCATTCTCTGTCCTCCACAGGTCCGGTGCAGCGTACAGAAATGCAGACGCCCTATAGGGGCCTGTAGGCGCTAAAGGGGGGGGGGGGGGGGGGGGTGACGCCCGCCATGTGAAGGAGGGCACCCGGGAATATGGAGTGGTGATATACAGTGAAGAAAATAAGTATTTGAACACCCTGCTATTTTGCAAGTTCTCCCACTTAGAAATCATGGAGGGGTCTGAAATTTTCATGGTAGGTGCATATCCATTGTGTGAGAGATAATCTAAAAAGAAAAATCCAGAAATCCCAATCTATGATTTTTTAACAATTTATTTGTGTGATACAGCTGGAAATAAGTATTTGAACACCTGTCTATCAGCTAGAGTTCTGACCCTCAAATACCTGTTAGTCCGCCTTTAAAAGTCCTCCTCCACTCCACTGTATTATCCTGAATCAGATGCACCTGTGTGAGGTCGTTAGCTGCATAAAGACACCTGTCCACCCCATACAATCAGTAAGACCCAAACATTCAGCATGGCTAAGAGCAAAGAGCTGTCCAAAGACACCAGAGACAAAATTGTACAACTCCACAAGGCTGGAAAGGGCTACGGAGAAATTGCCAAGCAGCTTGGTGAAAAAAGGTCCACTGTTGGAGCAATCATTAGAAAATGGAAGAAGCTAAACATGACGGTCAATCTCAATCGGAGTGGAGCCCCATGCAAGATATCACCTCGTGGGGTCTCAATGATGCTAAGAAAGGTGAGGAATCAGCCCAGAACTACACGGCAGGACTTGTTCAATGACCTGAAAAGAGCTGGGACCACCGTTTCCATGGTCACTGTTGGTAATACACTAAGACGTCATGGTTTGAAATCCTGCATGGCACGGAAGGTTCCCCTGCTTAAACCAGCACATGTTAAGGCCCGTCTTAAGTTTACCAATGACCATTTGGATGATCCAGAGGAGTCATGGGAGAAAGTTTTGTGGTCAGATGAGACCAAAATGGACCTTTTTGGTCATAATTCCACTAAGCGTGTTTGGAGGAAGAAGAATGATGCGTACCATCCCAAGAACACCATCCCTACTGTGAAGCATGGGGGTGGTAGCATCATGCTTTGGGGTGTTTTTCTGCTCATGGGACAGGACGACTGTACTGTATTAAGGAGAGGATGACTGCGGCCATGTATTGTGAGATTTTGGGGAACAACCTCTTTCCCTCAGTCAGATCATTGAAGATGAGTCGTGGCTGGATCTTCCAACATGACAATGACCCAAAGCACACAGCCAGGAAAACCAAGGAGTGGCTTCGTAAGAAGCATATCAAGGTTCTGGAGTGGCCTAGCCAGTCTCCAGACCTAAATCCAATTGAAAATCTTTGGAGGGAGCTGAAACTCTGTGTTTCTCAGCTACAGCCCAGAAACCTGACTGATCTAGAGAAGATCTGTGTGGAGGAATGGGCCAAAATCCCTCCTGCAGTCTGTGCAAACCTGGTGAAGAACTACAGGAAACGTTTGACCTCTGTAATTGCAAACAAAGGCTACTCTACCAAATATTAACGTTGGTGTTCAAATACTTATTTTCAGCTGTATCACACGAATAAAAAAAAAAAAATCATAGATTGGGATTTCTGGATTTTTCTTTTTAGATTATCTCTCACACAATGGACATGAAAATTTTAGACCCCTCCATGATTTCTAAGTGGGAGAACTTGCAAAATAGCAGGGTGTTCAAATACTTATTTTCTTCACTGTATATTGTGCCCTGCTATGTCTCTGCTGTCGCCTCTCTCTCTCTCTCTCTCTCCTCGCAAGATCTGTGGCATGCCCATATATGGAGTTCCGCCTGCCAGGGTGATTCCAGCAGGAGAGTGCAATAAGTGGAGCGCAGCTGAAACCCATCGGTGCAAATGGAGGCAGCATAAGAGGAGGGCTCAGACGAACAACAGGGTGGAGTAGCTTCAGTGAAACAAGGTGTGAGTAGGAGATGAGAACAGAGACAAGGAGAAAGATAACAGCGCTGTGTTTGACCTGTGTTTGTAGGAGAACCCCGAAACCCTGCCCATCTGAGAGGCCGCCCGTGTACCAAACTTCGCCTGCCCGATTACCCTCCCGACTGCCTCCTCCAAACCCAGCGCTTGCCCAACTGTGACATAGCCACATGAGGTTACAAGGGTTATCTAAAGTGGACCAGAGATATGTCGATGAAAGTGCCCGATTAACCAAATGTTTTTAAACCCTTGCAAGGTGAATGGTGCTTCGGGTTACTTATTTGTTTTTTTTTGTGTGTTTTGCCGAGGTCAAAAAGCCATGTAATACAGGCTGCTTCGATGACAGTACAACAAGGTGACTGGGATTTGTTTAAGACCTAGTGACCTCAGAGGGGAAGGGGAGGGGAGATACGGGAAGGAACCAGGAAGCTGGGTCAGAACAAAGGAAAAAGTTTGGGATGGATTGGAAAGAGAGATGTTTGGTGTGTTTGAGAAAAAAAAGTATCCTGTAATCTTAAAACCCCACGAAAATCCACGCCATGCTGTCAAGGACTCGTTGAGCGTTAACCTGGGTGAAAAAAGGAACGAGGAAGTACCCTTGTGGAGTATTATTTTTCTTCAATCTGCCTTGCCGGTGAGATCTTTACTTTTTCTTTTTTGTGCAATTCAATGCTAACTAAGGACTAACAGGATTTTATGAGGCTTGGGGAAGGGGGAAATGTATAAAAGCAGTGTTTTGGTGGAAGTGCATGGTGTTTTGTGAAGTTATCGAAATAATACAAAGGTTTTTGAGAAACTCTTATTCTTTTTGTTTATATCTGATTGTTGTCGTGTATGGGATTGATGGGGTTTATTGCGACTTAAGGGGAGTTTACAAAGATAGCTTATGTATATGGTGTAGTTTCAGAACAAAATTGTGATAATTTACTTGAGAGAGAATCAGGATGATTCAGGGTCTGACGCTGCAGATTGCGCATGTGCGGCGTCACTGGATCTCCCGTCACTTCGGCTCCGGTAAACATTAGTTTTAACATGGTTTCTCGTTTTAAAAGTTCGAATCACTTGTGCCCAGCTTTTATTGTATTTATTTTTTAAAAACATGGACTAAAGCTTTTAAGCATCGGGCCTGTGGCTGCCTCTGTTTTTACCAAAGAAGTGAACACGGAAGTCATGACGACCGCCAAGCAAGGCGCCAATTTAAAAAAAAAACAAAAAAAAAACAACAACAACTTTTTTACATATCTGCAACGATATAGTGGACTGACCGCCCAGGAGTGAGGAAGATCTCCCTGGACATTTCGGCCCCAGGGCCGAAACAAAACTCACCTGCCTGTGGTGGTATTGTGCTCCGGGGTGACGGATCCCCAGCACAGGCTGGCAGGTATGATGGCGGTGTGCGAGTCCTGTCTTCCGACCCTCTCAAAGCTGAGAGAGAGCGTCTCTGGCCTGAAGGCTGACCTCAGGGAGAGGGAAAAAATCCTCTTGGATCTCTCCACCATTGCCACGACCCAGTCAAAGCTCGTCGCCCATCTGAGGGCATCCGGCGCTGGTGACCGGAGCATGACGGCCGCGGACAACACCACCCTGCCGTGGACTGGCTCAATCACCACCGGAGCTCCGCAACCAGCACTCTCTGAGTCCCGTTGGCACCAGCAGGGAGCCAAGCCGAAGTCATCGGCACCCTCCACCTCCTGCCTTCGCCCCGCGGAGTGGCAGTGCTCCATCAGGGAGGATGGAACGATGGCTCCGGCGCTGGTGAGCTCAACACCACTCAAGCCGAGCGAGCCCTGGTCAGTGGTGAACAGGGGCGCTAGGGCTCGCTCATCTCCACCTCCTCCGCCTCCGGATCTACCGCTGGACAACAGGTATGAGATCCTAAGCCTGCAGGATTTCCCTCCTGTGGGTGCGTCCAGCTCGCCTCCGGGTTCTGTCCATCCAACTGGTCGTGGCTCTCATCCGCCCAGGAGCCGGGGTCCACTCGCCCAGCCTGACCCCTCCTCTCCGTCTCGGTCAGGAGCAACAGCGGGCCGACGCCACCAACCTCAGGGCCCATTCCGCCAGCGGCGCACCTCCAGGCAGCCCGGGGATCAGCGCACTCCCTCCGTGCTGGTTGTCGGGACCTCGATGGTAAAGCACGTGAGGGTGCGCGGCGGCCGGACCTTCTGCCACCCTGGAGCCCGCGTCAAGGAGGTTGAGTCCTCCGCCCTGCAGCTGTGTGCACAGCACAGCTCGGCCTCCACGCTGGTCCTGGAGGACGTCATCACCAGTCGCCTACGACAGCTACACCTGTGGCTGAAAGGATACTGCCTGGGGAAGGGTATTCCATTTGTGGACAATTTTATTTCTTTTTTAAACAGACCCCACCTTTTTAAACGGGACGGCCTGCACCCAAACCAGGAGGGGTCAAGGCTTTAAGCACTCAACATTGACCTCACTGTCCAGTCCTGCCCCACAACCACCTCCTGACTCACTACACCCACACACAGGCCCTCTGCACCTCACTCACACTCATCTTCACCCATCCCTATCATACACGCCCCTCCCTCAGTGACCCCAGTGGCACAGGACAGTATTCACACAATCGCAACCATAAACTCACACAGACAGTTGAAACCCAGGACTGTTTTTAGACCAAAATGTGTTTTTAACATTCCACTGAAAAAATGTGATGAGCGCACGTTCAGCACAGACGTTAAAATGGCTGTGCTGAACGTGCGCTCTCTTTTAAACAAATCTTTTATCATAAATGATATCATTTTAGATAATAACCTTGACAGCATTCTCCTTACAGAGACATGGCTTGGCACTGACGCACCTGTTGTTCTCACTGAGGCTATCCCACCATATTTTAACTTTTTATTCTCAACTAGGGGGTGCAGAAGAGGGGGAGGTACTGCTTCAATCACAAATAACACCTTGAACATTAACAAAGTATTTTTTAACAGTTACTCATCATTTGAGTACCATGCCTTCGTTTTTAGCAGCCCACCGATTCTATGTATGACAGTCTACCGACCACCCCAGTATTCCACTTCTTTTATTAGTGAAGTTTCAGAACTTTTATCAATTATTCATACCACTTTTAACAGAATTTTAATAACTGGTGATTTTAATCTACACGTGGACATCTCCTCAGACTCAATGTCTAGAGAATTTTTAAACCTTTTAAACTGCCTTGATTTTAAGCAACATGCGACGCAGCCGACCCACAGCAGAGGGCGCACCTTGGACCTCGTTATATCTTATGGCCTGTCCATTGGTGCGCCCTCTGTTGTGGACCTGGCTGTATCTGACCACTTTTGTGTGTTTTTTACAATCACCAGTTTTAATCAACGGGAGGCCCCTGTGAGAACAGTAAGGAAACGCTACCTAACTTCTGAAGTGGCTGCAAATTTTATCCAGATTTTACAGAGCACTCCTGCCGAAATTTTACCAGCACCCTGCGATTTTATCACTGACAATTTTAATAATGAGATAAAGTCGATACTGGACTCAGTTGCTCCAGTTTTTATAAAATCAATTAAAACAAGACCTACAACCCCGTGGAGAACTGAAGAAACTAAACAACTGAAAAGAGATTGCAGGAGTGCAGAAAGGAGGTGGAGAAAAACAAAATTAACAGTCCATTACCTCAAAAATTACAATAACGCAGTCAAACAAGCCAGAATCTTCCACTTCCAAAAATTAATCAATGACCATAGAAATAACCCCAATTTCTTATTCTCCACCATCGATCTTTTAACAAACACAAATTTTAAAAAATCCTCCAGGACAGCAGATAACGCCCTTTGTGAGGACTTTGTAGACCACTTCAGAAGAAAAATCAATGACATCAGATCCAGTCTTTTATCCCAACAGCTTTTAACACCTGGATCATTGCTTTTACCGGAGGAAACACTGGAGAGTTTTGCCCTGGTTGATGCGAGGACACTTGGTCGAGTTTTCTCCCAGGTAAAGCCCACAACTTGCCTTGTAGATCCAATTCCCACACCGTTTTTTAAAACACTCTATGGATTCTTCGAGGAACAGCTGTTGTATTTGGTGAATTGCTCTCTTCAGACGGGTGTCTTCCCCACCTCCTTTTAAAACGGCGGTGGTGAAGCCTCTTCTGAAGAAGAGTGATTTAGACCCCAATGTCTTAAATAACTACCGGCCTGTATCCAACTTACCATTTTTAAGTAATATTTTAGAAAAACTTGTTTTTAATCAAGTAAATTATTTTTTAAACTCAAACCATATTTTAGAGACTCATCAGTCTGGTTTTAGGAGGAACCACAGTACAGAGACAGCACTTTTAAAGATTTTAAATGACATCAGGTGTAATTTAGATAATCATAAACTCACAGTCTTGGTACTACTGGATCTAACCGCCGCCTTCGATACAGTAGATCATGACATTTTATTAAATAGACTGAGGAACCTGGTCGGCCTCTCTGGTACTGTTCTTAACTGGTTCACGTCCTACCTTACTGATCAAAGTTTCTTTGTAAGTATGGATACATGTTCCTCAGGAACCCATAAGATAAAGTGTGGGGTTCCCCAAGGGTCAATTTTAGGTCCAACTATTTTTAATCTGTACATGCTTCCCCTTGGGGACGTCATCAGGAGGCACGGCATCAGCTTTCATAGTTATGCTGACGATACGCAACTGTACATGGCTGTGTCTCCTGATGACACAGGGCCAATTGATGCCCTTTTTAACTGCATTGTAGACATCAAGTCATGGATGGCAGCAAACTTCTTACAGCTCAACCGGGACAAAACAGAGGTTTTAGTCATTGGTCCTGAAGGCCAGAGAGAGGAACTTTTACCAAAGTTACAGGATTTTAAACCCGCAAAATCTGTAAAAAATCTGGGCGTGATTTTTGACTCTGAGCTTTCTTTTATTCCACATATCAAAAACATAACAAAGATAGGTTTTTACCATCTTAAGAATATAGCCAGAGTCCGCCCGTTTCTCTCTCAGGCCAGCACAGAGGTGCTGATGCATGCTTTTATCTCCTGTCATTTAGATTATTGTAATGCCCTGCTCTCTGGTCTTCCCAAAAAGAATATATATAATTTACAGTTATTACAGAATTCAGCCGCACGCGTGCTGACGAGGACCACAGGGCGGGAGCACATTACACCAGTTTTAGAATCGCTGCATTGGCTCCTTGTGCGTTTCACGATTTTAAGGTTCTTTTACTAGTTTTTAAATGTCTTAATGGTCTTGGGCCTTCTTATTTATCTGCAACACTTTCACCCTATCAAACCTCACGGACCCTGAGGTCCTCCGGTGCTGGCCTTTTAACCATACAACTAGTCAGAACCAAAACACACGGGGAGGCGGCGTTCAGTTTCTATGGCCCCCGATTGTGGAACAGCCTGCCAGAGAACCTCAGGGCCGCAGAGAATGTTGATGTTTTTAAAAAGACGCTCAAGACCCACCTTTTTAATCAGGCTTTTAACTGACTTGTTTCATTCTTTCTACTTCCTTTTATGCTTCTTACATTTTTTATTATGATTCTATTTTATATTATTTATTTTAGCTTATCCGGTTTTACTGTTTTATATATTATATTTATTTTTTATTTTTATTGTTTCATTTATTGGGTCTATTTTATACATTTTGATGCATTTTACTGTTGTTATTCCCTCAGTTTTTAGCTTCTACCTTTTTATCTTATTTTACTGTTTTTAGCCCCTCGGTTTTCCAGTGTTTTCCTCCTGGGGGCCCACAGCACCGGGAGCTGTCTCTGGTCCACCGATGGGGGTGCTGTCCCTGGACGGCCCTGGACCGGGTGGCTGGACAGCTCTACACCTTGGTGTGGAGCCTCCTGTCTGCCTGGGCTGGGGTGGTCCCTGTGGTGGCGCCCCCTGCAGTCATGGACCATGATTCCTCTCGGTGTGCGTCGGTCCCCAAAGGTAGCTTTTTCCTCACCTCAGATCTTGGTGCCCAGCCATGTCTCCTCAGTGACAGATTGGGTGTGAATTTTGTTTTTGTTTTGTTTTGCTCTTATTTTCTGTAGGGCACTTTGTGTTACTGCAAAGTATGAAAGGTGCCATATAAATAAAGTTTGATTTGATTGTTACACAATGACAACGGATCTATAGTCCTGCGGACGCATTGACACCTTCTCCCTCCTGTCGATCCCAAATAAAGTTAATTAACTTGGATCCTGGTGCGGAACTCCCTTCTCTTACTGTGTTTGGTTCAGTGACATTCCCTCAAGCCTCGAAGTGTGCCGCAAAGGTAAGAACTTTGTGTTCGGCCAGAGAGACACGCTAATGTCTTGTTTGTGACCTTGCCTTGCCTAGAGAAGCAGACACTTTATAACTCAGATTAAATGTGAACCTATTCAAAAGATGACAATCTTACACTGAGGGAATCAGGTATAGAGAACATTCCCTCACAGTATGTTTAATTTAAAGTATTTTCTTCAATTCACAGAGGAGGGATCCAACTCCCAGGATTGATGACGTATCACTATATGCCAAATTGCATTTCCATCCATCCATTTTCTACCGCTTATCCTGTATTTAGGGTCGCGGGGGGGCTGTAGCCAATCCCAGCTGTCATTGGGCGAAGGCAGGGTACACCCTGGACAGGTCGCCAGTCTATCACAGGGCCGACATGTAGAGACAAACAACCATTCACGCTCACATTCACACCTACGGGCAATTTAGAGTCATCAATTAACCCATCCCCATCTTGCGTGTCTATGTACTGTGGGAGGAAGCCGGAGAAACTGGAGATAACCCATGCTTACACGGGGAGAACATGCAAACTCCACACAGAAGGAACCCAGGCCCGACCCGGGAATCGAACCCTCTTGCTGTGAGGCGAGAGTGCTACCCACTATACCACCGTGCAGCCCCAAATTGCATTTCCAAAAAAAAAAGTCAGAACAATGGATGAAGTCAGGGTCCCTCCAACCAACTATATCTTTGTTTTTTTGGTTCAAGGATATCCTATGTTTTTTATTCCAGCTGCTGGTCATCTACTGACAATAGCTGTACAAGTCTTGTACCTCTGTTCAATGTTCTTTCTCAACCTTTCTTCTCCTGAAAGGCTTTCACTGTCCCCACTGTAACTGTGAGTACAGTATAACCTCGACCCCCTCCTTTCTTCTCTGGACTTTCTGCATCCTCTACCCCTCCACCTCTGTGGCAACACAGCTGCCCTCCATCACTTTTCCAGGAAAACTGCACTCAGTGTCTCTATTCTTTACAAAGCCAGAGGACACTGCACATTTTGATAAAAGCCCCCCCTCCCTCGGTTTACAAATGGCTAATCAATAGAAACATTGGTCAAACGGTCCTTAATGTGAGCATTCATCTCACTAGTTGTGTGGCCGCTTCTCTTTTCTTTAGACAACGTTGTGAATAGCCCATGCAGTACATCCACTGTTCAATAACAACGGCATTGACATCTCACAGCGTTATAGACATCAATTTTAAAATCAATACCATCGTGCACACGGCACTTAAAGCCACATAGGTAGTCGTGTGTGTACAAACTTCTTTCATAGTGCTGTAGCTTTCAGCTTTTACCTCCCGGGCAAACGGAACGGAAGGACTTGGAAAGAGCAAAAAAGAGCTAGATTTGCAGTGACACAATGGCAAGAATCAATATGACTTTTCTGTCCTAAATGGGAGATAATGGTATCACAATGGAGGCGTGGGGAGCTTGTCTACTCAGCTATCCCTGATTGATCTGTTACTGCAAGAGTCACTTTGGGACCCGCAAGGTGTCTGGACACATTAGCATCACCGTGAGCCATCGCGCACACACACACACACACACACACACACACACACACACACACAGATACACCCCGGGTTCGATGTGAAAATTCTTCATCCGATCAACCTACACAGTCATACATCATCATTAAGTGTTACACATATTCTATCACTGTGTTTTCCAACATTCATACATGTATGTGTACTGCTTGTGTCTTTTTGTTTTTTAAATAATATATCCACATTTGCTTTCGTCTGTATTAGATTGTCGCTTGCCACTTATTAAAAAAAATCCCTACTTGGTTATTGCTTATTCCCAGTGGTAACCAGAGGTTTGCATTACAGGCAGACAACGATCTAAAAAAACACACAGTGGTAATTAAAATATAGTGTGCTCAAATGCTTTCTAGTGTTGCTAATGTTAGCGCTTCACACATTCAAGCACGTCTGCCTCGCGAGTAGCTACAGTATGTAGGATAACTCGTAAACTAATGATAGCGAGCCAGCTTGCCACAACTAGAGTGCTTCTACTCTGTGCTAAGTTTAGAATATTACAATCAACACGTAGCCTACTTAAATATAAGTATAACGTGGGTCAATTAAATAGTCTCTGGTAGCTCTTGTAAGTGGTAGTTTAGCATCTTGAGGCTTCAAAATTCCAAGTTTTATTCATCAAGCTAGTTCAGGCAGACAACTCGAGCTGCGCCTTCATAATCATGTGACATACCTCATAGTCCAATAATCTTCTCCCACTCACATACTCCCTATTTGGCGGTCTATTGACTAAGCTATGACGTTTCCCGTGTCCCCCCTTCGGCTGTCATTGCCTCTGCTGCACGTCAGTACTGCTGTCAACTGCGCACAAACCCCTCCCACCTCCCCAGCATCCACCTGTATGCTCCGGAAGGGGGGTTAAGATATTTACTCATCACTACCCATTGTCTCTTGTAAGTTTAGCTGGGGAGTGATGAGGCCGGAGCCTAGACGCCAAACTCTAATTATGTGCTGCTGCTACAATAAATATGTTAAACGTGAGTTGTCTGACTGAACTCCTTTAAAGGTACAAAATGTAAGAATTCTAAAGCAACTGGCCTTAAAATCATCCTAATATGTCATAGAGACTCAGGAATAAAGAAGTAGCCTACGGCAAAATCTGGAAGGAAAAATGGCACTGTTATTTCATCCCCGAATCCCATTCATAAACACAATATCTAATATCAGTTAACGAGTTGTTTTCCGTTTTTAAAACAAATAACGGGATATGAGTAATTTTTCCATTTTTCGTTCTTTTATTTTTAAGCGAAAAACGGGAAAAGACTTGTTATCCGTTTTGCGATTGTTGACTTCAAAACGAAAGTCGGATGGCCGCAACGTACACGAACCGTTTATCCACTTAATCATTGTGTGCGTCTCTCCCCCAACCGCCGTCCAGCTTGATGACGGAGGATACGCCAACAGCTCTGGCAACCTCGAGTCTGGAGGGGAGGGGGTAGAGGGGGAGGCGGATACGACTCACAGCAGTGTTTTGAATTTGAGTGTCGTACCGTTTTTGGCCACATTCTTACATATGGCGCCTTTAAAGTTGACTGTGAATAAATAAAAAGGTTTTTGACATCTCTGTGGGTGCAAAAGCAGTCGTGAACAAACACATTTTAAGGAAGGCAGTATTATACAGACGATGTTGTGCCCAAACGTGACCACGTTGCTAAGCAATGCAGCTGTGGCGGATGTTCTCTTTAAATGTGTATGAAATCAGTCATTATTTAAGAAACACACGACCTTCTTGTTTTTAACGATTCCGAAGTACAACATGACACCACAATGCTAACACTATTGTTGCTTATTTTTTAATCTTCTTCAGTAACTACTGTACAGCAGGAGTGTGCACACAACACACCAGCCACCCTTTCTTCTTCTATCAAATCAGACGTCATTAAGCTTCAAACTAGGACAACAAAACAAAAGCGACTCCATTCTCACTGTGTATTCATCATTGTGTGAGGATATATGGAATTATAAGAAACTCTGAATAATTGTTATGTCCCTGGTCTAAGGGAAGTCTGGACGCTTTCCCCACTCCCAAGAATGGTCAGCCGAACAGCAATTAACAATTCAAGGTAGAAGTTTTATTGACAAGCTTCGGAGTTGAGAAAAACAACAAACAAAACTCAGCTGATCCCATTCCTAAACTTCCCTGGAAACAAACACAGCTGAAACACAACACAAGGCTCTAACTTAACTCCCATCTGTAACAAAACATGAGAAAAAATAGTACAAAAAGGACACTCACTCCTACCACCTGCTATCTCAGAGTTGACTAAGCTAGGACAGAACCGTTGGTTAACACTTGTCAATAGCTCTTGGTTCAACACACTAGCACTACACACAAAAGACCTCGGCTAGCACACATAATTCTAAGGTCTAGCTGATCGGCCTCCATTGTTGGAAACTGGAGAGGAAGCGAGAGGCCGAGGTTGACATCAGCTGGTTTAACCCCCCACGTTATCCAATCACCCCGCAGCAATCCTGTCACCTTAGCCAATCGGAGAGATCACCACCTGCACACACACACACACACACACACTTTGACTCCGTTCTATCCTGTTTTTTTGCCATGTTCACTATTCAACAGTGAGAATATTTATTATGTTTTTTTAATAGGTGATTCACTCTCTGATTACAGAGTTACAGATGAACAATACAAGCCTGATATACTCGATGCTGTGTGATTGCTGACATAGCATTTTTCTACCTGACAATAGGGAGAGTGTCTCCCTGATGTTGTTTGGGGGGGGATTTACAGTGATCTGTGCTTTTTCACATACCTTGCCTGACAAGTTGCTCTCATTACCTGCAGAAATCCAATCAGCTGCACATTTGGAAGTATTCCCTGTTGTAGTGGCTTAAACGTTCTCTGAGGTAAATTACGCTGTGTTACGGATATACTTTTCTGCCTCAGTGAACCTTCCGTTAATAAAGGCCACTCCTCGGGTTTCATTCATTTTTTGCCTTGATTGACATTTTTATTCTCTCTGCAGCTCACATGCGCAGTGTTAATAACAAAACGGGGACTTGTTTAGAGTTTAATGGGATGTCTGTTGCAAAGGGGAAAACTTAATTAGAGCCAGTAAATGCTGGGTAGCAGAGAAAAAGGACTGCCTTCTTGCAGGTTGGGCTGAATGGTCACCCAACAGGTCCAAATATTTTTGCAAAACAGTTTTTATATGAATTAAACAAATACATTATACAAATGTAGATAATGTTTTTTTTCTGTGTTTTGGTATTTATAATATATTTCTTTCTTGTGTGTTTTGTGTACTTTTGGATGTCTTAATATTAATGCTTCATCTCTTCTTTTATGGACACTGTTTGCAGCTCTGAATTTCTAGATTTTGAGAACATTGCCTCAATGTTTTTGGTTTTGCTCTTGGTTTGGATCTTAGATGCCACTGTAGTTTTGAGAGGTTTTTTTTTTTTTAGCATTTTAGCATAAGAGAGATTATGCATGTGACAACATCCACTCTAAAGAAGCCACGGTGCAGTTTGGACATAGACCTTCAGAATTATTCTCATGACTCCCACTGTTTCATATATAGTTCAATGGTTCAAAAATCTGAAACCATTCAAGGCCTCTCTGAAGTCTCTTGTCAAGGATTCCCTTTTTATTAAATATGCAGATACTTGCACCCCAGCCTGAAATACAAGAAACATTTTAATAGATTTAATTTTAATGCATCAATTTGGTGAATTTTGAGAACCAAAATATGACATCAATTACTGACCAATTTCTTACAAACTGCTGGTACCAATACAAAATGTTGACATACTAAATGGGGTTGAGGAGTTGAAGCATTCAAGAAAAGATGAAAACAAAAATGACTAAAACACAGTGCTGAGCCTTCCAGGGTTCCCCAATTAGTTTTCACTGAGGGCCAAATTATGCCCAGGTTGCCAAGTCGAGGGCCAAATTGTCTGTTTTTTTTCATTGGATCATTACTACCACTGGAGGTTGGTTGTAGTAGCAGATAGTAGTAGTAGCAGGCATAGCCTGTGTTGAGGGACAGATAAAAATGTACGCTTGAAAGAAAATAAGTCCAATATCAACAATTTATTTATTTGAATGCCCCTGGAGAATATTTTGATCAACAACAAAAATCAACAGCACTACAGCAAGTGGGGCACAAGAGAAAAAAATATTGTATAACAGTGGAGTTAATGATTTTTGTTTGCAGCGTTTTGCTTCTGTCTTGTAATTTGCAGACGGTCCCTGCGCACTCGCCCGGCTGCCGGCTGCACATAGAGATCAATGTTCTCTGCCCAGACCGGACGGCTTATTTATGTAAAGAATCTGTGTTTTGGTCCTTGTAGCTCGTAGTCTATGATATTACGGTGGGGAAGAGGCATCATTTGTGTTTGAAAACGTTTCTCTTCAGATTTATTGATCCCGAATCTGTGAATATATTTTCAACTTTACAGAACTCTTTATTTCACCTTATGGCAGGTTATTGTGTCACTGGGTCCGCACGGGCCGGACACTTTGCTCTTGCGGGCCAAATCCACCCCGGCCCGCGGGCCGCTAATTGGGGATGGCTGCTTTATACTATTAGTTTATTATGATTATGATTATTATTATTATTATTAATATAAGTGGGTGACTATTCCTCAGCCTTCCTTGGTGTTTTGGTTTTGACATACGCGCACACACTGTCAAACTCGCGCAGCTAAGGGGTCGGCGCGGGGGGCGCTTACCATGGCGATGGGGGGAAACAGAACGTTGACCCTAACCCTAACCAGCCGCGAGGATTTCCCCTTATAATAAGCGCTGCTGCCCTCCTGTTTAGGCCTATCATTAGAGCCGCTCGTTAAGTCCATTCAATGTGTGGGAAACACTGAATAGTTATCATGACTAATACCATTAATAACACTAGTACCATTAGAAAAAAAAAAAAAAAAAAAGGCTCGGCCCAAAATCGCCATCGGCCCTTCGGGCAAATGCCCGAATTGCCCGATGGCCAGTCCAGCCCTGATGTACAGTATACCATGGGCGAGCGGTCATAATAAGCTATAAATGCAGTGCATGCCCAAGCCCTTAAATAAAAATAATTGAAAATATTAATCTGGCAGTGTGTTCAATTATACAATACCTTAGTTTTACTGTTTTGGTCTTAAATCCGTGCCTAATCTGTCCCGTTTTGCTTGCGAAAAGCTGGAAAGCTGACAGCTTGTTTCGCGCATGCGCACTGTGACACCGACTAGTACGGTCACTGCTAAAGGCTGTGTTTACTGTAGATGAGCATTCTGAATGGCAAAAAAGCTGTTAGTGAAGCAGCTTATCTGCCAACGCGCATGCGCAAAAATGACTTGTTTGAATAGTTCAGCGGGAAACTGTCAGTGGTTCATTCATTGTGTAGCCTGGTCAAAATGACTGAGAATATTAATTATATTCAGGCTTTGCGTTCAGTGCCGTTTTTGCGGAGACCTTTTGAGGAAAAGAAAGCTATCATTTCAAGTGGACGGCCTACTCCTGAAGTAAATATCACAAAGACTGCAAAGAATCGTCTGTCACTTTCAAGCTAGCACGTATGAGAAACATAAATGGCTAGCTAGCCGACCCCCCTCTCGTCGAAACGATCCGTCTGACAGCGACATATTGCCTGTTCATTCATGAAAACCATCTTAGAACACTCTCAGTCAAACAAGGTGGGGAATGAGAGATCTGCGGCGCTACTAGCCTAGTTCGTTTTAAAAACACACCGGCAGCAGCGCCTACTGATCTGAGACGTGTCACGTGAGTTACTGTAAATGCTGTGTGGAAAACCAGCTGTGGTCTGTGATTGAGGTGCAGACGGGTGAGTTTGGAGCTGACGAGAGGATCGCGCTGACGACCGTTTCGTTACATTTTTCTCATTGAAAAACTATACAACTGGCATTTAGATGATGTTCTCCATAAAAAAAATAAGTGAAATACTGTAATAACAATTTGGTTTTAGTAATCAACCGCATATAAGTGATCAAATGTACTCTGGACCAACGTGATCACTAGCGGTTTCCACTGTAGTAGTTAAAAACCATATTATATTTTTTATTAAAAAATATAATGCCCCCCCACGGGCGCGCATGGTATTGACACTTCAGCATGACCACAGTAAAAGGTCACCGCTCGCCACTGCAGTATACAGTATATGTACTGTATACAGTATAAATACAATATATAATAATATACTGCATACAGTATATATACAGTATATATGCAAGGGTAAGGCTACAATAAACCAGAATTATGTAGTAAGAAACTGAACAAAAAAAAAACTGAAAGTCCTTCTCCCAAATAAGTCAGACTGCCTTCCTTTTAAGTTAAATTACCTTTCTCACCTTCATTAATTCACCAAACTCTGATAAGTGAAAGAAGGAGTGAAACAAGAGAGAAAGGACATTACTCAAAGAGAGCAGAGTGAGAGTCAGCTTCCCCCTTGTCCGCCCAACAGTACACCAGAGAGAGGGAGGTAAACAACTTTCAACACATAAATATTTAAATGTTTCATTAGATGCCGTCTCGTGAGGAGACTAGGAGAGCTCGGGGATTTAACTCCAGCAGCAGGCACAAAGTCAAACCCCAAAGACGAATCCCTTCTGTCGATAAGAACAAGGGGCCTTTGGAGGTGAGGAATTATATATATGAATATGTACATGAATTATATATGAACGCTGAGAATGAGCTATCAATATCTCTTAAAAGATGCATGTGAAGAAAACAAGTGTTTGACTATCGTGGAAGTGCACACTTCAAGAAATCACAAGTCATGCATGTGGCTGTACATATCTAATACCGTATCATTTTCCGTCCTTTTATTATGTGTATTATGGGATGACTTTCACGATAAAATTTCAGGAAACCATGTCGGCATAATGTCAACTTTGAGAATTATTTCATATAATTGTAAAATTTTGTATTTATTTTTGTAACCACCTTTATACCTGTGACCACCTGTCTCCTTCTATTCCCACGACAATAGTGCAGAAAAGTATACATTGTTGTGTAATCAATGGTATCATTTGGAAGGATTTATAAAAATGTTATAAGCCATGAATAAGAACAAGTTTGAGTGTGCCTATTACAAATAATTACGGGTGCTAAAATTAATAATGAATGAAAAGACAATCTGGAAACAATGTGAGATGTCCGCTGATGAACCTAAAGAGAAGGATCCCCTGAATGTGCAGCTCCCCTCTTTGGAGTTTATAGTGATTTTCAGCTCATTGTTTATCTGTCCGGCCACAACTTTGTGGTCAAAGCTCTAGAAATCCCCTACACCATCTGCTCAGCACCAGACAGCAGACAAAGTTAGCAACAGTCAAGCGAACATATGGAGTATTTAGCAGCTTAAGAGCCAGATATTTCCCTCAGGGGTTGGTAGAGACCAACAACGGAGCAAAAAGAGAGTTAATATTGGACTTGCAATCGTCAGATGGCCACAAACAAGACTCTAAATGAATGATGATGTCACCCAAGTTTGGGTGTTTAAATGATCAACTCTATGCTGACACATTCGCCACATCAAATTAAAAGGTAATAATATGTCAATTGTGTGTTCAGAATTTGTTTCTGCTGCACCCAAATGGCCAGAAAAAATCTGTGGTGCAGGTTTGAAATGTACAACTCAGATGGATCGATAGATTAACTGAGCTAAACAGCATTAGTAAATTATTAGCCATTAATTACATCTTGTGGAAAAAAAGATGCAAAATGGCACCAGATTATGTTCCTACTCTACAAGCATTGATCTGGATCTATTTACACAGTTTGGTGCCCGTAAAGAAGCATTGCAGGCTCCTTATTTCCTCATGTAAATATTTATATATACATGCCCTCCAGCCACACTTATGTTTGCTCTCAATACTCCATGCATTCCAAAGATCCCCAGATGTTCCTCCAGTTGGATCTCCATATTCCCATAAACCATGCATTGAATACAAAGGAGGAAAACGCCTGTTTCTATGCGCCTACATGCAACTCATTCACAAATCTTACTCTGGTCCTCTTCCTCCGTTTACTATGCAGGACTCCTGGCTGTGAGTATACTGCATTAGCCTTAACAACTAGAAATAAATAATAAAAAAAAAGATTTTGGTTTTAAAGGGCAATTTTAATGAGTCACCACTGAGTTCCTAAGCAGAGTCCTGGCTGTGGGCCACAGTCTAAACGGTGTCACAGTAATCTGCTGTGATCTACCGCCCTCTTTTAAAAACGGACCATCACCTTCCCCCATGCATTCATTAAGAAGATAAAAAATTCTTCACATTTATTGTTAATCAGAAGTACCAATAGAACAACAGCGGGGCAAACAGTAGGCCAAATTAAAGCTCCTCTTAAACACACTAACAAAGTTCATAATTGCCGTATTTCTAAATTATTTTATACTTGTTAAATAGCAGGGCTGCATAGTAAGCAGAGGCTCTGTTTTATAAAAAAATGAATAAAATTGCACACAGACAGCATCTTCAGTACGGTTCATCTTTTCCCATTTGGCTGCTTTCTCCATGTCAGTCTGAACTTGACCGATCCCATGTTCCCTCACATGTTCCTTCATACGAGTCAGAAAAAAGTGTCGTCAAACATACTGTTCAACAGACAGCTTCAAATCAAATATTTGAACCGTAGAAAACATTAAATAGAATTTGACTAACCATGAAAACTATGAACAATTCACTCAATACATTTATGGGAGACCTTCACCAGACACTTTTATCCTCAGTCGGCAAAGTCTGATTAGGGCTTGTCATTGGAGAAGAATCCTGTTATTTGAGCGCTGTCCTCGCATCAGTTCAAACATTATTTTTAACATACGACTGCAGTTTCTGCAGGAAAATCATACAGCATAACCAGGAGAAGGAGAACTCTCAACGATGTAAATATCTAATGCTAACTTGCTAACGTCGTGAATTTGGGGGAAACATACAGATGCAAAAAGACAAAGTAGTAAAATGTTTTCTTTCCTCTCGTCTGAAAGAAGAAATGTTGTGGATGCAAAGTAGTCCCAAATCTCAAAAATCAATGAGTGCATGACAAACAGTGACTTTGCCTGTCGCCTCTCGCCTTAGTGTCATAATAAAGTCCCATCTGTAGAAGTTTGTTCAAGCCATTCTTTTTCTCTCTGCTCCAGTGCTGTAGCCTGCCTTAGCTTTTCCAGGTCAGCAAAACAATCTCCACAGTAACTCAGCTGCAGCTTTTGTCCAGGTTTTGCACCGCCGTCTCGGGAGAAGACAAGAAAACAAGTTCACTGAGTGTTTTGAGTTGTAAAGCATATTGTTAATTAAAGAATGCCAATCCATTAAAGACTGTTTGTAATTATGTGCTGACCTAGAAGCATTAAGATCCCCAATCCGGTCTTATCCAAGTACAAATCTGCCGTCGCAATAATTGGAAAAAAATTGACAAGCAAGATAGGGAAAATTAAGATAAGCCTTTGTTGATGCCCACAGGGGGGATTTGGTTGTTGCAGCAGCACAAGGACAGAAATATGTACAAATAAATAGACCACGTTAAAATTAATAATAAGCAGTATATTCAACTAAAATAGGAATGCTAGTAAAATTAAAAGCAATTAAATCAAAAATTAGAAGGCAGAGGTGACAGTAGCAGCAAAGTCATTAAGATATAGTGTATGCGCACAGTGTAAACCAGAAGAAATTACACTTATTACACATATAGCATAGTAAAACAGTATAGACTACATATTAACATACCGTAATAATGTATATCAATGTAGCATATACATAGAATATCAAATATACTATTGTATATTCTGAAGAAGGTACTGTTTGAGACACGTTTATATAATTCAAAATCCTGAATGATTCAAACTCAAACACAAAGACAGAATAGAGAAGGTGCGTTTTAGTAAATTGTTTTAATGCACTTGGACAGGAGAGACAAATGAGGAGCCACAGAGAAAGCGACAGGCAGTGAATACAGAGAACACTGGCATGAATTTGCTTAAACACTTACACATTGTCACCGTTCATCTTCAGATTTCTGTGTCTGATCTTTTTGGCCTCTTCTGTATTTTTAGATCGTAGCGTGGATCGTTCATTGCAACATTTAACCTAATTTTCATCTTGACAGATAACTCATGCTACCGCCCACTGACGTGGTTTTAACCCTTTTGCAATTCAGTTTTCTGCAAACATCTTCACATGCACATGCGTGACCCCAAACCCCGCTAGGCTCAGGTTTTGGACCTCTGTATTTCTAAACACCTGCATTCAGCCCTGTATTGGTTTATACTATGCACGAGAGAGAAGGGGTGGATTGTTAGTGTACAAAGGACTTTGACATGAAAGACCAGGGGCCTGTACTACGAAGCAGGATTTGTGCTTAGTGAGGTAACTTAAGCGTTAACTCTGGGTTTTCCGTCCTACGACGCTGTGTTCACTTCTTACCGGGGTAGATCGCCATGGTAACTTACGCTGTGGAGCTAACCTGCTCCGGAGCAGGTTATGTTCCTGATAGGAGATCAATGTGGAGAAACACACCGCCGACTGACCAATCAGCTGTCTTGGTGCGCGTATATAAAAAAAAAAGAAGCTCGGTGGATCGTGAGAGGGTCTCGTAGGAGAACTATAGAGTGTACAGAGACTGGCAAAACCCTTTTTCTGTCCCTGACGATGTTTTATATGAGAGATACAGATTCTCATCGGAGGGATGTGTTTTCTGTGTCAGCGTACAGCCTACTTACCACTTTGAATTATGTTTTTATATTTATTTGATTTGCTCCCAAGTCTGTTTCACACCGCCGGGATTGCAGCTGAAAGAATGAGGCTGATATTGTCATAAAGCACGTTATAAGAATACATCCAAGCAACAAATTCATTATTTTAAAGTTATGTGTTCGGCCTTTTATTGCTGAAGGACATCATAAGACTTAAAGGGACGAGAGAAAGTGACGACATGATTTAAAAGAGGGCCACAGGGCGGATTCGAACCGGGGCCGCTGCAGAGAGCCTCAGTACATGGGGCGTCAACTCTACCACTCAGTATCAGCGTAATTACTGTTTCCATCAAATCAGTCAGATCTACTAGTGCCCTCATGATGGGGCAGTCATATTATAAAACTACTAATACTATTAATACTGTAGGAAAACAAGGGTAATACCTAATGGTACCTACGTAAACTGTGTATGTAAGGAAACTACAATATTAAAATATGTATGTCAATGTATATTAATCTACAATTTTAATACCTGCTCTCGTAAAAGGGGCACCATCTGTTGGTCAGACAGAACTTTATAGAATTCACGTTAATGACTCTAAGGACCACTTATTCATTAATTAACAATTAATCAATATCATTTAATAAATCAGTCTCATTTCCTTAGATCATAAGTTCTTGAAATAGAGATCTTTGTATTCTGCACAGATGAAATATCCAAGGACAACGACTTTATGCTTTAGCGGAATTTATTGATTAACTAGGGATTAAAAACAAAAGTGAATAAAACAATAACAGATGTAATAAACAAAACACCAATACAACGCCAGAAATATAACTGGAAATGTGATTAACAGCTCATCTAGCACGTTTGGCGATAAAGGCGAGTGTGTTCTTCCTAAGATTTTTGACTCCTTAGTAAGAGGGAAAGGTGAATAATGGGATAAATGACCTCACAGATATTAGATATTAACAGACGCTATACTTAATTTCACCCTGCAACTCGGTCATTACTGTTGAATGCGGATTTGGTCTTTCTTTGGACGCTTCTTCTTGGCTTACTGAAACTCCAAGCGGTCGCTCTTCCGTCGGTGACGTAGACCCGAAGGGATCTTCCTTGCCGTGGCCCGAGGGAACTGTTAGCGCCGACCTGCGGTAGTTTCGTAGCGGGCGTCCGTCTTTGCCGTTATCCGTCTTTGTTAAACAGCTGTCTTCTCCTTGAATTCGGCCTTGGGTGGCTTAGGTTTAAGCGTTAGCATTAAGCGGTTGAGTTAGCATTGATCAAAAAGGCTTGCGGAAAAAGAAAAGCTAAAAATGCAAAAATGAAGAATCTAACGACTAACAAACTATTCTAATAAAAGTAGTAAAAATTGGGAACTAAGAAAAGTACGAAACTTGAAGAGGGTAAGAGCAAAGGCCGGGTGGCCAGCGCCTGTTGGCACGAGCAGGGAGGCAAGAGCCGGGAGGCCAGAGCCCGGGAGGTAAGAGCGCGGGAGGGCAGAGCTGGGAGGGCAGAGCCCGGGAGGCAAGAGCGCCTGGATGCAAGAGCTACAGGTGTCTGTAACACGCAGCATTTATGCTGACCGAGGGGGCATGTCCAGGAGGGACCCGTTCGAGTTACAGTCCAAAATCTTTGTGATTTAAACTGTTTAAACAAAACGAAATGGAATCCTATGACTAGAATGTTTGAACACCATCTCGCCGTTATGGTCAAAGTTGGCACATAGAATGATAGGCCAAAACAAATGAAACATGAACTGTAAACATTTCTCTGTACAAATAATTTTTGGTAGAGTTGAAAGGAACTTTGATCCAACACATACAATGCAAACCTATCAAGCTAGCCCAAACAAGTTTGGTAACTTAGTAAGCATTTTGTCCTTGGTGATGCGGACAGATTAATGAGCAAACATATCTTCGTCTGACTGCTTGAGTGCAGTAGTTAAGTCCATTGCAATGACATTGTTCATTTTTAGCATTGGTAACTTCTCTGTTCTTCGTCGTAGAACAACGGGAAGGTCGCCAGTATGCTTATAATTCCTCAATGATTATTATGGATGGTTTTAAACTAATGTTAAACACATATCTCATCCTTTTCTTGGATAAGTCAAAATGGGAACATGTTTTCCTGCAGAGTTCATGTGACCTCTCTCTGCATGCCAGCAGACCAGGTCATTAGTTTATGACTCCCAGAGGGGAGGAAGGGTCTTCAACATGATTTAGGAGCAAATGGTGAAGAAGAGATATTGTGTTATCCTTTATACTTCAATCGAGGCTCTCTGTCAAACAAAGGTGTTAATCAGTTTCCCTAATTAGGTGCCTCAAAGTCTGGTGACTCGGAAGGTCTGGTCCTCCTCGTTCGGGGGTGCGAGGAGAACTTGTAGATGCTCTGATTTCTGATTTGGTCCAGTGATCTGAAGGAGATGTTTACTCATCTGTAAACGTTGATGGGGACCTTCGTCTGCATAGCCATTAAGGTGAATAGTTCATCTTTCGTTCGTTGAGAAGTCACATCCAAGAATCATGGGGCTGTGGCCCCTACAATACGACTTCCGCATTCACCCAGTCGGCGAGTTTTTGCTCCAGCTGTCCTTCCTGCATTTGGCAGATGAAACTGTTGCCTTTTGCCTGCATTATATGTTAAACTTCTTCTTATTTCTGTACGATTATGGTTCGCTCCTCGTACGTTAAATACGCCGCTCCGCGGCTGTAGACTGATCCATGTTTGTGATTGGTCAAATGCTGCAAACACCTCCTCTTTCATGTGCACGCGCTCATAGCTGGACAGGTAAACCCTGGGTTGAGTTAACAAGTTGATAACCAGCTTCGTGTGACCGCTTATCTCCGATTGCCTTTGTTAGGGTAACTTAAGCTGGATCTCTGAAAGAAACCCTGGGTATGTTGAACTCGCTTCGTGGTACAGGCCCCAGGGTTCATATCCTGACTCCTGTGTGTGATTAAGCTTATCGTCAACAGAAACGCTTTGGTAAGTGAAAGATTGAGGTTTTGTTTAAATATGAATTAACCACGTTCAAGCTTCAAGGTCGAGAATTTAATTAAGTTCCCAACCTTTTCATAACCTCCTCCTTTACTAATATAAACATATGTATTTCAATCCTGCTTCAAAAAAAAAAGTTTTTTGTTAAAGTTTTGCGACTTGTTACAAATGAGTGGTACAGTAATATTAGGACACATTAATAGACATTAATTACTGTCATTGAATTTTTCACTTTTGCACATAAACCACTTCTTCTCATGTCTGTCATCGTATGGACAGGTGGACTCATCTGGGAGAATCTGGTCATTTTACATTACACAATCTGTTTGCTTGCCTGCATTGGATTTGAAGTGTTAATGTATTTTCTGTGTGCGTGCCAAGGAGTGTATATGTAAGACCTGGAAAGATTTACAAAGAAATTGGATTTCTTCTTGTCCTTGGTAAGATATGCATGAGCAAGAAAAGAATAAAAAGAATCGATCCACTGAGTAATGCTGAAGCAATACATACAGAACACGTCCTTTTGTAATGTATGGCAAGCCAAAGTTTGGGGAATAAACATAATTTCTTTACTTACAAAAGGAATGGTGAGAGGTTTTTGGCTCCCTGTTTTAGTTTCTCCTACATCAGCTCGCTTGGCGGAAGCTTCTGAAACTAAATTACTACAGAATCAAACCATACACACTCTTTGATTCTGTATATGATAAATGATTGATTACGGTCATTAGCGAGATAAAACACTGAGCCCTCCTCTGTGCTCAAACTAATTGTGGCCAGCGAGGCTGGATGTTCTTACTGATCTGACTCAGGTAATTATGCTGCACTTTCAATTTCCCACTGAGGCCTTGCAATAGTCTTACAGCCACGCGCCGAAATGACCTGGCATTACTGCTAATCTGTCCTCCAAAGCCACTGCTCTCCTGCTCTCGCTCCGCTAATAACATTCATTTGTTATCCTCTCCCGCGCATTATCAGTTTGAGGGGAGATTCTCTCGGCGGGTATTAGCCTAAAAAAGTGAGGACTGAAGGACACAAGTCATCATTAGGGTATCACAGCTGGGAGTAATCCCAATTCAAAGAGAAGGACATCAGTACGGGAAGGGATCTAACTCACAGGGACAAATCTCTTGTAACTACCGCAGTGCGTCTCCAAATGTTGGGATTATCTCCGAGAGTGCAAAAAGCCCAGCACATTACAACTTAGGTTGGGATCAGAGCGAGCAGAAAGTATTACTATGATCAAAGCTCGCAAAGCCTAAAGGACAGTCGAGAGTCCTTATGAGGACAATGCACATAATGAACATTTTCCATTCGGTATTGATGAAAAATGTTAAATGAGATTGTGGCAATGTCCACAAAGGCCTCAGGCTTAGCAACAATGATCCTCATGGAAAGCATGACAAAGACGGAGCCGGGAATGGAAACATCTCCAGTTTTGCTGACAATGTAGTTCTGTTGCACTCAACATGACCTTGGATGGCGAAACAGTGAAAATAAGCACCAAGTGTGAGTTCATGGTTTCCCCACTGGGAAATTGTGGATTAGGAGTTATAAAATAATATATCAGGGTCTCCTTTGCGAGAGGGGCCAAGAGAAGTTGTGGTGAAGACGCCGTTGAGCCTGGGCGTGGAGACCTTCATATGTCTGTTACGTTTTTTTTTTATATAGAAGTCTTTGTCAAAGCCAAAACAATGAGATCATGGATACAAGCAGCTGAAGTGAGCTGCTCATAGCATCAGGGCAGGAGTTTGGAGCCAGGACCGGTTCTAGACTGCTTTGAATGGAAAGGCAGGAAGATGTGTTGGTTGTTACGAGGGTTCTTTAGGATTGTAAGCTATAAGGCCCAGGCCGTATACCTGGACCCGCTGGAGGGAAGTGAGTCATGACAGAACCAGAACCAGGACTGTGTGATGGACTGTCAGACCCTGCTGCAGTAAAATTAGATGTTTTCTAAAGGAAATTTGCTGCTGAAACTTTTTCCACACAGAGACTGCGGAAATCCACACAAAATGTAAAAAACCTGTGACTATCTACAGTGTTATGTGTCCATGAAATGACACTAATGTAATGTGACTTACAAAGTAATGTTAGTTTAGAATGTTGACTGATGTTCTTGGGTCCAATCGTGCTCAACTGCTATGGATTTAGGATTGTACTTGATTAAAGGACCAGCTGTTCTAAGGTGTGCTCTTGTGAGAAAGTTGTCACTCAAGCAACCTCAAAGCATCTATTTTAATCCAGCATTGCATTCATTTGCCGAATCTCAATGGTTCTTAAGATGCAAACAAGAATGCACAAAAGAGTTTAGTTCCTTAGTTGTAAAGGGGGCATCTTCCACAATGACCCCCAGACCCAGGTTTGCTTCTAAAAGCTGTGAAAACCCCAATAGTCTTCTTATTTTGAAATCTCTGCGAGGAAATGAACGGCAAGTGTTCTGTACGGTACATAAGGGTGCATTGAATAATAAAAAAAATCCTCAATCATGTTTCTTCATCAACATGAATGAAATGTGGTGTAATACGGCTTCAAATTTCAACCCCCATCACCAGTGACACGCACAGACGTATATGCAGCAGTCTCTCTGCAGTGAAATCAATGACATTACCCCGGCACCAAATCATGCCTTACATCTGCCCTCCTACAGATGTCTGGGAGCCTGCAGCGCCGTACATTCTATTCATGACCATCCCGATCATTTGTTTATGTGCAGATTTGTCAGTGACTGTAGCTCCATTATTACATATTGTCAGAAGCACCCCCAGAACTATACATCATTGGCTATATTACTATGAATTATGCATTCAGTCTCTTGTATGAGGGATTGTGCGTGGCGTGCGCGTGTGGCCTCACAAGTCGCATGTGTAGGACGACAGCTGAGGAATGCTAATGTCTAGGCACATGTTGTGGTAATCGGCGATTGTGATACCATGCTTTCTCCCCCGAGGACATGCAGGCGGACGCACAGACGTGGACGTCACCGATGAAACGCTTCAGTTTGACTGGCGTTTAATGGCAGATTGTCAAGCTCCCCCCGTAAGCGCATTGTATACATTTCAGCATCACAGCTCAACACTGAAAACAAATAGAATGCGCTTCATCTAATTGTCGGCCTTACAGCATAGCAATATTTCAATGGCATTAGCTGTGAAATATAATAAATTAATAAATAAACTGAGGAAGGACTGGGAATCCAATTAAGTGGTAATCCTTGGATTTCTGTTATGAAGTCGTTTATTATGTATATGTGGTATTAGACTCTATGTTTGTGCTATAAAGCCGTGCTGACAGCGTTTCCACTCTTCACTCTCGCAGATTGGGTGGCGTTTAGTAATAAATTAGCTTGGATTTTCTGTGGATGATCTTTGGTTTTTAATATGCAACTACTCAAATGACCTTTTTTTAAAATAGCTATTCAGGCTGATTTCTGAATTCAGCACGTGGACATTAACATGTTTCCTCTCTACAGCAGGTGTTTGATATTTGTGCCTGAAAGTTGGAAGCCATGACTGTTATCATATGACACTAAGACCGACGTGACACCATCAACATGTGATCTGTGACTGGATTCATTACTCCAATATTTGGCTATGCATGCGTTGGGTAGGTGTTCTGCTTTCCAAAAATGGTGGTATTATATAAATATATATATAAAATCGGTACGTATTTATTTTTCTAATTAATACATCACAACGTGTGACAACACCTTGTTAAGGTCCTAAGGGTGATCGCTGTTGATGGTTATTGTTGATGTTTTTTATATCAGCCAAACTGGAATTGTATCGTATGTGTGTTTATTGATTGGGCGGTTGGGCTAAGATGCTAGTGGTAGCTTTCACTTGCGCACATTCATGGGAAGTTAGCTACTATAAATCCTGGTTGTTACCATCGTAATAGAGTAGCAAATCTGCAACTTTCTAAACTCGCAAATATGCAACTTTTTTTCTCAGAATATTGCCCACCTCTCTCAGCTCCTTTTTTCGTTTCCGACAGTGGCCCTCATACACCGTCGTAGTTATAGTAGAGTATTAGTACATCTCTAATTAAAGCTGTAGGGCCCTAGTTTTTGTAGACCAGGCGCAGTCAGGGCACAGCACACCTGCGCTACGCCGACGGGGTGTATCCGCCTGGACTTTGCAAGCACTCTCCCGTCACTCCGACCCACGCAAGTGGGAAAGAGGGAGGAGAAGAAGGCGTGAGTGGGAGACGAGGAGGAGACAAGGACCGTTTCTCAATATGCGTTCTTCTCTGTACTTCTGTTCTTGTGGACTTGAGAAACGTCATCAGCGTCGGACCGAGTACTGTTCCAATTCAAAGTTCGCATCTGGCCAAGTACGGTCAAATACCCCGGATGTGTTCTTGCCCCGCCCATTTCACCGGGGATGCATCGGAGGAGACTTGTGTGGACTTTGGGCAGTTACGTATCCCAGAATGCATTTCAATAAAGCAATGGCGGAGGAGAAGACGCACAAAAGTTAACGTTAGAAGTTTTGAAATTCTACTGTTTTGAGGTGAATAAATGTTTTTATGTATTTTTGCGGGAATGTCATTTTTACAACTTCAAATCGGTGCTGTGGGTGATTTATTACTGTAGCACGTAGTTTTTATTAGCGTTTTTGCCGCTAACGGCTATCACGGCTAGCTACCTTGCTAGCCGCTAGCAAGTTGGCCCGGGCACTTAGCATTACTGCTACCCCGCTGATGACTGCCTTGTCCCGGCGTGACAAGGCAGCAAACATCATATTATATCCTTATATAATATATAATAAAATATACAAATGAAACGGAGTTGTTTTTTATAGTGTTTATTTTATTTTAACCAGTGAAAATAACCGGAAGTTTAACGCCGTCAACCGGCAAAAACGATGACGTCATCAAGTACGTTCCTGTTCCAAATGCAGAAAAAACACCGTCCTCCCGTTCTCCCGTCCTCCCGTACCCCGGCAGTTCGTTCTTCCAACTGAACTCCGCAAGTCTAGACTCCCGGAGTTCACGAGTTCGAACTTGGCGTACTGGGTATTGAGAAACGGCCAAGGCGTGTAGTGGGATTAGCCGATTCAGATCTCCACCAATCAAATGAGCTCCTCTCCTCATCTTTAATGCGCCAAGGTGAGGTGCAGTGCAGTGTTTCGTCACTTGACAACCCAATGACAGAAGCAGCGCCGCCACTCCCACCACACGCTGTGCGTACGTATAGTCATAATAATTATAATGCCGATATTATATCACAATAGAAATTGTAGGCACATTTTAGGCATGTCTATCACAAAACAGGGTCAATTTCTATGCAGGCCAACGGCTAATAGACTGAATGGACCATAGCCTTAAAGTGGACATTTGAGGTAAATTTCTTTGATTGCATTTTAAATGTTTTTATTGGTATGGTACAGGGGCGTCAATTGGGTATGGCAAGGTATGGCAGCTGCCACACCTTGGCTCCAGGGGAAAATGGAAATATTCATTTTTTTTAAGAAATTTATGGAATTACTCTGTGTCAATTTGTATTGATTAATCTATTATTTAATACATATTAATTAACTACAAGTGAAAATCAGAACAACACAATCTTTCTCTAGATATTATCTTTCCCAACACTTGTATCCCCCCTCCATATCTTGAAATGTGGTATCTCCCAGCCCCCCCTGACGAGATACGGAGGTCAGAGCTTGGTCATTATTGTTATCGCGTTTTTTTGTTTGTTTTTGTTTTGCTAAGCTAATTAACTAAAATGAAAAGGAAGCAGATAACTTTAGAATCTTTTTTCTAAAAAAAAAGAGGCAGGTGATGGGTCCAATGTTGCCCCAGCAGCGGAGGGAGGAGGACCAGGTAGTGAAGGTGGGATTCAGGCTGTTAACCAGGCTGTTAGCCACTCAGCACCCTCTTCTCCCTCCCTCCCTCCCTCCTCCCTCTCTTCTTTGCATTTGGACTTTAACAGTTTTAAGTTGACCTGGTATGTTCACGTGATATTGTTGCAATTACATAGTTAATGAAGTGAACAGAATGAGTGAAATTGTGTTTGTCAGAAAGGCTACTACTGCTCTCTAACCCTGCCGCTTGCTATCCATGGCCGCTTGCTATCCATTGCCGCTTGCTATCCATGGTGCTGAAAACGTAACGTAACTCAATTGATTGATTGACGTGCGTAGTTAAGTGTTTGTGTCCATAGTTATGTTAGCGGGATGTGAGTAAGACTGCATTTGAAAAAGTGAAAAATTTTCCTAACCACACAGATAAGCTACATAGCAGACTTGTGTCTTTTGTTATGATTATTTGCTGGGCATGTATATTGATTGATACTGTAGTTAAGTCATGTGACTAGTAATTTTGCCATACCTTAGCTTTGGCTGAATTGACACCACTGGTATGGTAGCTGGTCTTGTTTTCTCTTCATAAACTGCAGGTAAACAAATAAAGATACTGAACAATGATCATTATATTTATGATAAAACATCAAGTCATAACTTCACATTCAGCAACAGATCAGATTAACGTTTGGATCTTGAGCTCTAGGTGGCATGTTCCTCCGACTGCTGCAGCATCAGCTGGTCAATCGAGTCGGCGTGTCGGTATAACGTACTGTTCAAACAGGATTCAAACAGGACTGATAGCCGGACCAGGAGACTGGAATAATTGTGGAAGGCAGTTGCTCTTCCTACTGTGACACGTTGAGATGTCTTCTGTTAAAAGCCCTTTCTTTGATCATGTTATCTTCTTGCTGCTTTCACAAGGGGACAAATCGCACCTCTCCGCTGTCCCTCCACACAAGTCTGGATCACTCCTTCTTCTTCATCTCATGCAACAATCTTCGGCTGAAACTTGAAAACTTTGCTTCTTACATCTTCAGCAGGGCCTCTGGCAGACGGATCCCATCTTCTCCTTGTATTGTCGCTTATCTCCTGCTGAGAGTGATGAAATGATATGGCAGTGCTTTCAGTGCTTTCATATAGCAGATGAAAAAAATGTAATGTGTCAGGTTGAGGCCTGCGAAGACATTAGAATGACTCGGCTTGGGTGTCCATCACCAGGCTTCTCCTCATTACCAGGACCCCTTTTTGTAATCCTTACTTAATGAAAGCACAAGCTCAAACCAACAGCTGAGATAAAAGCAGTGGAGCTTGACAAACCACATATGTCTGGTTGGTTTTAAACACCGCACAGCTGAGGCTAGCTGGATGCCAAGTACAGTTGTGTTTATTTTTCTGGGGGGAGAAAATGATCATGGAGTTTTGGGAGCTGAAGATTGGGTTTGACCTCACAAACTTGCGTCATTGCGTCGTGCAATCCTCTTTTCAGCTCTGCATTCCAAATAAAATGGTGGAACAAAGATTACTGTGGTTGGACCAGACGGTGATTGTAACCCAGCCGGCTTCAGGGACAGTGTTGTTCTGTAATTTATTGTCTTCTGTGACTTTATTCTCAGTAGCTGCTGACAGCATTGAACCGTGTGATTTTATTTTCTCTACATCCCTGTTTAGTGGGTGCAGGAAAATACACGGAAGTCTGGGCAACAGAGAGGGAGTGACTTCAGATAGCAGATGTAAAATGTGGCTTGTGGAAGAAAGGAAGCCATCTATTGCCAATATGTGCAGGCAGCTGAGGTTGGTCTTTTTTCCACGTCCCTTTGTGGTTGTTGGTTCACACAGTCGCTGATCACATGTTTCCTCAGAAGGCCAGCGAGGTCACAGTCAAGCAGTTTGTCAGGATTCAGCGGCTGAAGAAGGACATGCTGTAAATGTGATGTTGCTCTCTCTCTCTTTCTCTCTCTCTGCCTGTCTATCTCTCTCTCTGTTCCTCTGTCTGTCTTCCTATTTATCTGTCTTTCTGTCCTTCTGTCTCTGTCTGTGTCTCTCTCTTTCTATTTCTTGTCTGCATGGTTTTTCTGTCTCTCTCTGTGTATGTCTGCCTGCCTGTCTGTATCTCTGTGATGGCGCTGTCTCTCTGTCTGTCTCTCTCTGTGTCTGTCTGTGTCTCTTTGTCTCTCTGTGTGTTTTTCTGTCTGTGTCTCTGTGATGTGCCTGTCTCCCTCTGGCTGTCAGCTCTAGGTGAGACAGGTGACTGCTGGATGTTTTCTTCTTCTTTTTTTTCTTTTAATATCCATCCATATGGGATGGTATATCCAGACAGAATGATGACATATCTCCATGGAAACAGTGCCATATCTATCCTCTACACAATGTTCCTCTCTCTCTATCTCTCTCTCTCTCTCTCTCTCTCTCTCTCTCTCTCTCTCTCTGTCTCTCAATAGCGTAGAAGCTTGAAACCCCTTGAATGTCCAAACCCCTGCTGAGAACCAGGACACGCACACACACACACACACACACACACACACTTTGTGCCACTTAATAAATTGTGTTCAGCCACTGGCCTGCTGTGCCCCATGGGTCAGTGTGGAGCAAAGAGACATTAATCATTCTATTTGTGTGTGTGTGTTTGAGTGAGTGTGTGCGTGTGTGTGTGAACACTGGCTCAATGGGAGACAGGTAGATTGCGCAGATTGCGTCACATTTCCGGTGAATAACTGTTTGAATGCCGGAGCAGAAATCGATGTGCCACCTCCGACCTTTATGTCCCCAGTTCACTGCTGACACGGGTGTACACCCGCTGCCCTTTCCAGCACCCACGGTTCCCTTTGTCCACCGCCACCACTCTCACATCGCCACGAGGCATTGTTAAGAGGTTTTCCCCTCTGCAGGAAATTCAGCTTTCTAACCCAACAAAACCAGTTATACTCTCACATGTATCTTAGCTCTCTCTCTCTCTCTCTCTCTCTCTCTGTTGGTCCGTCCAGCCTGAATTCACTGTGGAACGGATCTTCTTTCAGTGAGCAGGTAAATACTTCTGCTTCACTGTAGACTCTCTCTGATCCGTCCTTCTTCCCACCTCTCCTTATGTTTTTTTCATGATGCAAAATTGCCAGACGCATTCCTCTCACACCTTCAAAAAATAAGGATAATTTAGTTTCCTCGCCTGCGTATGATCAAGGGAAGCAAACAGCATTGATGTCCAATGTTCTTGTCATCCTGTCCCTCGATAAAAATCAAAGTGGTTGGAATATCTTCACGGGGAAAAAAACGAATTATGCTGGAAACAAAATCAAGAGATATCTGTCCTGTCTAACTAATATTACTGAAAGTTGAAACTTATTACACTCCATAATAGGGAAAGGAATATGATTGCTGTCGCAGTCTGGATGTTTTTTGCTCATTCCTCTTGCATATGCATGTCTGCTTTGTGTCTGAGAGCTTTCAAGTCGTGTTGTCCTTCAGCGTGAGCATCAAACACCAAGGCTCGCCACTTAGCCCCGCTTATCAATGAAACCGCTTTTAATCACAGAGATTTGCATGAGAGGCAGGAAGAAATTTAACTTGTGTTTTACATTATTTAGCCAATGGAGTGGACCCTGGATGGTTTTTATTTACGCTGTCTCCCCATGTGAAGGAGCCGAAGAAGGCAGATGTTAGCAGCCGAGCTTATTACTAGCTCTATTCCGTTTGAAGTGTATTGAAGAATATCTCTTCATCATCTTTTTTCTTCTTCTTGTAATGAAATATTTAATTCCACCAAGACCGCGGAGAGATTAATTAAAATGGTGACTTGCAAGTGAAATGTTCTTTTCTTCTCCCACCCTTTTATTTTATTGTCTGTGATTAGGAATGTTCTCTTGTACTCGGGGAACACAGGGAATATTTTCGGCTGACGAGAAAACTTCTGTCGGAGAGGCTGAGCTGATTTTAGAAATGTTGACTTATTGATGTGTTTTCTCCATGTCAATTATTGATGAGCTTTGAAATGCATCATTTACTGGTTTATATTTCGGCAGGTCTGAGGCCAACTCCCTACATGGGCGCCGTAAACTTCCACAATCCCAATCAGGACCAGGGACAGCACCCACACAAGCCTTAAACACACCACTGTTGCTGCTTTGTACATGTTGTGAAGTCCCTGTGAATAACAAGACACATCGGCTGGTTTACTACCCAACATGAAACATTTTGTTGGGATTATATTGCAATAAACAGAAAAGAAAGGATGCTGAAGTAACGACACGATGAAGACAATTTGCAAAAAGTCAAAAATATAAATCCGGCAGCGAACTCATTGTTTGGACCACAGTCAGTCTCTGGTTTCTCCACATCGTGGTCTCTGGACTAATGTGAGCTTCTATCGCAGAGCTCTAGAAGACGACAGACCACTGTGACCGTGATAGGCTCAACACAGCATCACGCAAAAATCAAACATGTGCGTCATTCTAACGATTCGTCAAATAAATCAGTTATCAGATGAATTTCCTGTCGGTCATCTCAACAATCGACTAATACTTTCAGATCTACTTTTAATTTCAGTCCCTCTGCTTTCCTGTTTACTGATGCAACGTCGGGGTAATGTAATATATCTGTCATCCAACAGCCAGAAGGTTGAATAGCAGCCAGTCAGACTGCAAACAGCCCTGCGTTCACATTATGCATCGACTGCAATGACGAGGGCGTGTTGCTTCAGGTGGAGAAAACGCAATGAAATATAACCCGAGAAGTCCAGTTTGAGTTATGACTCTTAGTTTTGAGGCTTATCAGGCGCCAGAACAACAGCACATCAGCATTTCACATCTCCGACTGTGATAATGATTTTGACTTTTGTTGTCAGGGTCTCTCAGCAAACAGTCATTTGCACTTTGCAAACCAGGAATGATAGCACTGCAGATGACATTGCATTGCCAGGCTCAACTTTTCTGCAGGAGCCCCCATCGTTAGCCGTCTTCCTGTGCCAACAGAGTCGTCCCCTTCAACTGACTGAGGGAGGTTTTTTTTCCAAGGCTAATGATCTGAATGCAGCCTTACTCATCATTTACCCTCCACTGAAATTAATGACTTCCACGCTTCACCAATCCAACAGTGTGCAATTAAGTTGGACATTAAAGCAGAAGTTTCACCGTCATAGCACCAGATTGAGACTTTGACTTATATATAAGTTCATGTCTATTTTTGTGACATTTGTTTGGTGACCATGTCCTTCTCTTTGGCCCGTTTCCAATCGGATGTTCAGACCAACTGCACCAAGGAAGTAAAAACCGGGTTTGGTTCAACCAGACTAAACAAGGCAGAACATCAGAATCATATTGCCGAGTCCATAGTCCATATCGTCCATAGTTCATCATTTCTACAAGAAAAAAGCAGAAATAAATCACATTTAGCTTCATACCTTCCAGTTAATGAATTTGCATTTTGTTTGTATGCAAGGAGACTAAATCTGCCACAGCTTATGAATCTGGTGGCGGTATGAAAGTCCCCAGTCTGTCTCCCGCTGCACAAACACACACACACACATACATATGCCCGGGTACACTCATGCATCAGAATGAGAAATGCCAAGGTGTCCTAATCTTAAGGGGTTGGGAGCATTTGTAATTTCTTATCCGCCACTAATTACGGTGGTAACAAGACCCAGGAGAAGTGGTTTAGACGTCTGCCGGCTTGACAGCAGGGTTAATTAACAGCCTTCACACCAAAATTAAGATGGGACGAATACTCAATAGATTGAGATGCACACACACTCTCAAGCATGTGTGCACGCTAGAAGGCGCCCACACCCTAAACAGTCCTTACATGCAGACATTAGATGAAGATGGCTGCGCTATCCCATCTATTTCAGCGTAAAATGATCCTCCCGCTCGCTTGGACAAGCTCAGCAGACGCACGGCCACTCGCCTCGGTTCCAACGCGGCCATTCCTACACCCGTATGACTTATTGATAATGGCACGTGCACAGGAAACCCACTCTGATGGTCTGGATATGGAGAGAGAGAGACAGAGAGAGAGAGAATGGAAATAGCATTAGGGAGCTGACAGCAGCATGGCTGCAGACCCTTTAATGCCCCGCGTTGTACTCCCCTGCTGAGCACAAACAATGATCCGATCCATCTTCCCTCCCTCTGTAATGTCATGAAGTGCTGCCCCGGGTCTGAGAGATTTGTCTAAAGCCCTGCCTAATATGTCCCCATCTCCACCTCGCCCAGCGGTGGAGACAGAACACACACACACACACAGACACACACACACACAGACTCTCACTGCCAGGTTAATGTGGCACCAAATTCATCGGGGTGGAGCGTGTGTTGCCTCCCTTACCAGCTGTCCTAATATAACTCCTTCAGAAGACTCCATTTGGACTGAGAGCCAGTATGAATAAAAGAAAGCACTTCCTCTCTCGCTCCCTCTCTTTGCCCCCCCCCCCCGTTGCTATCTTTGGCCTGCAGGGTTAGGAGAGTGGAACCTGGAGACACACTGTTGGTGTGTGTTTGCCCCAAAGGGACAGGAGAGGACTGAAGAGAGAGGAAGACGGATAGAGAGAGTGTCGAAAACACATCAACGTCAGTTTTTTTCCTCAAACAGTTTTTTTTGTGTGTCAAAAATGTCAAAAGTCAACTCATAAACGCGACATTATGTGCATGCTTATAGAGAGGCTGAATCACCACTCTTCCAGTGGAGCAGCACGGTAAATTATTTTGTAAAAATAATTTAAAAAAAGGTGTTGTTGGTTGTCAATTAAAAATATAATTTTACACGTCAAGAAATTCACATTTTGTTTACATTTAATAACAGTGAAATACCTATGTATTGGTGCACTAGTGAGAGCTAATGTAATTTATTGTTAGTTCTACATCTTCAACGGTGATAATACCTCCTGACCCTCATCTGTTGTTCATTCAGAGCTATTTTTTTATCATAACCTCATAAAATAAATATGCCATGTTTCTGTAACCAAAAAGTTTGTACACTTCTTCTATTTATCCGTTCAGAGAGAGAGAGAGAGAGAGACACACACAGACACAGACAGAGAGAGTGTGTATGGTAGTAGACTGTGTAGATATACAGTTGAAATACACATATTTGTTTATCTACTCTTCACATTTATTAAATGTATTGTCTCTTCCTGTTTCCCAGTGCGAGTTTAGATACACAAATATCGCATTTGTCAATTGCGTTTTTTTATTTTGAAAATTGCATTCATTTTGAAAATTGACCGGATTGTGTCGTGTTTCTTTGTGTGATTTCCTGCCAGAATGGACACGGCTGAAACGATCAATTCACGGCCGCGCCTATTCGTGGTGCTTCCGTGGCCGGTGTGAACCAGTCTCTCTTTTTTTTGTGCGGGCGCTCATGCCGCCCCTCCATGAATGCCGCCCTGTGCGGCTGCCCATACTGCCCATATGAGAAACCGCCACTGGCCTATTCAATGCACCGATAACAGTCAAATTGTTTTTTTTTTCGAACACCTCAGACAATTGGGCCTCATGCAAGAATATTTTTGTATTCCTATCTTAACTTTTTGATCATACCAATGTGACTGTCACCTGTGCTTGAATGAGCGCACCTTTAGAAGAATTAACGCCCGATAAAACCACATAAGGCTAGTGTTGCTTTCGTTAGCGAAAATTATGACAAAATATCGTTGTCAACGAACCTTTATCACGTGACACAAACGAGAAGAGACGCAACGAAAATGCTGGTCATGTGACGATAACAATAATTAAATATATAATGCAATATTGTAGACCAATAAAAACGAGACTAAATGTGGTTTACAAAAAAAAAACTATGCTAAAATGTGTCTTCATTTTCGTAGACCAAAACGAGGCGAGACAAAATGTTGTAACATTGTTTCGTCTCGTTTAGTCGAGTTATTATCAGTCTGCTCGTTCGAGGTGAACTGCGCCTCGCCTGGAAAGCAGACGAGATCAGTGGAGCAGCAGGAGGTGGAGCTTAAGCGCTGCGCTGCAGTTTCCATCAGCCTTGAAGATTTGACAGGAAGTCATAGAAAAAGTTACATCCTGTTAGATGCGATCTGTAGGCTATTTGTAGTTTGCGACCACATTCGCTTTTATTTATATCTGTTCATAAATATCTGTGGAAATCAGAATCAGAATACTTAAGTAATCCCTCGGGAAGTTATACAGCTGCAGTTATAAGAGAAAGAGAAGAAAGAGAGTCAAATAAGTATAAAAATATAAAGTACAAATATTAGTAATTTATTGGCATTATTTTTTGACAGTTATACTGTATTAAATGTGTATCTGGGTAGTGTAATTAAGTTAATGAAAATTATGACTAAATATTGTCGTCAACGAACCTTTATCCTTTATATGAGGAAAACAAGACGAGATGCGAAAATGCTGGTCATGTGACGATAACATTTTTGGTTAGTAAAATAATATGTTGAAAATTCAAATCAGAGCGTCTTCTGTGTCTGGAATGGATGTATTCTTGAGTCTATAAGGTAATAATAATATAATAATAAGATAACTTTGAATTGAATTTGAATTGTGAAATGGGTTTGGCTAAATCCAATCTTTGACTAAAACTAGACTAAAATAGTCACGGACAATTCTGACTAAAATAAGACTAAAATGCTCAGACTTTTAGTCGACTGAAACTTGACTAGACTAAAAATAGGATAAACACGACTAAAACTGATCAAAACTAAAATGATAGCTTGAGACAAAGACTAGACTAAAACTAAAAGTAAAACAGGCCGCTACATAAGGCTCTGCTTCCGCCCCGTATGCCCCATATTGAAATCCTGATTGTGGAGACCCATGAAGGAAAGTGTCAATTTTTGAACAGCGTCAGCGTTAATTCATCAAGTTAAGTAGAGTAACTGCCCCATGTACCGAGGCTCCCTGTAGCGGTCCCGAGTTTGAATCCGCCCTACGGCCCTTTTTTAAAGCATGTCTTTCCTCACTCTCGCTCCTTTGACTCTCACGCTGTCCTCCTGCAATAAAAGGCCAAAAATAACTTGAAACAAATGAATGTGTTGCTTGGATGTATTCTTATAACGTGCTTTATGACAATATCAGCCTCATTCTTTCAGCTGTAATCCCGGTGGTGTAAAACGGACTTGGGAGCAAATCAAATAAATATAAAAACATAATTCAAAGTGGTAAGAAGGCTGTACGCTGACACAGATGAGTCATTCGCTCCGATGAGAATCTGGATCTCTCATATAAAACATCGGTCTCTGAACACTATTTCTCGTAAGAGCTCACGATTCACACACCGATCTCCACAGGACCTTTTACAAATTCTGATGCCATTTTCCAAGAGAGCTGATTGATCAGTAGGCGGTGCTTTTCTCCACGTTGATCTCTTATCAGGAACATAACAGGTTTGAAATGTTGAGGAACACCCCCCCCCCCCCCCCCCCCCGCCTATTAAGATTTGGCCTCTACAAAGAATATTAAGGCATAACACCCCCCTTATTTTCCAAATACCAAACGGCCCCTTAATGGCGTTAATGTCACTTGGCAAGGCCATCCATACTAAAATGGAAGTGGATCAAGTTATTTAAGCTCATATCGTTATTTCAGCCTTATACAATAGCGTCAACAGCCAATTTAAATGAATGATGATGTTATTAGTCTGGATGAACACATTGGGCCCTAGTTTCGTAGACCAGGCGCAGTCAGCTCTCAGCGCACCTGCACCGCGCCGACGGGGTGTGTCCGCCTGGACTTTGCAAGTTTCGTGCACCGCGCAGGCTCGCGCAGGCACACCTCCCGTCTCGCCCACCGGCGCAAGTGGGAAAGAGGGAGGAGAAGAAGGCGTGAGTGGGAGACGAGGAGGAGACGAGGCGTGGACTGGGATTAATACAGCCGATTCAGATCTTCACCAATCAAATGAGCTCCTCTCCTCTCCTTTAATGCGTTAGGGGAGGTTCAGTGGAAGTTCCGTCACTTGACAACCTGATGACAGAAGCAGCGCCGCCGCTCCTACCACGCGTATCACGCGCTGTGCGCGCGTATCATAATAATAACAATGCCCATATTATAAAAAACAGGAGAGAGAGAGGGAGATGTTTTGGTCCGAGAGGCTGAGTTTCCGTTACGCGTGCCATCCGCCTTTGATCTGACGTCAGATGTGACGGGACAATCTATATAGATATAAATCCACGTGTTGATTCATTAGTTGCATTAAATAGTGTTTGTTGTGATTATTTATTGCATTTAAATGTGCCTGGAACTGTGGAAACCTGCCTGTGAGGTCTCGGTGACGTGTGCGCACTGCACGCTGTCAGCCAAACTTCCACCGCTCCAGCTGTGATTCGCATTGAATGAATGGACTTTATTTACGCCTTGCGCCGAAAGTAGACCAGGTTGGAGCTGGTGAGCTTTCAGCGCAGTCTCTGCGAGGCTTTTTGCCACGAAACTTCCGCTACGCCAAGCTGAATCTGTGACGCCTCCCCCAGCTGTGCCGCCACACCCATCTTGGCGCAGGCGATCCACCAAACTGCCAAACTGACCGTGCACAAGGCTGCGCGGGTCGAAACTTGCATTACGCCAGCTCCGCCACCCTGCGCCGCCCTGCGCTGCGCCACAAAACTAGGGCCCATTGTGAATAAGCCTGTGATACAAATTGCAGAGTCAAACAGGATAATGTCCAACATAATTATGAAGTATAAGGTTTTCAATCTCAAAATTACTTCAGAGTGATGAAATATGTCAACAATTAGTAAAACAGCAGGCCTTGATAGCAGCAGACACACGACAGGTCTGACCGTGAATTGTGTTCGTATCTCAGATGAGAAAAGTGCTGATTGGTTCACGCCCGTGAAAGCCACTCAAGAAGGAATCTGTTGGCACAAGCTAATCTTGTATGAGGGTATTTATACGTCAACTATTGGCACTCTGCTGGCAAAACTGGTGATCTTATCAAAATCCTGATCCATGTACCAAAAGGATCCAGTCTCACATTGTATATTCTTGTTCGGGAAGGAGACTTATTTTACCCGAAGCCATCAGACTGATGGGTCCATCTGTTGTATGTCATCTTCACTGGCACAGACGGTTCGGAAGCAGTTTTTAAGTTCAGTCAAATTAACATTTGTCATTTTATTTGAAGAAATAGGTCAATCCATTAAGAAACACACGAAGTGGGCGTGTAACACTGTGAAATCCAATCTAAGGAACCAAAAACTGTACAGGCCCTCATGATGATCAATGATCTGGTTCCTTCCCCTGTTTCAGGAGTTCAGATAAAGGGAAGACAACTGGGATGACCAACGGAGGCGAGTTCAGCAGATCTGCCTCCTCCATGAAAGCTTCAAACTGTGGGAGCTCAGTGCCCAAGTTATATAAGAAGGTGATTTTAAATGAAAATGTGGCTGAACCAAACACGTAGCCATGAATGCAAACAGGCGACGCGCCCTTCTGAGACCCATTGTAGTGTATACGCTACAAAAGATCATGTTGTCTTTAGAGCGTCATAACTCTGTAATGGTTTGCGCTAGAATGCGTTTTTTCCTCTTAAACTAGAGAAACAGGGCTAAGCAACGGTACCCTGCTTGCCCATGTGAGCGATTAACAAAACAAATGAGTAAAGTTGTAAAGATGTGACTAGATGTCTCCTCGTCTCCGTGGCGCATTTCTCTGTTTTCTATATTCATATCGATCAGTTCTCATCCGCCATCTTGCTAGAGACGTATATAGAGTTACGTTTATGCATCGGACATTCTTATTGGCTCCCGTATGGGGCTTTTAAAGCCAATCGGAAAGCCTAATTCACGCTTGGCCATGAGTTGTTGTGTTTGCCTAAACAGGAGACACGGAGGAGTTCAAAGCAGAGAAAATGTGTGATTATAGTGAAAGAGAAAGTTAAATACATAAATGGTACAGAAGAAGTACACTATATACACACATATTTAGGGCAGGGAGTGGAAAGGACCATTCCTGGCAACAAAACCGCCCATGGACACTACCCAAAATAATATCCATATTTCATAGACAGAAGGAGCTAGAAGCTTCAAATAATATTGTGGCTTTCGATACACTGCCTAAATGTTGTTGTTGTGTTGCTGATGATGTGATTATAGATTATATAGATGTCTTATAATGTTAACTTAAAGACGTCATTCCCCGTTTCCTGCCCAGGGACAGGAGATGTAAATTAGCTCCTAGATAACTGTGGCACAGCTAAGAAGCTCCGTCCAAATAAACTAACTTACTAACTAAATATTAATAATCATTATTCCTGGGGTGCGCTGTTAGTTTAGTGTTGGTGCCCCACGTACCGAGCCCAAGTCCTCGCTGCAGCGGCCCGGGTTCCCATCCGCCCGGCGGCCCTTTCTGCACGTCGTCCTCCTCTCTCTCCTCTTTCACTCCCACGCTGTCCTCTCAATAAAAACAAATATATATTATTCCTGTAAATCCACTCACCACACTGTATAGCTGCTGCAGCTGCAGTCCCCATTCCCAATCCCGTCTAGTTCTTCCAACCAGTGAGCACAAACCGCCCTTTAGAGCTCAGCAAAGCCAGTACATTGTCTCTCTTTCTCTCTCTCTCTCTCTCTCTCTCTCTCTCTCTCTCTCTCCTGTGCACATTGTGAGCCATCTGCTGTGTGAGCGCTGCTGTTCTCAATGTATAATGCAAAGCGGAGGGAGGGTCTGCCGGGAAAGTGGAACTGGATTCTTGGTAGAAAGAAGAAGTTGCTTGTCTGCTAACAGCTTCCTACATTAGCACCCCCAGAGAGTCATGCCTCAATGACAGCACCGCACTCAAGGAGGACCTGGGAGAGAGGGACCAGAGAAATGGGGAGAGAGGTAGGGAGGGAATAGAGTGAGTGACCTTAAAGTGAAGAGGAATACAAAAAATCAGAGGGAAGGGCGGACAAATTAGGGGAGACGGGTTTGGAAGTTGTCGTGGCAGATGAGAAGGGGTGATAAAAAAAAGAAAGAAAAAGGGAGGGGATGAGTTGACAGGGGGGTTAGAGATGGATTGGAAAAGGGGGGAGTGGGGGGGAGAGAAAGAGAGAGATTGAAATGCTGGGAAGTGGATTAAGGATGGGGGGCTGAAAGTTTCATGAAGGTGTCACTATGGAAGCACCAAATTTCCTCACACCATCTGTGAAAGAAGGATTCCTCCGGGGCAGCCGGTGTAGAGCTTGTGTGTGTTTGTGTGTTTGTGCACCGCGGTGTGTTCAGGGACCCTCGTCTGGCCAGAGGATCTGTTCTCGTTATTCACATATCAGCAGAGAATTCAGCAGGGAAAGAGGAGAGAGAAATGTCAGCAAAACAGACAGAAAAATCCCTGTTCTGTCTAATTCAGCAACGCAACTCATTTCAGTTGCACTCTCCTAAAAAAAGTATTTTTCTGTTTCCTCCACCACAACCTTGTGATCCATGCTGGTGCAGAGGGCCACAGATTCTTCCTTTATTTCCTCATGTACCAAAACACATTTAGCCCCATGAAAAAAAAAAAAAAAAACTAACAAAAGAGCTAAATGAGGAAAGGTCTGCGGTCTATTTGTTGCTAATTGGTACGGTAGACCATAGATTACAGAACATGACAGTGTCTTTTTCAGAGAAATCTATCTGCCATGACCTCGCTGGCACTATTACAGCAAGGTCAGAGAACACAGAGGGAAACCAATCAATACGATATTGAGTGCGAGAGCGGACCGAGTCTAGTGGGGGGGTGAGAGTGAAAGAGGAGAAAGAGGACGTGGACACAGGGGAGAGGATCGAGAGAGAGAGGAAAAACTGGGGAAAGTGAAAACAAGGATTAAGAAAAAAAGACTGCGAGGAGGGAGGGGAAGAGCCGGAGAAGAGGCGATGCGGTGGGAGATTGCTAGCCGTGGATGAAGGATTGGAGGAGGTAGAAATGGAGGATAGAGAGGAAGGCCCCCCGAAGGCGGTCGCAATCTTGCAGTTGGCAGCAATATCAGTCTACAGCAGCGCCACGGGCACAAAAACACACACCGACACCGACCGCCGGGTTTGAGAGATGGGTTAGGGTCAGTCCGGAGACGGCGCTGTGGAGTCACGGGAACGAGCACACGCTGTCCCGGGGAGGAAGCATCTGATGACACCGTACACAGTCAGTCACTTCACATATTACAGCCAAACACGCCCGCAAAGTTCTGCAGCCCAGTGCTTTTTTATGCTTCTGGTTGCAATTACCCGTGTGGCGAAGTATAAATACGCTCGAGGCCAATGCGGCAGTTCAGACTCATTTCACTTCCCTCCGTTTCGTCGCGTGGGAGGCTGATAGAACATCACTATTGAAGAATATATGAATTACATTCTCTTGTTTGAAGCCGTCTTCTGAAGCAGCAGAGACTACATCTCCCCATTCGTTTTCTGACATTCATGTATGTCAGAATATGGAAATGTCATATGGAAAATATGCATTTATCTTATCTTATCTGCAGAAGCTGCCACAGCAGATAAAGACTCTAAACCTTTGTGTCTTTCTGTTGACATGTTTTCAGAATTTTGGATCTCATTGGCTCACGCATTAAAGCAGAAAAAAAAGTCATCAAAGTCATTTTCACCATGTTTTTAGGGGGAAAACACATGATATAAATCAGGCTATGAATGATAAATGAACAAACTCTGTAAAAGTGTAAAGTTTGGTGGTGATTTGATTTCTGGGTCAGAGACTGAGAAAAAAACTGGATTTACATACATTCAGAAGACAATACAGTTGAATAAGGTAGAAAAACGAATACAGGTAATGTTGAAATATGAAAATAAATCATTACGTTGTGGCTACTTTTGGTGAAAAAGTGATAAGACATGTTTTCCTTCCACTAGAGTGAAAGATGACTTCTCAAAATAGATTTTAAAAAAACCTACACTTTTCTCTAATATTGTTAAAATGACATACATCGTTTCCTTTCATGACACTGCATCCTGATAGCATTGAGTTTAAGTGACGGCCCTTATGTTCTCTTATGAACTCTCTGAAGACACTAATCATTTGACTGTGATTGCGTGCTGCTGTTAGTGCTGATCTTAATGACCTGGTCTGTTTTTGCAATGAGGCTCATTTATGTAGAAAAAGTTTTTATACTAAATGTTTGCATATGATCTCATTAAAATATGTGCAAACAGCAAAGGAGTGCTGACACGGCATCTGCCTGGCGGTACAGTCCTATTATTATTATCATAAATTTAGTGGCCTCAAAAACTGCACATTCATTTTTGTGAATTTGCCCCTGAGTACTGTAGTCCTAATATTCCATCATCAACCCTTCTAGACCCTTTCCAGCCTATATTGCCCATATCATTGCCCACCGGCGCAAGTGGGAAAGAGGGAGGAGAAGAAGGCGTGAGTGGGAGACGAGGAGGAGACGAGGCGTGGACTGGGATTAATACAGCCGATTCAGATCTTCACCAATCAAATGAGCTCCTCTCCTCTCCTTTAATGCGTTAGGGGAGGTTCAGTGCAAGATCCGTCACTTGACAACCCGATGACAGAAGCAGCGCCGCCGCTCCTACCACGCGCATCACGCGCTGTGCGCGTATCATAATAATAACAATGCTGATATTATAAAAAACAGGAGAGAGAGAGGGAGATGTTTTGGTCCGAGAGGCTGAGTTTCTGTTACGCGTGCCATCCGCCTTTGATCTGACGTCAGATGTGACGGGACAATCTATATAGATATAAATTCACGTGTTGATTCAATTAATTGCATTAAATAGTGTTTGTTGTGATTATTTATTGCATTTAAATGTGCCTGGAACTGTGGAAACCTGCCTGTGAGATCTCGGTGACGTGTGCGCACTGCGCGCCTTCAGCCAAACTTCCACTGTGCCAGCTGTGATTCGCCTTGAATGAATGGACTTTATTTACGCCTTGCGCTGAAAGTAGACCAGGTTGGAGCTGGCGAGCTTTCAGCGCAGTCTCGGCGAGGCTTGTTGTCACGAAACTTCCGCTACGCCAAGCTGAATCTGTGACGCCTCCCCCTGCTGCGCCGCCACACCCATCTTGGCGCAGGCGATCCACCAAACTGCCAAACTGACGGTGCGCAAGGCTGCGCGGGTCGAAACTTGCATTGCGCCGGCTCCGCCACCCTGCGCCGCCACCCTGCGCCACGAAACTAGGGCCCATAGTGTGCATGCAGCTTTGCCTTCATGCTTTGCTCGAGTGAGATCCAGGCGTCTTTTTCTTGCCCTTCGGAAAGTTGTAACGTAGCAAAGGCCGATTCCTGAAACTCCTGTTCTCCCACAGACACGAAGACCGACAGAAGCCGAATACAGCTCAAGGTTATGAGGCTACAGGGAGGACACGCTGGGAAATCGATAATAATGATATAATATAAATAAGTGGAAAGACGTTTGCATATAAACCAAGAGAAGGAATAAAACAAAGATGGAGGGAGATGTTTTCATATTCCGGGCTGGAGGATTGAGATATAAAGACAACACATATTAGCGCATGTGAGAAGCAGATAACGAGGCGGTGTGCAAGCCTCTGTGTTTACTCTAATTAACTACATCAATACTGTCGGACAGCTTTTCAGGCTTTGATCAGATCCCAGAGCCTGCCAAAACGTCTGCAAAACACAACCGTCAATCACGGCTATCGTACTTTTATGCTCGTCTTGTTCCCCCAAAAAACACAAAACCAAAAAATAAAGGAGCGTCGACGTGATTCATTTACGTTCTCGGAGGGAAATGAGCGTCGTCGGTCAACTTGGATGGAAGAGAGCTCGATTGTGATTCCACCCTCATTCCATTCCGCTCATGCCTCTTTCACACTAATCCGTTTTACACACACACACACACACACACCTATGTACACATGCACCGCTGGCCCCCGATGTTGAATATGTAAATCGACATCTGCTCCAGTACCCAATCTCCAGCCCTCGCCATGTGTCTGATATGCTAATGCAGCCAACACAGTTTCTTCACTCCACATCTTCCCCCTCCTTCCCTCCGCTTCCTCTCCTCGACGCCGGCTCACCCAGAGCCTGCCAAGGATGAGCAGATGAGGCAGAGGAGGGGGGAGAGACAGAGAGAGAGGAAGAGAGTGGTGCTTCAAACACAAACCTGATAATGATGTTGTTATGATTGGATGTTCCTTGCACACAAACAGGCATGCGAGCAACAGTGAGAAGCCAGGCTTATTAGAGAACAATGGCGGGGAACCGAGAGAGATGCTCAATGTGGGAGGAAGGACAAAAAGCTCCGACTCTGCCAGCGCTCTCGTGCTTCGCTCTCGTTAACCGCGAGGACCGCTTTTCACCGACAACTTATCAGCCGTAATGAGCTCACAGGGTGACACCTCACAGTCACATCTGACACACCGTCGCCGCGGCGTCTAGCTTGTTTGTACGCATGATGTGGTGGAAATGTGCACGTGCGAGCAGCGCAGCAGTTACGAACACGTCGCGTTTGCATTGAGGGGCAACATGGATGGCGTCCCATTCAGGGGGCATTGTTCTCAATCCAAGTCCAGGAGCGTGCTTTGATTTATAAAGGATGAAATGGGACGAGACCTGTTTCCCAGAGATGCCCCAGTTGGCTGTGTTCACAGCTTTGACTGAGTTCTGAGTGAATACATGAATGCTTAAAGACGCTCGTTGCGGCTTCCTCTCTCTCTCGCGCTTTGCTGACTACATGTGAGGCTACGCTTGCTGTGAGGCGGCCCTGCTGCAAACGTTAGGGGAGAGTGCAGCGCTTGGGTGTTTACCCAAATGTTACAAAGGGGTGAAACTGACACAAATTAGAGACGTCCACATAGCCCGGCCAGACCAGGACTCCCCGCGATCTCGACCTTCCTGGCTGAACGCAGGACAAATAAACATGTGAATCCAGTCCTCTCATTGCATGGGCCAAGCAAACACGTTTATTAAACGGGATCTCGTTTATCATCTGAGAGCATGACCCAATCATATTGCAAAGTGAATCTAAACGTATTTGCCTGGAAAATAAAACATTTATGAGTTTGATCCTGGTCGCACCGTAAAGGTCGATCTCACATCTGGACTGAAATGTCAACCTGTTCTCACTCCCAACTCGGCAAGAATCACAGCTCGGTCAGCGGCCCTCAGTATGAACAGCGTGATCGACCCAAAGTGTGAAAGTGACAAAATGCGATCTATTGGTTTTGTTTACAGGGACACGAATTGTGCATTTCGTTTGTGTGACTCGAAAACGTTGTTGTTGGAAGGTTAATTAGGATCCTTTTTTTTTCTGATGGACACACAATTAAATGCATCCATGTGACCATGCAACGACCAGAGCTAGTGAGGCAGTATTAAATATTAAAATAGACTACTTACGGTCGGCTTGTGTAGAGGTCAACTAACTTTAAACCTCGAGATGGGTGTTCCACACTGCGGGTCCTAAAGTGAAGCAAACAGGAGGTTTTTGGAAAATGTAAAAATTCCTGTCTTAAGGAATCAGTAATTTTGAGAGACTGTATGATGGGAGGAGAGGTTGGCATGAGTCAAACAAACACAGGACTTTCACCAAGAAGACTACATCCATGTGTAACCAAGTCAACGTTGACTTATTTAACCGTAGTTTTGTTACATAAGTTACATACTCAATGGGCTCGTCTTGCCTACATCTAACTACATCGTTATGCTGCATCAGCAAGCCTACGCTGGAAGATTATTTTGAGAAGATACGGAAAGCTTGTGAGGGGTGGAAACGGACCAAGCATCGGTATTGGATGAGTTGAGAGTGTGAATGTGTTGCAAATGTGTGTTCAGGGAAGGACAAGCAGCCTCGTGCTCCACATTCACACAGCTGCTGATCGATGCACCCTCAAATGTTATTTATTTTGTATGATGAAACTTGCCACTTCACTTACAATTTCAGAGAATCAGCAGGTTGTACAGAAATCACACCACATGAAAAAGACTTTGTCTTTCAGCTAAATAATGCCGCTGCAGTCCTTTTTTGTTTTCCTAAAATTCAGCATACATCATTAACATTGTGAGAAATTTAATTTGCAGCAGCAAATTACTGCCGGTCAGAGCTGAGGCTCTGTAAAGATGTTGCAATTCCCTTTGAAATGGTTTGCTGCTCTGAGCAACAGACAAAATAATATAAACCCAATATAGAAAAAAGGGCTAATTTTGAAGCAACATACAGGCTCGTAGTCATGCCAGAGGGTAGTGCATATCTTCTATGTAAATAAAGAAAGAGAAAGTTATTCGCAGACTGAAAAGCGGAATATGTTGGATCTGATCTTTGGGGAAAAAAGCTACTTGAGCCACTAATACCTGGTTTACTTCATGTCCTAGCAGTAGATGGATGTTTCTATGCACTGATGCTTTTTCCTCAACAAATGTGGAAAAGCTTGTGTTGGATCTCAAAAACGTTCTGATCCTTAATTAAGTAACGAAGATCCTGTGAAAATCTTGAGTAATGGAATATTACGTTGAAAACCAAACAAGTCTCATGAGTCACACTTGGTGGGTGTTCTGCTGAGGATTCCCATTGGTTTGTGGTTTGCCGTTGGTTTGTGTTCAGAGCCTGGAGTTCATCATTTTGGCCATCGCCATCTGGGTTTTTTGCAACATGTAGTGACACTAGATGGTGGAAGTACGTACAACAGAACAGCAAAACATTTTTAGGTGATGAAAATATGACAATTAGCTGTCATGAAATGACAACTGTGAAAGGGTTAAAGAAGAAAACAGCGTGGTAGCAACTTGTCAGTCACAAGGTAGCCACGCCCTTAAACACACCCAACACACAACATAATTTACAAAATTCACATAAGGTTGTTTTGAAGTAGACTTGCAATTGAGACCATAAACAATGTCCACTGGGTTAATAAATCAAGTGGGGTGATTTTCTCATCGATGTCTATACTTTTATACTTCTAGCTCTATAACTGTTACACCACCAAACAGAATGTTGGGTACTGTCAATAATTGTGTGAGATTTTACACACAAATTGGGTAGTCTTCAATCTTATTGAGACAGCAGTTATGAATCTGATAGAGTAGCTTTGACTTGCAGAAACCCCCTGGGATCAGTTCTGGGGTATTTTCCGTTTGATCTCTACACACTGCATTTGGCCTCAACTCTCAGCTGCAGAAAAACAATATTGATTATTATAGTTATACAGATGATACTCAGATATGTACGCCCCTCTCTCCTGATGACATCAGCACAATAGGCTCATTGTATCATTGTTTAGAGCGGATGAATAATTGGATGAGCCAATATTTAAACATCTCCAATCTCAGGCTCTTAAAACCAAGGACCAAGTCCTAAATCTCAGTGTCATAGGAAGAGACACAGGTCTCACATCCACCAACCACATCAGAGCAATGACTAAAACAGCCTTCTCTCATATTAAACCCATAGCTAGTATCACGGCTGTGGTGTCCCAAAGTGACCAAGAGAAGCTCATCCATGCTCTTTTTTCCAGTAGGCTGGACTATTGTAATGCCCTTTTAACTGGTCTTCCCAAAGGGACCATTAAGCAGCTGCAGCTCATTAATGCTGCTATTAGTGATTTATCCAGAACAGAGCACATTACTCCAATTTTAAAATCTATAAAGGCTCCCAGTTAGTTACAGAAAATATTATGAATAAAAATATGGACTTTTCTTTTAGCTTTTGTTCATGTAAAGCATTGTGTTTGAATTGTGTTTTATTACCATGGCTAAATAGCATATACTCTAGCATTGGTGGTGCAAAAATACCATGTCAGGTGTATTGCTTAGGATCAAAGGAAGCGCAATGTTGAGCGTTTCATTCCAGTGGAAGGTGCAAAGTGGCAAATGAGGCAAAATAATTTTGACTTTTAAGTATAAAATCCATAAAAATGACGCCAATCTTCCAGCTATCCCCCACATTCACACGCCCATAGACCTTCAACCCCGCCTCCCAACCCTCGATGAAGCCTCGTTTTCGGGCTCATTCACATGAACAGAGAAAGGAAAATTACTCTGTGGCTATTAGTGTCTTTGACATCTTTTATTAATTACTACTGGTGTAAACGGAAAGACAAAATATCGCAGCAGATGTGTTCATTAATATTTTGTCCCATTCATTTATATCAGTGAGACTGAATAAACAACAGTTGTTTGGCTAAACTATACTCAACGTCTCTGTGCTTTCTGTGTGGATAATATAATCCTTAAAGGCAGCGGTGTAGAAAGAGTTACTCCACCACTGATCACATCTCTTTACTGAAACATATTGATTTGTATTGTTTTGCCTTTTCTGCTCTTTTATTGATTACAGTACGTCATGTGATATGGCCTGGGGGGATGGGTTCTGGTACAAACTGCCGAAAGCAGATATCAAAAAGCAAATTCCTGGATGGAGTAATGAATATGAACAAAAATATCTAATCATTTGCTTTTTTTCTTTGTATCATTTTTTGTAAGCTTAACTGGGATCGGACATGGTGACATTTAATCATGCTGACAATATGTTTAATCCGGTCAAAGCAGTGGATCCCATTTGTAATTCTTTTGAGAAATGAAAGCTTATTTGTATGTAATGTGTAGATGAGTGTTTATTGCTTTAATATCCTTGTTTGCCCTTTTTATAAATGTAGAGAATTTGATTCATATTAGATACGGTTAGTCGTGCCACAACCATGTTAAAGGGGAAATGTCATGAAAACCTTACTTTAAGCTAAACCAGAAAGGTAAAACCTGGGATTTCTTAAGCATGTGCAGAATTTGAACTTAGAATTATTCTCAAAACCAGGCCACCGCTAGTGTATGAGCCTGATTGAGCAACATCCCATGCTGCTGAGTCACCCTAGACTCTCATAAAGTGGAGTAATTAATCAGGACACAACACTCACCAGCTCTGCATGCACGATGGAAAGCATCTGCCACAAATGGAGTCAGGTAGGCAGAAGTTGTTTTATACATACATTCCATTCACCATCCAACCATACCAGTATACTGGATGTCTTTGTTTGTTTATTTGTTTATTTCAGGGGCATGTCCGTTAAATCATCAGCACACATCATTGTTCACATAGTAAAAATACACATGGCCGAAAGGGAAAGCGGGAGAAGCCAAGGCTTAACTGGTCCCGCCCCCATTAGCCACAGGATAAAGTCGTCATCATAATCTTTCTTATCATTGCATTTTTCACTTGACATAACTTTTCCATTTTTACTTGTGACATTTGACATAACATGTTACAGCAGTAGGTGGTACAGAGAGCTGAAGTCCAGTGCATACAGATTACGTGTGTGTCTGCACACGTGTCCATATTTATTCATCACGATTGAACAGCAGTCTCATCAAGTAACAAGGTCCGAAGGAAAAGAGAAATAAAAATGAAAAAAAAAAAATAATAATAATAATTTTTAATTTTTTTTATTATTAATCCTCACTGTCCTCTGCAGCTCTCGCTGCCCTTGACTTAGCCATTTCCTCCCGGTTATTGGCAATTTCAGCTCGCTTCCGTGAAGGGAACTCGCGAAGTGCGGAGAGGTCAGAGCGCATCCCGACCATGGTTGACCGATTGGTCACTATTTCTTCCCGGTTAGCGGCCACTTCAACTCTCACCAGTGCCGTGGAATCGCGAACTGCAGAGATGTCAGAGCGCATCCTGACCAAGGTAGACCGAGTGGTGGCGTTGTCCGCCCTCACACTGGTCAGCTCATTCCAGTTATCATGAACGCGAACACGTACACGTCCTCGACGTCTTCCACATCCAGCAAGGCAGATGACTCTCCACTTTCCCCAACCATCCATGATGTAGCCTGACATGAAGGTCCCATCCAGACACGCAGGTTCACCAGAACCCGCACGCCGTGTTGAGAACACTCTGTCGATAGCATTCAGTGACCAGTTCAGTAACTCCATCGTGAATTGTAGGAGTAACAGTTGCGCTTGGTAATTCATACCTCATTTATCTCCACATTGTTGATACTCCCTACCACGTACAACTGACATCATACCATACAGTTTCTTCGGTCCAACTTATTGTTTGGGTACAGACTGTTCATTTGTTATGCTCCCATCCCGTCACAACACCATGTCTACTGATTCGTCTTTATCCACATACAAAAGTGTGGTGTCACCAGCACCACCTCTAGATTAGCATTAGCATTTAGATTAAGGTGATTTCAGATTCTTTGTGTCACTGTTCGTCTCGTTCTCGCTCACAGACAGTCGGCGTTGACATCTTAGCTCACTTGTTTCTCAAGCAGCGGAGCTCAACCACGCCACCAAATTCAAACGTTTGTATGGTTTTGTTGTGGCAGTAAAGCTGCGGCAGGAGTGTCCTGACTAAAACACAGCAGCTTAACCTGCAGGGCGACACCGCCGCATACTGATAAAGGTATACATAACAAGCCAACACACTCAACCAAACACACACACACACACACTCACACACGGCTGCAGGACAACATGAAATGGAGTGAGGTGGAAGAAGCCACAGGGTGATCCAAGTGGCAAAGCTTCTTCGAATAAAACTCAAACCAAATTTAAACCATTGCTTATTATTTTAATATCATATTGCCGTTTGCTGCAAAAACAAACCAATTTATCATATTCGATTCGAGATCCATCGGTGTTGTTGAATAATAATAAAAAGTAATAATATAAGATTTTTGGGGCTTTTCGTGTCATAAGTAGCAATAAGTTGGCATAAAGTGTTTTTGTTGTATCAGATCTTGTTGTATCTTATTGTCCTTTACAAAATGTCAGATAAAGCAGAATTAACACACAAGCACCAAACCTCTGGATGATGCTCACTAACCAACCAAGGTGTTACAAAACGTAGCGGGCCAAGCCACCAACTTTTAGACATGAACACAAGACAAATGACGGCTCACCACTTCCTCTCTGCATGTTGAATGAGTCTGAGGCTGTGCAACTAAAATCTAAGCAATCTTTTAAATACAATAATTTTAGACTGAATGGAGATACACATCCTTTTACAAATATGCAGACAGGAAAGTTTGAGTGCATCCTTCAAAATCCTCTGAAATGAATTTTAAGGACCCTCAACCCTAATGTCGCAACCTTGAAATCCAGCCGTTGATGGATCTGTCCTTGACACTGAGAACCCAGAAGGCCCAGGTGGACTAGATGAAGCTGACGACCTCCAATGTCAGCCAACTGCCTGATGAAGTTGCCCAGGTCAGCCTCGGTGGCGGTGGAAGGGGCGTGACATGTGCACGTGACGATTAAAAGTGCCAACAAGGCGACAGAAAAGCGGTATTTCTGTAACAGAAATAAAAAAAGATGAGAGAATATTACATCATAGGTCAGGTTACGCATAGAGGATGCAGAAAGAGATTCTCAGAACTCCTGAACTAAACTGTAATTCATAAACTCTTATGATGAATCCTTTCAGTCTCATTTTTTGTCTTATTTCTATCAATGTCACCTAAATTATGTGTTTGTGTTTTTCAGAATGACAAGAACAAAAACAAATGTCAATGCCATTTGAAATGTTTGATTCATTTTTCATGTCTAGAAAATATTTGATTACAAAATGTGTTCCATGAGAATTCATAGTTAAGAATGTTAGATCCCCTGGAATGCTTATCAGTGGCCCTTTAAGTCCATCAAGTGTCTTTCTGTACCTGACTTCTATGACCACATGACTTGGACCTGGACCACTTGGGAATTATGGAAAATGTGTTACATGTTACAAGTTGTCTGATCACTTCAAAACCAGATCTCTGAGTACGAGTAGTTCTCTGGTGAGGTCCAACGTCCACGGCAGTGTTTATTTATGGTTTGGGAGCGCCCGGGTCGATATCGCTCCGTAGATGTAGCGACTGAAAGCACACGTCATTTCACAGAACCAACTTCATCGTCGGGTGTCAACACAGCGTTCCAATATGATCACACCCCGTGTTTCATCGACAGCAGGATGAAGTCCGAGCCCTTCCTCAGCCTCCCCAATCACCCAGTGTAAACACCACCCAACCTTTGTAGTGCAAACACTACTGGGTCTTTATAAGAAATAGATTTGCAGCTCCTTCATCTCTCCATGCTCTGGAGGCTTCCCTTCTTGAAGAAGCCTTCTGTGTGAAATGGACACAGGTCAGGTCTCTGCATGAAAGCAGCTAACTGGAAACTGTTCTGAAGGCTGGACCCACCCCTTCTTAGACCACATACTCGTGCATGGCTCTTGATTTGTGCACACAGCCATGAGTTTGTTCTATTCAGGCTGTCAGGTTGCATTTTGTCACTCTGGTTTGCAAGGTTTCAGGGTGCAGTTTTCCCCCCGTGGTGTCAGCGATGCTGTGATAAATGAGGGGGCCATTTTGACTTTAATTGAAGGTCAGCTGCAGCTGAGCCTTTTTTTTTCGTGTCCCAAATATACATAGATAGATGGATATAGTGATGGAATAAAGTTAAAAACCACCAGATAAGGTATTTTTATCTCACAGAAAGTGTTTAATAGCATTTATTACCTGTCCTTCTCCCGTGGCTGCGGTGTAATATTCATATATAATCACAATCATGCTAATGAAGTCTTGCAGTCTTTCTCAGCATCCCTGTGTGGCTACATGTATCTGCACACTGTGAATGTCCTACACTCCATAATAACAGTGTTTGGGGTGCTTGACTGGACTGTAGATGGGCAGCTCATTGTCCAGATTCACACACATACACACTCTCACTCCGCCACACATAGATCGCTCCATCATTAGAGTCTGGAGCACTGACGCGGTGAGGGAGGTAGAGCAGTAGATGGATAGACAGAAAAGAGAGGAGACGGATTCAGGAGGGAGCACCATCATTAGCACTGAGGATGGAGAGATCCAGCAATAGAGGGATATAATGAAGATGAGACGGCTCATTGGGGACACTGAATTTACCAACAAAATATGCAAAAAGTGTGGAAGATGCGAGTGTGGAAGATGCGAGAAGATGCTCTAAACTGCCTGCATCCCGTCATGGCTGCACAAAGTAATGAGCCTCATTATCAATTGCTTGAAATCGTCATATGAGCGATAGACATTTAGCCCAAACTGATTAAATACAAGTTTGATTTTGATTAAAAAGAAATGTCATAATACTGTGAGAATACATTCATATTTTTTTATTTTTTGTATTACAAACATTTGAAAAATTGATGCCGAGACGAAGCAGCCTCCCAATGTGACGTTCATTAGTGGAAGCAGTGACAATTAAGTAGATATGCTCACCAGACCAATCAGACAACAAAAGATATTCTCTGTGCAGAAATGAATCAATTTCCACAGAAAATTGCTTCTCCGAGGAGAAAAAAGGGAACTCACTTTGTAAGCAGTTTGTAATGAGCAGAAGGTAGACGACAGACTGACAGGTAGATGTATTCTCCCTCTCCTGCCAGGCCTGAGATAGCAACAGCACCTCCAGTTTGATTATCATTAATTCAGTTTAATTTCCTCTGCCATAGCTCAAACATTCATATCCGCATATGAATTATTGGGTTAGAATATATCTGAGCTTGCATCACCAGGAACAGGCTGGAAGATGGACTTGAAATGTTAAGCTGGGCTCAATATTTGAACAGTGTGCGTTCCAGGAAACCTCATAGAAATTTTATTGACTTCCATCACTTGTGTTTCACTTTAGCTCTCAGAGAATATTGAGCGTATTGAAACAACATCAGCCAGTCTCCGAGGCTCAGATGCGGTGTATAAGAAATGGAAAAGACTGCAATTATGGGCTGAGAGGGAGATTGATGAGAGGGATTCAAAGATGACAAAGCTAAATGGAAACAGCTTTTGACTTTGATTCACAGCAGACAACATTTTTCCACTTACATGTCTATAATAATAATAATAATAATTATAACAATAATAATAATAATAATAATATAATTTTTAATTAACAATGGATCTCATGACTACTGATCTGGATCTGCTTGTAGATTTAACCTTAACCCTTATTTCACGCAAAAGGTTCATTAAAATCAGACTTGTTTTCCATAACCCTGCTGTCGAACGGACAAACTGAACACGACCTGCTCATTGGAGCAAATCATCACCTGAGATGAGAATATAGAATATGGGTGGCATATCTGATTTGTTTAAAGAGTTCAAGTTTGCCATATCAACTCAAAATGTGATGGCGCTCACAGCTTGTCTACGCTGCCCTCGAGTCGTCAAGAAGTCTGTTGTCGCAGGTTTTAATTTAAATGCGGGAGTCATAAATCTTTGCGGCACAGCTGGTAGACTGAGGCTGAGAGCGACACCTTAGCAAACCCCTGAAATAGCGACATCAAGGTGACAGTAATCAATGCATGCATTGTGGAAAAAAACCTGAGAGAAAATTTGGCAGGTGAGGAGACAGGACAACAGACCGGGAATGGAAATGAGGGACGGTGAGAGTGGAGGCGGAATAAGAAGTGCGAAAAAAAGGGTGAAAAGAAAGGGAGGGAAAAAAACGACAGGAGAAGAGAAAGAAGAGACGCTTACGTGACTGAATCAGAATGCGATTTATACAACTGGAGAAAGAAAAGTCTTTTAAAGAACATCAGTGTTCCAATATACTGTGTATTCATACGATATATTGTGTATGTGTATATATATATATATATATATATATATATTGTGTTTGTGACCTTGTCTGCACATGTGGGCCTATATAAGTGTAAGAAAGCTGTCAACTACTCCAGCCGAGAGAGTTCCAGCAGTGTGTCAACCTAATGGGCAGAAACTGGGGCATGGTGAATTATTCAACAGTTTCTTCGGGGGTGAGGAGACGCTTCCGATATCTTCCCTTAAGAAAAAACCAAAGGACCCTGCTCTCGAAATACAGACACATGCACACACACTGCACAGCATGAGTGCTCAGCATCTAGGCCATCAGTTTGGTCTCTGACTACAGGTTCTCAACTCCTAAACTAATGTTCTGTAAACAAACCAGGCAGCAGCCGGCTCCAAGGAACTCACACCCACCGAGACTTCCTCAGCCTTTAGTCAAAGTGAATACAAGCAGAAGTTGAAGTTGTTGAAGTTGGAGGTGACTGTTAGAGGTTTAACAAGGCCATGGAAGCAACGCGGTGGTTTCGCCTTGTCAATCACAAGGTAGCCCCGCCCCCTAAAGCATCCCCTGCTTTCTGGTCTGGTGGACTCTAAATGGACCAGAATGTACTAAATGAACATCATGCTGGATTGAAGAAGACTTGAAACTAGAGATTGACATAAACTCATGTTTATAATGTTTACTGAGATAATACATCAAGAGAGAAGTAGGACCATTTTCTCATAGACTTCTATACAACCAGAGAGGAGTCGCCCCCTGATGGCCAGCAGAGAGAATCCAAGTTTAAGGCAATTCAACGTGGAATTCACTTCTGCTCCACACTCTTGGAAATAAAAGTGCTATGTAGAACCATATAAGAACCTACAAAAGGAGTTCCACCAAGAACCCTTTCATGTTTCAAGGGTTTCATCTAGACCTCACACAGGGGGTTCTAAAAACATCCCTTTTCAAAGGTTTTCACAAATAACCGTCTTGTCTTCTGAGGGTTCTATAAAGAACCATATTGTATTCTACAGATCAGTTTAGTTCATATTATATTGTGGTCATTTATCATGTTGACATTGAACAAACATTCAAAACATTTTAATGAGAAAAACATTTATTTAAAGATAGTCCAACAGAACAGGCTGTGTAGGTCCCAAGGGAGAACAGGTCAAAAGTCAGCATAGGTCCAGTGGAATCAGCAACATGACAGGCCAGACACATCATGCTGTCCTCAGTCGTGGATTTGTGTAATCTCCAGCAATGGTGACATGGCAGAAAGGGGAGACAAAAAAGAGTTTGAGTTCCATCAATCCAAGGTGCACTTACTTCACCTTATTGTAAGCTATCTACAAACAATAAAATAATGCATGGTCCAATGAAAGGAATCAGAGTACATACTGTATGTAGTTATAGTGACAGTGGAACAGAATCATGAGAAAGTGAGGGAACCCCACAAAGTTTTCACATTGATTTAATTAATGTTAAAATACTTTTCAGTGTTATGTAACAAGTACTCAAAATGTTACGTATTATAACAATATTGTAAATCTCAGCAAAACCCTCTTTTTCAAGCCAATGGCACACTTCGGCTTTGGTCCAAGCTGTGTAAGTCATTTCTAAAAGAAAACAAACAAGCAAGCAAACGGACAAAACATAACAAGAAACAAATGCTTAGTCCACCTTTCACCATAAAAGTCATCAGCTAGGGTCGAGCATGCTGAAATAAGATATTATATTTAGCTCACCTTGATTCTCTGAAGTTTCTTCTGTTCTCTCTCTCTTCTGTTCTTCTTTGTTCTGTTCTGTTCACAGTAATCACTATTGGTATGTCACACCTGGTTTGTAGAGGGTGAAGACCAGACTATATGGTGCAATCCATGGGGCAACCACCTCTTAAGTCACACATGACAGCCACCATTGGGCCAGCTCCCAGGCCCAACATACCAAACCTCGCCCTTTCCCCTGGGAGATTAAGGTTCATTTCCCGTCATTAACAAACCCTGATGTAGTAGCCCCAAAGTCAGTGTTACAATATGATTTTTTCATCAGTTAAGGCTTGGCCTCTGACATCAAAGACCTTCCTTTATCACTGAACTTATCTGCAGCTTCACAACTTGACTAAGCCAGTCAGCAGGGTACAGCAGCCATGGGATGAGGCCAATCATGGAAAAGTATGAGGAGGAGACAAATACATGAGTAAAATTGTCTGTAAAATAAGTGTTTAATATTTTTCAAATTGTCTGTCACTAATCCACACATCACCTCAGTAGGCGTTAACATGGTCACTCTGCATCAACCAGGCCTTGACTCACAACTTCAAACTGTATCTCTAGATCACGTGACTTGTAACAAACTTTCAAAAGCCTTTGTCCAGTGAGTAGTATAGCTCACTTAGATGCCCCAGAAAGAGGGGTTATATCCTTGCTGTAGGGACCCAGAGTTCAATTCCCCTTGCTGCTTCTTTGCTGTGTGTCATTTCCTCCTAAAGAAGGGAGTAGTGTAACTAAACTTTAAAAAATAAACAAAATTATAGCTGCTGCGCAGCAATGGATCGGGTCCAGACTATTTTTGGCAACTTTAGGCAATTCTGAGCAACAAACCGGAGAATAGGAAGGCAAGACAGTTGACATTGTAATGTTCATTTTGCACCAGTTGAGGCTGAAATCCACAATTTCTGGAACCAAGACCATTGTCTGTCGCACTGAGCTAATTGGCAAGTGGCAACTCAACTGTGGCTTCACAAATTGACTAAGCCATTCACAGTCAAAAATCAGTGTTTGAGGTAAAATTCTGATATGTTTTTTTCAAACATCATCTACCATGACTTTTTGTACATTTGTTTCACAAAAACTTCCAGGTATTTTGATGTATAACAAATATCACCCTTGCTAGGGCTTGAACCCACATTGTCTGGCACCAAGAACCAGCTCCTAGCCAACTGAGCTAATTATCTGGAAGTGCAACTAGCAAGGTATGATATCTGTCAACATGGGAATTGAACCTGTGACCTAAAAGCAGAAGTCACAGTTTGTACAGACAGAGCGGCCACTAAACAGACACATGACAACAGACACATGATCAGCTCCCTCTGTCTGACCACTGACATGAAGGACAACCTGGCTGTGTGAGTGAGTGTGGCGAGTCAGAGGAGTCCCTGATCTACACCTTCTGCTAGATAGCTCAGTGGGTAAAGGTACAGACTTTAGATTTGGAGGGTGGGGGTTAAAATCCCAGTCACAGCTAATCTTTGCCTGGATCAACAAGATTTGCTGATGAAGGTCTTGCGTTCTTATAATTAATGGTTGTGAAAATAAATTGGTAACAGAACAGTTCAGTTTCATTATTTGTATGTCTGATCAGAAGGTGTAAGGTAATAGACTAGTATGGTGGACCTGATGACTCAATGTAACTAGCAGGTTAGCTCAGTCACTACTGCCAGTGACTCTAGACTCGGTGGCAGGTGTTCAAATCCCAAGATCGGCAATTATGTTACAGTTTGATCAACAGGATCTGGAGAAGAAGAAAAAAACAAATAAACAAAAAAAAATGGATATGAAAAGAATCAGTCATCACAAGGAATTGTATTTTGCACCATTATTGGTAAGTGTTATCAGGAAGTTCCCTGGTGACACAGGATCTTATACCCATGCTTTCAACAATCCCTGAAGAACTCTTTCTTCCAAAAACAGTTCTCTGGATCAAAATAGTTCTTACTGGAACCCTTAGCGTTACCAAGAACCCTTTTAAAACCCTTTATTCAGGAAAGGGGTTTTAAAGGGTTCTCTTGATCAAAATGGTTCTTACTGGAACCATTAGTGTTACCAAGAACCCTTGAAAAACCCTTTCTCCGGGAAAGGGTTTTTCAGAAGCAAATGGTTCCAGGTAGAACCTCAGACCTTGTAGAAGAACCCTATTGGAACCCTTATTTCTAAGAGTGCAGGGTGCTTTTTTTCGATACGTAAGATAGGTTTTTTTATGTTGACTGCAGATAGTACCCCCTTGGTGCATCATGGATTCTTACCAGGTCGCCATAGTGATGGCGTGTGAAACTGCCGTGACATCATCGTATGCGTTCCATAAAATGCCTTCACTGCTGGTGGAAGCTTGGGGTTTAGTGGTTTCAGTTGTGTTTCTCTACCAATCAGCAGGCTACAGTGTTTTAACTCCACCTTCTACTATCGGCTCAGTTCACTTCACTTGTATTTTCTTTATTGATGAATTTATTTGATCTTTTCAATTTGTCAAAAATAGCCTCAAGCTATGTTAAAAAGAATATACTCCATAAACTGAATATTAAATACTTATTTTGTTACTTATAATTTAAAGAAATGAATCAAGCCTGCATGTCTGACAGTGGGAACCATGTCTTTACCGTCGTTGTTATCATGTGTAGCATGTGTAGCGTGTAGGCTACACATCGAGTGTGTGAATGTATGGCTGATCAAATGGGATCAGAGAGCTTCACGAGGCTGAATGGATCGACGGCGACAGAAAGGAGAAAGAAAAGCATTCAGCATCAACATGCCAATGAATGTTTCTCTCCTTGTTTTTCTCCAGAACTCTCAGCTGCCAGAGTCAAAGCTCATGTAACATAAGTCCAAGTCTGGTTCCCTGTCTACCTGTCTGCCATTCTCTCCTGTGCCCCCCCCCCCCTTCAAACCCCCCTGCTTCTATCTCTCTATCCAATCCGACTCCTCACTGACATTTAATTAGATGGTGAGTGGAGGACGTCTCACCTCATCAGCCCTGTAGTGTTGTTGACCTTTTCTGACTGGGTCACTCATCTGCCATTAGAGCACCCCCCCCCACACACACACACACACACACACACACACACACACTTCACCCCCACTTCACAAAAGCCCTCATCCTCTTAGTGCTAACAAAGGATACTTCAGTGTGATGTTTGAACGAGCCAGCTGGCGACCTGACAATTGACAGTGAGGTGGAGTCATTTTTTTTGCATAAATGAGAGGAAGTCACACTGACAATTTGTGCGTGAGTGTGTGTGTTTTCACATCTTTAGTAAATGTTGTGTGTGTGTGTGTGTGAGAGAGAGAGAGGAGGCTTGCTTTCACTCGGTTGCATCACTCTAATCAGCCATCATAAGAGGAGACTAACAACTGTTCTCCTTTCATCTCTGGTCAGTACAAAATCGACGTTGCAACACACATGCACATAGATGGATACACGCACACAAACACAAACAGTCAAAGCTAATCAGAAGTTTCCACTTCTGTGCCCACCCCCCCTCCACCACCATCACATCTCCTCTCCACTCGTCAGCGCTGTGACATATCACCCAGCAACATCAGCTGCCAGACACCTCCCATCAGGATCGGTTTGCAGGCCTTTTAATCCGCCCTCCAAAGAAGTCTTACCTGTCAATGGAGGGAGACGTGACCCCAATACCAAAGGCGGAGGAAGGTGGAGAGGAGGCGGTGGCGGAGGGATCCGGGGTGAGGGCCTGGCAGAGCCCAACTGGCCTTGCACGCCGGGGTTGGGCTGCAGCCCAGACAGTTTCATAAAATAATATATATAAAATACCTTTCTTCAATCAGAAAGGTTGGAAATCATCGTCCACACAGACATAAAACAGCTTTATCATGGAGACGGGTAGGGGTGGAAGTGGAAGTTATGGAGGACAACCAGCTGAATAGAGAAAAGACAATCAAAGGACACCGTTTATTAATCTTTAATAATCATTAAATGATTGACCAATAACATATTTTCTGTTGTGTTCGTATAGCATTTGGCTGCTTGGTAGACCTTTCACATCTTAGGTTACCCTTGTTCATAGGGATTTGGCTAATCTTCATTGAACCTGCTTAATTATGACTTCATTTTACTTTACTTGCATACCTTCGGCCACTGAGGGGCAGTGTAACCGGCTGTAAACACAACAACACTAATTATCACCTTATAACAGTTAATATTTTGGGTGGCCAGTTACGGCTGCATCTTCAAGGTCCTCTTGTAGGGGTGCCATTGGCTGACCCTCACTTACTAATCTTAACCAGCCCCCCCGGCCTTTCGGGGCCGCCAGTGAGAACGTAGCTGAGTATATTGCCGACCCCCAGCTGCAGCTCTGCGCCCCCAGTGACGGATACCAGTTTGTTTCTTGGATGGTGGTAGCAAACGGAACTACACACACTGCCAGCCTATTGCTGCTAAGTTATCGTGAGTTTATGTTTGTTTTTGGCGAGATTGCATGACGCGTCTTATACGACGACGTGGAGCCGAATGCCTACAAACATGGCTGCTCATTGTTGAGTTTGAGTGAAGTGTAGTTTACAACATCTAACATTGTAATTAGTGTCTAGAAAAGGGGTTGAACACTTTTCTTTTTATCACTGGTCAATAATATCCATCCCGATCACAGCATCCATCCATTGTCTACCGCTTATCCTGTATTCAGCGTCGCGGGGCCCGATCACAACATCATTTGTTGCTTTGACTGCAGCTGAACGTGGTTGTGAGCAGTAAGGCTGAATAAAACGGTGAAGCTGTAGGCCAGAAACCAAAGTAATGACTTAGGAGACGGTAAAACTCCCTGTTAAGATTCTCTCTGGCTTCTTTCACACTACATGTGATGGCTGCAGTAGCAACCCCACACTGAATAATGCACAAAGGCTGGTAACTCATTTAGTTTATTTACTTGTTAAGTTTCTGTACACATTTGTCAAGATAATTAACTGGACACAGGTTTTTAGTCTCATACAACAGTTTTTATTAGTGGTTTTGACAGAATGGTTTCCTTTTGTAGCGCACACATTTAGGTTACTTTTCTTTAGTCAATTTTGCTATTCGTTTAAATAGTTTAATTTATTGCATGAAAAGCTAACATTATATTATTTGAGTTACCAGTTCCTGGGAGTTGCAGTGGAGTTCCTCGCTGGCCAGCAAAAGGAGGCCCAACTGGATCAGCTGGGCTTAAATAGTGCTGGCTGCTAAGTGTACTATACCATGGGCCTCCTGCATCATGGGGAAGTCCCCTGCTTCATGCTTAGATTGTTGCACTGCATTTCAGTCAATATTATTGTTATTATATTAATGATGATTACTTTTTCCCCTTAAAGACCAGGTAGACTAATTGATTTTGATTTGTGTTTCTTCGTAGTCTTGTTTAATTGGTTATGTCTTTGTCTATCCCCTAGTGTGTCCAAAATGGCCTCATCAGCCACAATATATGTGAACCCTTATGTCTCAGTTGTTTGGTTGTTTGTTAGTCTGCCCTGAGCTACAGTTTATCTGGTTGATGTTAAGTTCTGTTTAGTTAACCTATTTTAGAGGCCCAGAACTTTATTCAATGTTTTGTTAATTAAGTATTTTTCATTTTTTGTTAATAAAACTCACTTTTTTGGAAACTACACTATGCCTTCTCATGCCTGCTAGCTTGGTCCCTGACACTACACATAATACCTGTATTAAAAATATTAATTATTGCAGTTTTACATTTAAAAAAAAAGAAGAGTGGAATAGGGAGCAAATCCAGGCATTCATGTGCCATAAAGGCTCCTCCACCAGATGTCCTGACTGATGAGCTCCCTCATCAGTCAGGACATCTGGTGCTCCTCGCATCAGCAACAAAAAACAATCTCACTCTGTTAGCTTTGGAGGTAGAAATCATTTCCAGACACATGGCCGTCTTTGGAACACGGGTCGACAGCCCCCGAAATGGAGAACGGAGGTGCTAAGAGCCAACATCGTGTCACTGTCATGATGCCTGTTCGTGTGTCATCTCACTTCACACCTTCTCCATCCTTTTTGTGGCAAGAGGAGCTCAAGCCGGGGAATTCATCATTTCCTCCTGCCTCCCATGTTTTTCCCAAAAAGCCAGACTCTACAGCAGCGGGGTCTAACTAGGGGCCACGGATGGTCAAGGGAAGTATTTCCCATTCTAACCAGCAGCTCTGGGAGCTGTGACAAAGATCACTAATCAGGCGAAATCAGCGGGTGCAGTCTTTGGAAAGACACACTGCAGACCCTTCAAGTGGGTGTTTGCCCACCACCCCACATGACATCCAACATACTGCACAATTACCAATTACCACAATTGCCCAAACCAGATTTAATGCAACCAGGCCAGAGCAGACCAGGGCTTCCGGCCTTTTCACAGATGACCATTAGGACGGAGCAGACTGGCTCTCCGTCACTCCTCCATCCCTCTGTCCAGTCACTCTCAGACCAGACTGTTAGACAGACGTGTTAAGCCCCTCAGTGCCTCATTTAGCAGCGTATTCGGGGGCAAAGCTCTGCCAATGAACAATCTGTCACCCCTTTTAATACACCATCATGTTGGAATAACCACCACTTTGAGAGTTTATAGTAAAAAGTCACCCTGGGTGCTACAACATTTATCGGAGTGAAAAATAAAAAGTGAGGTAAAGGTGATAAAATACTGAATCTGCATGTCGCCAAGCATAAAAAAGACTAATGATCCATGTGGGAAACATGCTAATGAACAGCGTTGTTTTTGTGCTGTAGCGTATAGTTATTGCAAGGTAAGCTAGTTGACTCAAGTGAACGATTGCAGCTCCTCACAAACACATCAGCATCCATTCTTTACACATTTGCCCCATTATTTTTGGTTTTAGATAATTATATCAAAAAGACTACACAGCTTGACTGTGCCTAGTTACAGTTGCTATGCTATGATAGGATGATCTGTGTTTGGGGGGAGGGGTCTAACACACGGCCAGTTGCTCATTTCTATGCCAAGCAACGAGTGTGTTGTGAGTACATGGAGGGTGGATTTGATCCTGCTCCTATCTGAATGTAGTCACATGATCACCAGTGTAATGAATCCAGGGAGCAGCCTCCAGCTGGGAAACATGATATCAAACCAAACTCCTGGCTGAGCTCCTCGACTGCAAGTGTCCTTGAGCAATTCAAAAGAATCCCTGGCTGCTCCTGGGATGCTCATCTTCAGCTGGCCCTGACCTCTAACCCCCGAGAGGAGAAGGGGACCAGATTTTCCCCAGGGATCAACAAATTATTACATTGTTATTATTATGATTATTATTATTATGATTATTATTATTATGGCCCCCAAACAAAGAGAAACAATTTGGTGGATGGAGCTTCAATTCAGCAGAGATTTTTTAAAAACGAGTTTTACACTAAGGCATTAAGGTTTTTTAAGTGAGCCCAGGGGACGGATGATGAATAAAAAATAAATGTATTATAATCTGCAAATAGTTATTTCACTCTCCTTCTAATTTTCAAACACAACCAACTATTTGTATGTTTTATTCCTCGCCACTTATAATAGTTTAGTAGAAATTCCCAGGCTGTATGTGTAAATTTCAGATACCTATCGTTTCTGGATACAAAAAAAAGAAGCCTCTCATAATGCGAGTGGCAGCCGTGTAGAGTGGTGCGTAGGCCGTCCTTCAACTCAGACCGCACAAGTTCAAGCCCAGTCAACAACAAACAGGTGCCCCGCTCAAGTGTCCTTGACAACACAATGAGGCTTCTCTGCTGCAGGGTAGCTGGCCCTGAGTGAAGAGAAATAATTAAAAAGTCCTGGCTTATTATTGGCAGTAATATAAATGTTCTAGCCAAAGTACGATGTCATAAAATGGCTAAATCAGTAAATCAAATGGCTGAGTAGTACCTTGGATATAACCTAGTCCTTAAATCAACCAGTCCATAGTTAACACACTGCATTGATCCTCCACAGTATCTGTGCAGCGCGGTGCTTTTTTTGGACGGAACACTTGGCAGCTTCCTTCGGTGTGTTCTTCTCTGCTTGTTTAGCTCATAGCTTTGGATTTGTTTTTGTTGCATTTACATTGGCACTAAGATACAATTAATCATCTATGTTGCTGTTACCATTCGGTTCCAAGGAACTTAAAAAGCTATTCTCTTCAGGAGCGATTTGGCTCATTATTTATTCTCCCAGTTTCAAAGTACCTTTCACAAAACAATACAGCAGTTCATGCATACGCCGAATATATGGCCAAAAGTATGTGGTAAGTAAAAAAGTATTCATTTCCAGCCAAAGAATTACATCCATACTGGACAGGAAGAGGTCAACACACCTGACACTGAAATGCATGAAACTTAGTTAACTGGGTTAGGACCCAAAAGCAGAGGAAGTCCAGGGATTAACTGAAGGACTGCAGTCCAATTAATGTGCAATTAATCCACAGCAAAGAAAGCAGCATAGTAACTATGACTGGAACGATATACATTGAGAGGCGGATGAGATGTAGGTGTGGAGATGGGTGGGGCAGTCAGGTGATGGGAAAAGGGGGGGAAGTCTGAGGGGGAGAGGAGGAACAGATAGAGGCTTTATGCCTCCTCACTCCTCTGGCTTGTGACCTGGAAAACAATCTTGAAGGGCGTCCTACTAAGATGATCCCGAGGAGACAAAGTGGTGATAAATGGGAGTGAAAGAGACGTGACACCCAGTTGGAATAATCTCAAAGCATGGCGGGACATGACCAACTCTTCCTCTAACTCTTCCTTGTGTGTTCGTATGTTGGTGTCGTTTAACCCTCTCTTTAGAGCGTCATAACTCCTTAGTGCTTTATGCTAGAAACATGAGGTTTTTTCTCTCTTAAACTAGAGAAACGGGGCTAAACAACGGTACCCTGTTTGCTCATGTGACATTTATTTCTGACAACAAGTTGTAAAGATGTGAGTAGATGTCTCCTCGTCTCCGTGGCGCATTTCTCCTTTTTGTTTATGTATATCGATCAACTTCTCATCCGCCATCTTGCTAGTGACGTATATAGACTTACGTTTATGCATCGGACATTCTTATTGGCTCCCGGAAAGCCTGATTTACACTTGGCCGCGAGTTGTTGTGTTTGCCCAAACGGGAGACACGGAGGAGTTCAAGTCAGAGAAAAGGACGGTCAAAGAGTAATTGAAGGGAAAGGGAAAGTTAAATACATAAATGGCACAGAAGAAGTACACTATATACACACATATTAAGGGCAGGGAGAGGAAAGGACCATTCCTGGCAACAAAACCGCCCATAGACACTACCCAAAATAATATCCATATTTCATAGACAAAAGCAGCTAGAAGCTTCAAATGACTCCTAGCATAATCCAAACAAGTGTGTGCAACTTTCTACATTGAGCTTTTATTTTGTTATAATGGTTTGCAGTGTCTTTAACAAAATCTATAAAAATTCAAGGTGCATATTTTATTTTGTTTTTAATTTATGGGCTAAAATCCCCTATTGTAGTGTATATAAGTATTTATTGAGTGATACACACAGTTAGCTGAGGTTGTGCTGATTCTGGGGATGTGTATAACTTGATGATACTGTAAGAAATGACAATTTTATAGGGCAATAGACAAAAGTATGACAAGACAGAAAGTTCTCTATGTGGGTCTCAGAGGGTTAATCAAATATGAGATGAAACGTTCTGCCCTCCACAACTTGTGTAGCTCCTCATGACAAACTGACATTTATCGACTGACATTCTTACATTCAGCACTAAGTTGATATATCACTCAACCATATATACAGTGGGTCATTATTTTATGCATTTACATTTCGTCCATTCTCCTGAACACAATCTCTCTTTGAATTTGTTCAATTTGACACAAATGTCCACCGGATCAGAATTTCTTGGTTCAAAGGCCAAGTCACTGTGACCTCACAAAACACCTATGATACCTACGATATGCGAACAATTACAACTCCACACAAATGTCCAATGGGAAAAAATGATGAAGTGATGACATTTTGCATCAAAAGCAAACCACCATGAGGCATTGAGTTCAGCTCTCTTTTGATGTCCTTCTGGTCTCCGTTTCACGCCGCTGGACATCTGAAAATGAGAAGATTGTGATTCTGCAACATGTTTCCTGTCTAACGCAAAACCCAGGTCGCCTCTGCACAAACAAGCTGTACCTCTCAGGCAAGCAAGACTCTGCGAGGGTAAGACACCGTGTGGTGGAGCCACTCCAGTCTCCTCCTGCATCCGGACCTGGGAAGGAACACACATCAGTGGGAAAGTTGAGGATTTCTCACAGCTCGCATCCAATTTACCAAAAAACACCTCTCTGTAAGGAGAAAGAACAGGAGAGCTTCATTAGGCCTGTTCCAGACGTCTAAAGTTAACTAACCTCATGCGGGTACACATCAGCATTCTTCTTTATGTGTCTCTGCTGCTGTTCTCCCTTTCACCCTCAAAGGAAGCTCTCTCCAGTGACTCGCTGTTCCAGAGGATGCTTCCAAAATGGCGGCTCTGGGAGCGTCGCTATTCCCCAGACTGCCGAGATGAGATGCAGGGTTGTCTCTAGCGAGTGCAGACGGAGTAGGGGAGGAGGAACGCAGGAAGTTCTGTGTGCATGTGTGTGTGTATTTTTCCTCATCTCTTTTATTTTCTCTGATCTGATCTGAAGTGAAATCACAAATTGGCCCCTCGCCGCTGCCCCCTGTGTACATAACAGAACTCATTAAAGAGTGGAGGGTTATTAAAAAGTGATGGAGCGAGGGAGGACTCTGACACGGGAAAAAATGATTCTGTTTAATAAAAGAGAACAAAGAAGGAGAAGAAATAGCTCCAGAAAGAAAACTTGCCGTGGAAAGGCTCGGCAATGTGGGAGCCGTGACGAGAGGGGTTTACTTTTCACTTTCACAGATGGCTCACTCAAATATTCACATTCTTCTGAGGTTTGGACATGCTGAGATATTTATTTTCCCAGCAGATGATAAACAGGGAATAGGACAACTTTTCCCCCCACTGGCTGTTTCCTGTGTCCTATATATGGACAAAGGCTGAGACAATGTGACGTGAAGAGTAAACTACGCCGCTGCTCTAATCCCAACAGAATCAGCAAGAAGCCCTGAAGGTCTTGACTAAAAATACACCACGTATTACATGTTCACTTAAGATAAAAGCATTTGTTAAATGACCGTATCATAACATCGGAGGGCGGTAGTTCTGTGGCGGGTGCGCGTGTCTGCAACAGCAGCAAGTGATCTCGGGTATTCGTGGATGGTCATTCATTTATAATTCATCTGTTGTGACTGGGGACGCACACGAGACGCGAGCAGAGTATACGGCTTGGAGCATCGCGAGAGGGACGGGGAGAAAGGTGAGGAGGTGCGAGAGCGGCGGCGGATAGAAAAGACAAAAAGAGGGGATGCCGGGGGAGGCGGGGTTGATGAGAGTCTGTTCCAGGTTGTTTGTTCTCCAGAGGCTTCTGGATCTGGATCCAGATGGACTGAGGCTAGGAGGGAACAGAATGTGCATCAATATTTACTTGCCTTCCCTCACATTTCCCACCAAGACTGTGTGTGTGTGGGGGGGTTAGACTTCATATGTAGATTTGCCAACGGCGCTCATTTTGGTCCAACAGATTTACAGAAATGTGGAAGAAGAACAAGCATATATTCTCACATGTAAGAAATCACATGCAAAACGTGATAATGGTGTGAGTGCTGCTGGTTTGTTAGGTTGTTATGTGTAAAACACAACAAGAGAGAGAGGACGAGTCTGTTCAGCTCTCCAATGACTAAGCAGCAAACAGGGAAGAGGCGATAACCCACGGCCTGCAGCGTCCCACCTGTACGCCTCTGCAGGAACCAAACTACCCCCCCTTCCACTTCTTCCCAGGGCCTCGTTCATAATCATTTACATGTACAATGGCTTACTTTTAGGTAAAAAACACCTTCCTTTTTCTCCGGGGAGGACCTCAAACCCATTATCTCCTCGTATCTGCCAGTCACTGTAGAAATTCAGAATGTGTCTCTTCATCCTGCTGCATAATGTACAAGCTTGCTGACAGGAACACTGCTCGTAAAACCTGAATGAATAGCTCACATGGCTGAGCTCTGCATGCAAACCTGCCTGTCTGTCTGTCTGCTGTTGATTCAAGGGTACAGGAGTCCTATAATATATCATGGAGCGATACTATAGGCTCCAGATAACACGGGAAAGCACTTTGGAGTCCACATATACACGCCATTTTTGGCCACGTCCGCCGATCACAGATGCCTTCAGGCCGCCGTTGCAAGACATGTGGCCTCATTAGTGATGCCTCACTAAAGCAGATCGCGGCGAACACACTTAACGCGACGTTAACAGGCAAAAAGTGTAGATGGAGGAAAAAATCCACCAGAGATTCTGGAAATCTGGACTTTTACAGAAACTCAGTTTTCAGTGATCTAAGAATTGGTTTAGACTTTGGACCAAAGCCCAGAACATGGAGGGAAAGGCACGTTTCCAAAATTACGATGCACATGTCGATGAGGCCGAAGAGTAACACCAGAACACATCACACAACGTTGGATTGGAGTGATAAAGAAGATGCATACACCAGCTATCATAATATAACAAAAACAATCATAGCTGATGAGGACTGCCACATTATAACAATAATAAAGAAATGATAGATAAATAGGAATATACAGGCATGCACTGCTACGTTTCTCAATGCACAAGCGCTCACCTGACAGCTGTGCTATCAGTTGCTACTGCTCATACGGCCTCCCCCATCTCTGAGTCTACGTTGCACAGGGATGTTAGTGGGTCAGCTTGCTTCTCCCTTCCCCCGTGGAGCTACATCCAATGTAGTATTTTTTTCCAAAAGCATTATGCTACAAGCATGCCCCCCTCCTCACGCTGTGACTGGCCAATTGTGTGAAGGGAAGCGAGTTTTACACGTTCACGCTTCAGGTTTCTACATTTACAAACAAGTGGCCACGTAACAGGCTCACCTTCATTGCCTCTCCCTGCTGAGCCTGATGTTGTCTTACCGTAAATCCTCTAATATAGGCCCGGGCCTTTATTTACTCAAGCGCATCGCGGCCTAGGTCTTTATTGGAAGGAGGCCAGAATTAGAGACAGGCCTTTATTTCTATTTGAGCAAAACGGACTACCAGTAGAATGAACAAAATTGAGATTTTGTGTCTATTTGAACCTATAAAATACTTGGTTCATTTATGGAAAAAGTCTCCTCTTTGGCTCCGCAGCTGCCATATTACCGTAAACAACATAGTATGGCCTGTATGCTCACGGATTTCAAACCGACCATCATGGCGGCTCCTTTGGAAACTTTCTCTTATTTCAAGATAAGAGTTCACCGAAATGTGTTTCTGAAAACATTTTATGCAAGCAATAAGCTATGCAGTTGCTGAATCTGTCTTTATTTTAGATCGACAACGGTCAGTTTAAAAGATTTTCCCGAAGTCCCGAAGGCAGTGCACGGCTTCTTACATACCGTAAATTCTATAATATAGAAAATGGGAAGCTTAGAAATAACGCTGCCTGTGGACACTTGCCCCAGCCTCCATTAGAGACCGGCTGTTATTTACCTCCGCCGACAGCAAGACCAGCCAATGTTAGAAACCTGCTGGTAATAAAATACAGGCCAGTATTAGAGGATTTACTGTATGTTGCCTAAACCCATATATCATCCATTGTTATTCATTCATGTTTTTATTTATTTAGGATATTTCAACTTTTTGTTTTCCAATTGAATACCTTAAAGGTACAATATGTAAGAAATCTAAAGCAACTGGCCGTAAAATCATCTTAATATGTCATAGAGACTCAAGAATAATGATCATATAACATACTGAACTCACCAACAACAACAGTACAGCCAAAATATTTGCTTTAAAAAAAATCTTTTGCGGACCGCAAATCATGTTTATGTTTTGAAAACATGTTTTGGCACGTGGCGCCACCCACCGGCGTCTACAAATCATTGCAGTCAGTTGAGTCTCAGCTGCCGAGCAACCACTGGTTGCCAGTTTCGACTGAGCTACAATGGCGGAGGCAACGAAACCCAAAAGAGCTCGTTAAGATTCACAAAAACGCCAAGATAAAAACCGAGGCAAAGCGAGGGTCTATATAGGGGATGCATTTAAACGGTGGAGACAGTAGAAAGCTGAGAGGAATTTGAAATTGGATGCAGGATTGGCTACTCTTCTCCTAGACAGGTAAGTTGACGGAGGATACGACAACAGCTCTGGCAACCTCTAGTCTGGAGGGGAGGTGGTGGAGGGGGAGGCGGATACGACTCGCCGCAGTGTTTTGAATTTGAGTGTAGTACCGTTTTTTGCCACATTCTTACATATGGCGCCTTTAAGAATTGTCTCTGCATTGTGATTCTGCATATAATGTCCTTAAATTAAAATTTGTCGCAATTTATCGCAAATATTTCTGGGCCATATCGTACAACAAAAGTCCTCATTGTGACAGGGACTACTCTTCAAGATGCATTCTGCTGATCAGGTATTAAAGGGACGGCTCATCACAGAAAAAAAAAGTGGAAGGGAAAAAGGAGCGTTATTTATCACGTGTGAGCCGTTTGAAAGGTCTGTGGATGATCTTGAGGAACCCGGTCATGATTTCTGCCGGGGGACAGATGTCAAATATCCCAGGTTGCTCATTTATTTCCGATGGCGATCAACATTTGGTGGCAAATGGTGACACAGATGGCTAATTTTCGGAAGATATAGTGCCGCCTCTTTACCCACTTTGCCTTCTAAACCTGTTAAGTGTACTTTTACAGCCAAATGACATGGATGATCTGGTTTACCTGTGGTGGCTTTATTGCTATTCTTCTCTGCTCTTTATGTTAAAGTCATGTGTGTTCACATTATATATATGCACTCAACAAAAATATAAACGCTACACTTTTGTTTTTGATCCCATTTTTTATGAGATGGACTTAAAGATCTAAAATTCATTCCAGATACACAATATTACCATTTCTCTCAAACATTGTTCACAAATCTGTCTAAATGTGTGATAGTGAGCACTTCTGCTTTGCTGAGATAATCCATCCCACCTCACAGGTGTGCCACATCAAGATGCTGATCTGACATCATGATTAGTGCACAGGTGTACCTTATACTGCCCACAATAAAAGGCCACCCTGAAATGTGAATTCTTTTGCTTCTTTGGGGGTCTGGGGACTCAGAACCAGTCAGTATCTGGTGTGACCACCATTTGCCTCATGCAGTGCAACACATCTTCTTCGCATAGAGTTTATCAGATTGTCAATTGTGGCCTGTGGAATGTTGGTCCACTCCTCTTCAATGGCTGTGCGAAGTTGCTGGATATTAGTGGGAACTGGTACACGCTGTCGTATACGCCGGTCAAGCACATCCCAAACATGCTCAATGGGTGACATGTCCGGTGAGTATGCTGGCCATGCAAGAACTGGGACATTTTCAGCTTCCAAGAATTGTGTACAGATCCTTGCAACATGGGGCCGTGCACTATCTTGCTGAAACATGAGGTGATGTTCATGGATGTATGGCACAACCATGGGCCTCAGGATCTCATCACGGTATCTCTGTGCATTCAAAATGCCATCAATAAAATGCACCTGTGTTCTTCGTCCATAACAGATGCCTGCCCATACCATAACCCCACCACCACCATGGGCCACTCGATCCACAACATTGACATCAGCAAAGCGCTCACCCACACAATGCCACACACGCTGTCTGCCATCTGCCCTGAACAATGTAAACCGAGATTCATCCGTGAAGAGAACACCTCTCCAACGTGCCAGACGCCATCGAATGTGAGCATTTGCCCACTCAAGTCTGTTACGGCGATGAGCTGGAGTCAGGTCAAGACCCCGATGAGGACGACGAGCATGCAGTTGAGCTTCCCTGAGACGGTTTCTGACAGTTTGTGCAGAAATTGTTTGGTTATGCAAACCAATTGTTTCAGCAGCTGTCTGAGTGGCTGGTCTCAGACGATCTTGGAGGTGAACCTGCTGGATGTGGAGGTCCTGGGCTGGTGTGGTTACACGTGGTCTGCGGTTGTGAGGCCGGTTGGATGTACTGCCATATTCTCTGAAACGCCTTTGGAGACGGCTTATGGTGGAGAAATGAACATTCAATGCACGAGCAACAGATCTGGTTGACATTCCTGCTGTCAGCATGCCAATTGCACGCTCCCTCAATGCTTGTGGCATCTGTGGCATTTTGCTGTGAGACAAAAATGCACATTTCAGAGTGGCCTTTTATTGTGGACAGTCTAAGGCACACCTGTGCACTAATCATGATGTCAGATCAGCATCTTGATGTGGCACACCTGTGAGGTGGGATGGATTATCTCAGCAAAGCAGAAGTGCTCACTATCACACATTTAGACAGATTTGTGAACAATGTTTGAGAGAAATGGTAATGTTGTGTATCTGGAATGAATTTTAGATCTTTAAGTCCATCTCATGAAAAATGGGAGCAAAAACAAAAGTGTTGCGTTTATATTTTTGTTGAGTGTATAACATTTATTCATTTATTATTTTAAATACAAAAATGCTCCCAAAAGGGAAAGCCAATGCAGTAAAGCCATTAGAGCGTTCAAATCATTTCATTTGGAAGCTAATGTATTCTGCACATCCCACATGAATGGATTTTAATGAGCTAATTTGAGTATTATTGTGGATTACTGTGTTGTTGGGCTTGTTTTACTGAGAGTGTGGGTTGGGGAATAGCCTGTAACAATATACAGTTTGAAAGTTTTTTCTTAATTAAGTCAGACCGTATGCATGTTTGTGCCTTTCAAAAGGACAACGTATCTTCAGCCTGCCATTCAACCACATTCCTGCATCTTTTTTTTTTTTATGTAAAAGCACTTTGTTCTGAAACGTGCTACACAGACAAAGTGTACATTTGTTGCTCATTTATCTATTTTGTTCCCCAGTGAACCCTGCAAGTGTAGCCCCAGGACAGATTTATAAAAAGACACAGCGCTGTAGTGGAAATCCAGAGATGCGGGGCGGTCATGTCTGGTGGATCTAACTTTGGGGTTTTTCAGCAGTTTCCAACAGTGTTAAAGGCGGCGGCTGCTCACTCAGGCGTCCCCCCCCCTGAACAGACATTGACAGAGGGACCCCAAGGACGAGGGGGGAGCTTTGACCGAGGAGTGAACCCAGTCGCAGGTGCTCAACCGTTACACAGGTGGTCAACGAGCCAGAGCAGGGCAGCGGCAATCCAACACAATCAGTGCAAATTTGTCATGATAATTAGCAGCATTTACCTGATCTCCTTCCGCCAACCCCCTTGCCTTGCGCTCCATCTATTGGCCCGTTGTTCTCACGCCATGTGCCTTTGAACACTGTACATTTATTTCAAAAGATCTTGTCAGCTTCATGACTTTCTATTCAAGGTAGGAACACAGAGCCAAGGTCAGGCTGTGCGGCTGACAGGAGGGCGATGAATTGGAATAAACAGGGATGGGTTGGGTTTCCTTTTTGTTTCCTGTGGCTGCTTGTAGCATCGCCTGCCGCCACCACCGCCACCGCAGCAGGCGTGTCCATCTTTGTCCCATCCGCTCCACTTCCTTTGGCTTTGAAGGGCATGTCTGCTCACATGTCAGAGATAAGAGGTGTTTGTGTGCATTTGTGTCTTGATGTCTTTGTCCTGGAGGCGGAAGAAGCAAAGGGCGGCCGAGTCATGTGGACTTCAACTTTGTGTGTGTGTGTGTGTGTGTGTGTGGAGACGGGGAGAGAATGGAGCCACTCGTCTGTATAATCGAGTACGAACTCCACCAGCTTCTAGTGGCGTCTGTCAGCTGCAGACACACATACACACTCTGGTTCCCGGCCCCGGACCTGAACACAGCTGTAATTTGTCATTTGGCTGCGAACTGGGCCGTCAGCGCTGGGTTGCTTTTAGCTTCTGGCTCGATGGTAATCCCTCCCTTTGAAGGCCGGCCAATCCAATCCCATGTCTGACACCGCCAGAGAAGACTACGCCATTGTGACCTTTATGGGCGCACCAGCTAATCTTTCCTCAACAACGCGAGAGAGCGAGAGGGAGAGAGGGGGGGACTGGCAGCGAGTTCAACAAGCTTACTTGTCCTCCGTATCTCCTTCTCCCCTCTCCATCCTCTGTTCCGTTTTGGGTTTTTTTCCTGCAGGAACACGCAAAGCCTTTTTCTCAACATGCAGCATCTCGTCTCACGCTTTTAGAAAAATGGAGAAAAAAAGCCACGCAGCCCTCTTAGTCACTTGACATTTAGCAAATCCTGGTGTTTCTGCCTCCGGCTCCGTGTTCTGGTTGTGTAGAGGTGGCGTTGCTCTCGCGTCCCTGGCAGCATTTTGGCACATTTACAGATGTGTCTTCATTTTAAGGCTTTTTCACACCCAGTTGGTTTGCATCACTTCTCCTGGTGGGTTTCACCTTTTAATGCGGCGCTCGGGCCTCGTGAAAAGACAGGAGTCTGAATCACTCAGAGCGTGACCCGATTATGTGACACGCATGTATCGAAACGTTTTTTCACGTTCAAACATGAACGCTCGGTCAGTGATCCGAAGGTTCAAACTATGACGCCCCACGTTCCCCTCTAGCATCACTTCTGCATGTGTGAGACGCGGCATGTCAGTGTACTCGTCACATGGATAGAGGCTATTCAAAATAAACTCCCGTCATAACCCTAACCCAGGGAAGTTGGCTTTATGCAGAAAACAACAACAACCCTGAGTTAGGTTCAGGAAAAGACAGTGGTTAATGTTTACTTAACGCTACTAACACCTGATGTGGCTGGATCTCAACTTTTCTTTTGGTTTTGCACGAGACATGCACAGCGGTCTCCTGGACCAAAGTCCTCCGTTTGTTGAAAGCATCTACCTCCTGTGTGGACTATCTAACTCTTTGTACCTCTGATGCTCTACCCATAATGCAGCAGGTTGTAGTCATGAGCAAGACCAGACCAATTCCCATATGTGGATCATGCAAACCAGAAGCGCTCTACATAAATACACCCAAGGGGAGCCCGCCTCTTTTATTGCCATGTATACTGTGTATATATATATGTATTAGAGCACCATGAGACATCTCATGATAACATATTCAAAATGGGTATTGCAGAGGTGAATTGTATGTGTGGCAATTTCTGACAAGCAATCACAGTAATAAATCAGACAATGTACACATTCCAGTTTAATCATTTTCCCGCAGTTGTGGTGCTGAGATGAAATCCCGAGTGCTCTTTGTCTGAGAGGAGACGGGGTACAGAAAACAGAGAGAAACTAAAAAGTGCAAAGTTAAGTTCTTATAAGTGTCTTTCATGAACAAAGATCATGTCTTACAGGGGGGGGGGGGGGGGGGGGGGATGAAACCATTAAGTCGGAGACCTACCCCCATCCTGATCCTCCAGGGTTCCTTGCTGCAATCCTGGTCCACCATCCATGTGTCCCTCCGTTCCTCCCCGTCCTGCTCCTCACTAGCTTGTCAAAGGTCAGCTAGGTCGAACTCAAAGCCCTACACCTTTTCTTTCTGTTGTGGAGCACAGATGGAAAATGGCTTTGATTCTGAACCAATCAGGCAAAACAAAGAAACAAAAATGTCTGTCGAATGCGAAATGCCCTGACAAGCCAAGCTAAAAACAAAGACTGCTATTTTTAGCTGAAACATCAATAAAGACGAGCTCTCTTGCTAAGTGGCATTTCATTGAGTTTTTAATGTGGTCCACCAGTCCCCCCCACCTCTTTTGTTTCCGCCAGCAGACCCTGGATGAAAAAAGGTGGGGGTGCGGACTCACATGGGCTCGCATCAGCAGGCTTCCTCCAATCTCCCGCCATTTGCCAGCGTGGTACCAATCAACACTTTACTCCCACCCCGCCGGGAAGCAAGAGACTCTGAAGGGAGAACTGGTGTGATGGAGCTACGGAGAATGTGAACGGGGAAAAGAAAAGAGGAGGAGGAGGAGAAGAAGGTGAGAGGGACAGTAATACAGGCAGAGAATGAGAGGAAGCGGCGTGGCAGCTTCTGTTGAGAATCCTAAATTTACCCGAGTGCTGAGGCGCCCTGTCGTCTTCAACTCTTGCTCTCTCGAAAATAACTGTGCTTCTGCTGAGCTCTGACACACACACACACACACACACAGGTACAGTAACGTCTTAGATATTCCTGCAGCTTCCCAAAATGCCACCAAGATTAAACCCAAATATAAATATAAGTATAATATAAGTATGGTTTTCCAGGACGCCTCCAGTATAAAAATTGCTCCAGCTCTTAATACGTTTTTTTTTTATTCTTTTTAACGATACCTTTGAATATAACAGAAACAGTCCAATTTCCCCCCTGTGGATATTTATCTTTTTGTTCCTCCAATAACAGCTGCTGTACTTTCATATATTTCTTCAATTTATCATACTGTGTCCTTGCTGCCAAGCCCCGCCTCCTTACGAGGGCTATTGATCCAAGGCATCGCAGTGATAAATGCAATCTTTTATCAGATGACCACATTTTTACAAATGAGAGTGTAAACGGCCGTGTAGGTCCGGCCGGCCTTTCGGTGCGGAGAGAAAAATCATTTTAATGAGTTTTATGCGTTGTGCAACATTAATGCGTTATTGTGGTCGTTCAGTATTTCAGTATGTGGTCTCACAATCTAAACCAATCCATTTCCACTGCATATGTGATGCAATATTTTTACAGACATTCAGTTTCTTCAGTTAGAGGAGAACATTGAATTTAATGCACGGACAGGACAGTGGTGACTTTTCCTCTCAATACTCCCTTTGAAGGCAAAAAAGAAACTATTCCTTGAATAATAAAAATGTGATGGCTGCCCAAACCCCCCCCCCCCAGTCATACACCAAATCACAAAAAATGCTGCGTTGTGCACACAATAGAACATTTTGTTTGCATACGATGGAGAGGCCATTTCAAAAGCCATGAAATGAAAGATAGCGATGTACAATAGCTGGACACAAACTGACCAATGTTTGTGTTCAGTTTTCATTTCAAGTAATATTTATTATTCTGTTTTTATTTTTGTTTTACACTGATTGTTTTTACAAGGAACAGTGCATTACAAATATAATACTATTATTATTACTATATTACACCACTACAAAGTTCCTTCTTTGTGTTAAACTGTTGTAACTGAAGAAATTCCATTTTTCATCTGCTGCTGTCCATGGTGCTGAACTCTGCCCTCAGTAGATGTGCTTAAGCACTGAAATCCCCCCCGACTCTTACCTCAATGTTCTGAAATGTACCGCTTCTTTACACCTCTGTGGCGTTAAGGGCTTTTATCTTTGCATGCATATTGAAAGCGTCCTCTGAGTTTCTTCTTCCCAATGAATGCTCACAATGAGAGAAAATTTTGCTGCCAAAATTAGGCCAAATAAGAAGATGTCTCTTATAGTATGCTGACTTTTAAGAATAAAGAAAAATAGAAACCATGAAGACAAGGTAACGAGGAAAGAAAAGGAAATGGCATTCATAAGACGAGGAGAGCGTGGGGGATAGACTTGCTGAAGTAGAGTTAAGTAAAAAAGACACATCGGGAGCGAAACAGAGACCCAGAGATATTGGATCAGGCAAATATTGAGTAAGAGCAACAGCGGAGAAAATGCGAGGAGGTGAGAAAGAACAACAGTGAGAAGACAAAAAAGAAGCGTCATGACAACGGCAGATATTTTGTCCAGCCTGCTGCCGTTCCCGCCAGCGATGGCGCACTGCTGCGAGTGGCAGCGGCGGCGGAGCGGACGGAGCAGCATTTGGTCATTTCACAGAGCGCTGCAGCCCACCACAACAATGTTGAAGCAATCACAGCTAATTGCGCGCTAATGGCTCCCTTTCCACTTTTCTTGTCTAATTGGCTGGCACCATCTGCACACACACACACACACACACACACACGTGCACACACACACACACTCCTCTCCCAGAACCACACATACCTACACACATATGCATAAACAGACAGTCTTCTGGAGATCAGCACTGTGTTCTCTTTCTGCACACCTTCTTCTTCTTTCAGGCATCAATTACACTCTCAACTCATTGAGAAAGTGACAAAATAATATTGCCGAGTAGAGGATAAGAGATCCTGCAGCAGCGTGCTCGGTCACCCATGGGTGCCATTTACAGTTTATACCGCCGGTGAAACGCATTTGGCCTTAAACTAACCGGAGAATCAATAGTTGCAATCAGTGGATTCAGTGTCCCCAACACAATCGTTGACGAGCCGCTGATGGATCTCCTCACCACACGGCCTACCCCCCCCCCCCCCCCCCTTCATTCCTGGGGATGGCTCGTCATTGCCGCCATCTCTTCCCCATCTCTTCCCCGCAGTTCTTTGTCATCACTTGGTTGGCAGGAAATCTTTTCGGGCTGCGCAGCGTGGAAAGCGTCACCGCAGGCAAAGGTGAACCATGGTGCAGCAGGCAGGGATGCAGCAGGCAGGAGTGCAGCGGTTGCCGTGGAAACCACCTTTACCCAGGTTCTCCTCGTTCACTCACCTTCCAGCATTTGGAACGGCTACCCGGGTTTAATTGACAGCTGCGGGGACGCAAACACACACACACACAGTCTAAGTCCTGGAAGATGATTAAATCCATTGCCCACCTGCTTGTTTATACTCTGGCGAGCGAATCCTCTCCGTTTCCTGTTTACCGAGACATGGTCCATCCCACCATCTGTCCGTTCTCTGTTTGCAGTGAGAACAGGTAGACTGATGGCCCGGTGGTTTCAACCACGAGACAGAGTTCAAAATGCAACTCTGTTTTCTGCTGTCCGACCCTGTTCCTGTTCCTGTGGTTGTGGTTGTGTGTGGTGCAATTCTATACATTAACCAGCAAATATGGATGTTTGTTTGCATGTCTAATTGTAGCGTTCAGTGTGTGTGTGTGTGTGTGTGTGTGTTGGTTAAACAGAGGCTTACCAAAGGGGATGATTAAACCCGAGGCTCCTTGTGAACTGGACTGCAGCAGACCCCCCCCCCCCCCCCCCCCCCCCACCACACACACACACACACACACACACACACACTTGCAATGCTCTGTAGTAGAGTAATTATACTGGGTTTAACACTTCCCAAACACAAACGCTCCCGTTTGATTCTAACACCACGGAAGCGTCTGAGCTGACGCAAAGACGTGCAAGATAACCAGATTCATAACACTTCGCACTTGTCAGTCCAGTAAAACAAAGTGTCCAGATGCGAGCTCCGAGTAATGACACCCTGTCAGAGCGAAGACACCCAAGCTTTGAAGCGTTTTCACATCCCATATGGCAAAGCTGAAAACAGCCTTTTTTGAAATCTCTTGAATATGAAATCTTTTCCCGCAACGCGGCGAATATCTCCTGGAATCCAACTTTGACCAACTGTCTGATTGAAGGAGGCCGTGAAGTAATGCGAGTTACGTTTGCACTCAAGGATTCTCTCAGTGAAACCGATGGAAGGTGAGGTGTGTGTGTGTGTGTGCTGCACATCGTCCCTGAGTGTGACAGGAGCAGATGTTTTAACGCAGCGCCGGCCGCGGGGCTCGGAACACGGTGGCCATCAAACAAAATGGCGTCCTCCTCTGGACGGCGGCTCTGCGGGCCAGTTGGCCTCTACACCGGCGTTCGTTCCCTCTGGCTGCAGCGGAGGATTAGTGGTGAACACAGGAAACACATTTAAAAAATGTGTTTTTTTCCGTGGTTACTGACGCCTTCTGAGCTGGAAGTGCCATTTAGGTCGCTGTATGGGTTTTGACGCGCTGTTGCCGGGCATGATGGGTAAATTGAGCAGCAAGGATTAAGATAGCCCAGACAGGTGTGTTATTTGAGAGAATGGTGTGTGAGGGATAAAGGGAAGTGTTTGCCTTCTGGACTGCAGAAGTGCACTTTGCACTTTTCCCCATAACTGGGTCCGTGTTCAGCCGCTGTAACCCTCTGTGTGCCAGTTTCAGGAATAACAGCAGGCGAGGGGGGGTTAAACTAGCAACCCGTGGCTGCTAGGAGGGAGTATTACCCTCAATGGCATGCAGGTCCAGACCTCCTAGCAGAGCGTTCTGACAGAGAGCAAACACATGTAACCAGTGGGAGTCGGCCCATCTGTCTCCGTCTCGGGCTAGAGGCTCACACACACACACACACACACACACACACACTCATCCTCAGGAAAGTGAGACATGAGCCTGTGTTGGCAGTGACAAACGGACGGCACGGCGAGGGAAAACCAGTTGGAAGATGAAGTGACCAATAGATCAGACTCTCCCTTTCTCCCTCTCTCTTGTTCTTTCTCTCCCCCTCTCGCCCTAACAGGGACGAGGTAACTCAAATAACCTTTTTCTTAACACATATTTGGTCACTTACAGTCATCAAGCTCTTATTTGTTAAAGTTTTGAGATATACTTTTTTATACTGTAATTTCTCATAAGCAATATTGTTATAATAGGTTAATGGTGTGGCCATCAAATTGCCATATTTTGTTTCATAGACTGTCTTAAGAAGTTGACGTCACACTTCGGTTTGGGGGCCGCTGGTGTGGACGGTTCAAAGTTGTGGAAAACATGGACAACTCTGTGGTCCCGACCTGTCAATCACAAGGTGGCCACGCCCCCTAAAGCATCCCCAGCTTCATGGTCTATTTTATTCTATAGAGAATCATAATGTACTAAATGAACATCATGCTGGATTGAAGAAGACTTGAAACTAGAGATTGAGACATAAACTCATGTTTACAATGTTTACTGAGATAATACATCAAGAGAGAAGTAGGATTATTTTCTCACAGACTTCTATACAATCAGAAAGGAGTCGGCCCCTGGTGGCCAGCAGAGAGAATTCACTTTTCAGGCCCGACGTTGCAGTTTAGTTATGTTCCTTGACCAAACAGACTTCTTTGGCAGTCAGACTCTCAGCCAGGCGTGAATCAGAGTACTTATGTATCAAATTCAGAACGCTTCATTGGAAACGTCGTTGTTTGCTGAATTCATACAAAACTGAAGTGCCGAATGTGTTATCCACTTCCTTTCCGATGTTTCAGATCAAACTCTTACACTGCTGATTAATTTCCATCTGGCCTTGAACAATCAGACTGAAAACATGCCACCGCAGGTTCTGCAGATTATGCCTTTTGCGGCGAGTAGTTCACTTTTCAATGCCACTAACACCGCAAATTAACTTCTATTCACCTCCATTCTATTCCACTCCTCAAGTTTCACAAAGGGAATCACACCAGCGTGTCTGTGTACTCTTCTCCCATCTTTCCCTCATGGTGGTGAGACAGACAGGTGTGTGCATGTGTGTGAGACGCACAGTGAGAAGGGCGAGGAAGGAGAGTGAGAAATAAGGAGAGATCAGCAGATTGCGAACGTGTGAGAAAAACACGGCGCCGCTTTCACCTAAAGCGGGCCTTCATTACCATGCATCTGTCAGAGCGCAGAAGGTCTTGTTGCCAATGGCAATGTGGAAGGGAGTTAAAGAGCATCAGCATCTCCCCTCCTCTGTCTGTCTGTCTGTCTGTCACCGCCGTCTCTCCTCCTCTTTCACGTTGTGAGCGAGAGCAGTTAAACACATCAGCATGTCTGTCATCGCTGTGGCCTCGCCGTCTGCAGACGCTGACACAGTGCAGACAAGAAAAGTCCATTATCGCTTCCCTCAGTGCGACTATTTATCTCTCTAACCATCTCACCCTGTCACTCGCAAACCCACCCAGCAGCCACCACCCCGCCTGCAACACACACACACACACACACACACACACAAGGCAACTAGGACTGTGATGGGCAAACCATTGCATCACTTGTCTTTCAGTGAGAGATGCTGACATCCAACTGTTTCAAAAGGTGTGTGTGTGTGTGTGTGTGTGTGTGTGTTTCTGGGGAGGGATATGTTCTATTCACAAGACATTTAACCCCAAGTGGCGCTCAGAGACATGCTGCTGAATCAGCAGGTGCTTGGGTGAGTTTTCCTGGACTAAATAAATAAATAAAGGTAAGATTCGTTCAACAATTTGTTGTTTTATTTCTGACAGTGGGTCGAGGAGATTGCTATTAATCTCATGTCTGTGCATTTACATTCAGAATGTGTTGAGCTAGCGTAGAATGCAGACAGGATGCCTGGAAGCAGCTCGTCTCGTAGGTGATAAATGATACACACACAACTGTCCTTTTTTTAATAGAAAATGAATATTCAAATGATAATTTGTTTAGCTGGAGTGTTGCCAGATCGGACTGGAACATAAAAAATGATGAGTTTAATACATTTGGAACCTTGTCATACCTTTACATGTGCATACAAAGCTTCATATCTGCATATCTTTACAATGTTTGGCTGTCGCAACCCACATGACTGAACTCTGACAACCTGATACAGGAAGTGTCGTGGCAATGATGATGAGGTCATTTGCTCCTCCCTTATCACCAAAGACATAATTTGGATGTGCTTTGGGTTTGGAAGTTAGGTTTTTTCTGTTATTGTTAATATAAAGCACTTAACAAAACCAAAACATGTTATACAAATAAAGTTGTATTATCATTACAAAATATGAAATCATTATATTGTTATCACAATAATGTAAAAAACCCCGCCAAACATCATCAAACTGCCAAAATGTCATCTTGCAGCCCACCACTGTATTACCCCACCATGATTCAAAGTGCTCTGATCTGGCAACACTGCAAACAAACGGCTAATCTATCCTAAAGTGCATGCCAACCTAGCTCCTCCTTCTGCTTATTTATTTGCAGGTTAAACACAAAACACTTCAGGTATTTTTCAGTTTTCTGTTTTCGACATAGACGTACACGACAAACAAATTCCTCCTGCTTTCAGTCTTTGTGCTGAGCCCAAATGTCCTGACTGCAGGTCCACGATGAATGCACACAACATGAAATCAACCTTTTCATATCACTATCACACACATAAGGCAATCAGTGTGCAAAATGTTGTTTTACTCACCTCCTGAGTTCAAGTCAAGTGCGTTGTGAGGAGCTTTTTCATTTCACTCCGGTTGCTACGCAGATGTCAATCTTCCAGCACTTCAGGCCTTGAAACAAAATGTGCAGCTTTGTAGTGTTGAATATAATATAAATGAATACCTTTGGAAGAGGCAGCTCAGGTCCCTTTCAGTAGTCCAGAGTTTATCTGTCCATCAGGCTGTGTTGGAGCAAAGCCAACGCCCGCCACGTCCCTAGCTTTAACTTCAAAAAAATGCTCTTTAACGACAAAGGCGGCACCATTTTGGCTACTGTCATCTCTTCAAACACACGCCCGCCTCACTTCAAGTCCTCATGGACGTCACACGTCTGAGTGGAACATTGGACCGGTCAACAAGGGGTCAGGAAGAGGCCCGTCCTATCAGGTGGAACAGCGCTGCAGGGATCTCTCGGCAGAAAGCTTTAGGAGCTCTTTTAAAGAACAGGACGTGTCTTCTGAAGTCTGAGTGGACAGCGATGCACTCAAGTGAGGCAGGTAAGGTTCAGAGACCGACTGGAACAGATGACCAGAGGGATAGTTTTGTGAATATTTCAGTGGGAAACACCTCGTGGTCATCCCGGACACTGGGGGACACTGACAATGTGAGATTGCTGTGCTGAAGGAAGTATCTAATAGGAGGAGGCAGTTCCATCCCTATGTGTCTTTTTGAGGATCAATCAAAACGGGATCAGGTCCTCTCTTCTGCAGCCATTCATGTTTCATCAAGCGTCTGTGCCAACAACGTTCCATTGTACTGAGTGCTGTTGTGTTCATCCAAACACAGGCCTGACGGAATAAGTCATAGCTGTGAACAGCCTGGTCTCAACAGTCACAGGTGTCTTCACAAATGGTCCGTTATGCTGGGGGACAAACACACAAATGAAACTGATCCATGTGGACATGCAGTGATCAGAGCTGGTGATGTAGGCCGGACAGTGTGAGGGGACGTGGACGGGTTGAACAAACGTGGGACTTTCAACCATGAGGCCAGTGTTCGGGTCCCAAAGTGTTGTTGAGTTAAACCTAGTTTGTACCAAACGTTACCAAGTAGTTTTGTCATTTAATTGTTTCTGTGGCGCCGACTAGAGTTTTTCCCTCCGATACTGCCAAAAATGCTGGCATCGGTATTGTTGAGTACTGGAGTCCAGGCACCAATCCGATACCACATCATTTTTATTTTTCCGTTAGCTTTGACACAGTTCTTCGCTGCTCTTAAAACAGTTGCGCTGTGCTGCCGGCAGCAGCTGCTGTTTTTTCGAGGGGCGAAGAAGAATTGGTCACCTGACACCTGTTAAAAGGAGCTGCTGTTAGCGCATCATGTCGGCGGTTTGGCAGTACTTCACAGTGGATGTTTCCACCAGTAAGACGGCGACATGCAACACAGGGCTCTCTCACACGCATTAACATGTTCACACGTCACATACCGGGATAATAAAAAAAACGTTCTCTAATTTTACCAAAATAGTTCACCGAAATGTGTTTCTGAAAACATTTTATGTGAGAAATAAACTATGCAGTTGCTGAATCTGTCTTTATTTGAGATCAACAACGGTCAGTTTAAAAGATTTTTGAGAGCTTCTTTTTTTTTTAAACACACTGGTATCGGTATCGGTAGGCCTACTCGGTATCGGCCAATACCCACAGCATGAGTATCGGAAACGGCATCGGGAGGGGAAAAATGGTATTGGAACATCTCTAGCGCCGAGGCATCGTTTTACGGAACTGCATTTCTGTGAGATCGCAACGGCTGTGAACGAAAGTTTTAACAAATAAATTGTTTTCAATAAATCCATATTTTCCATTTTATTAAATAGAAAAAAAACAGACAAACTTTCAACCGTCAATTTAAAACTTTCTCATTTGCCTTTCAAAACATGTCCTGTGATTCAGTAATTAACAGCGTAAAGCGACAAAAGTGCAAAAGTAGCTTATAGATTCTGGCCCTTTAGTATCTGATCAAAAGCAAACTTTGCAGTATCACCCATGCTGATGTGATGTTAATCTGGTGCAGATGGAGAGATATCTGAGATATCAGGTAGGGAAATGATACATTTTGTTGCCTTGATGTTCAGGCCTCGCTGGACTATCGAGAGAATTTAACTATCGAGACGCAGCCCACGTAGCGTTCCTCACCAACTTTCAGCCCTGTATTTATCTACATGTCCAGACCCGGCTGCAGACTGCTGATTGGTTCTGCTTGAGAAATGAGCATAATCGGCAGGAAGTACAATTTAATTAGGAACGGCAAGATGGAAGATACTGGAGGAGGACGGGGATGGCGATTAATGGAACAACGCCTTCCCAGTGTTCCATCATTGCGATCTGATTTATTAATTACCCGTGGCGGGAGAGTGTTTTTCTATCTTGCTCGTCATGCAAATTGAACAGAAGTGACATGCTGGCGCGTACACACTCAGAACGAAGACAACATTTGATATGACGGCAGGCTCCTCTTCCCCATGTGTGACATGTGACGAGGCAGATTTAATCCAACGAGCACTTGAAAGAAGGAATGACTGACGGTTTAGTACAGTCAACTCAACACACAGACCTCAAATACTCCCATGATTGGATTTTTTCTCCTGTTTTTCTCCCTTGGTGGAGAGGTCAAGGTTGGTCGAGTGATTAAACGAGGCCTCCTTTCTGCTGCCGTTATGGCAGGTAGCAACATCACTGCCAGTGACAGTCGGAGGGAAAATGAAAAAAAAATGAAATCCAACTTTAATATCCAGCTGCTGGACGCCACAGGCAGGGATTAGGACCAGATTACGCCTGAGTGCTCCCTGCGTCCTCTGTGCCGTATAGCCACCAACACAATTACTCCAAATAAAAATACCTACCGCAAATACCACGGAGGAAGATGCAGCACTTCCAGTGTTGACTTTCCTTGTTGCCTTCTGGTTGTTTTTGTTGTGCAGAAGCTGGACATTGTTGAAGAAAGGCAGACGTATAGAAGCTTTAAATGCACTAAGACATGCAGGCAAGCTCCTCGGGGAACCACCATGTCATGCCACCACCACGCCAACCCTAAAAAAAACCTCTCCACCCAAGCTGCCATCTCATTTTGGACGATTTCATCTATATAAAATGATTTTTAACAGATAAATAAAGGAATAGTTGCGGCTGGTTGTAAATGTAGTGACCAGAGTGAAGCTCCAGCGTCCGATTGCAAGCCAGCAGTTGTGATAGGACTTTTGTAAGGAACAGATTCCTCCCAGCTGCTCCTGCAGCAGGTGAGCAGTGTGTTTGTACCACAGAACCTTTTGCTTTTTTTAACCTTTGCCATGGTAACAGATCAGCGCAGGTCATCTGTTCTAGAGATTTGAAAATGATCTTTCCACAATATATTGACATCACACCAAGAACGTTTGAACAGTTTCCATGTCAATAAATGAAAACAAAGGCCCTCGAGCATCTATGAGCACATGCTTCTTAACATTTACATTTACATTTAGGTCATTTAGCAGACGCTTTTGTCCAAATACAATACTATTATTATTACTATATTACACCACTACAAAGTTCCTTCTTTGTGTTAAACTGTTGTAACTGAAAAAATTCCATTTTTCATCTGCTGCTGTCCATGGTGCTGAACTCTGCCCTCAGTAGATGTGCTTAAGCACTGAAATCCCCCCCGACTCTTACCTCAATGTTCTGAAATGTACCGCTTCTTTACACCTCTGTGGCGTTAAGGGCTTTTATCTTTGCATGCATATTGAAAGCGTCCTCTGAGTTTCTTCTTCCCAATGAATGCTCACAATGAGAGAAAATTTTGCTGCCAAAATTAGGCCAAATAAGAAGATGTCTCTTATAGTATGCTGACTTTTAAGAATAAAGAAAAATAGAAACCATGAAGACAAGGTAACGAGGAAAGAAAAGGAAATGGCATTCATAAGACGAGGAGAGCGTGGGGGATAGACTTGCTGAAGTAGAGTTAAGTAAAAAAGACACATCGGGAGCGAAACAGAGACCCAGAGATATTGGATCAGGCAAATATTGAGTAAGAGCAACAGCGGAGAAAATGCGAAGAGGTGAGAAAGAACAACAGTGAGAAGACAAAAAAGAAGCGTCATGACAACGGCAGATATTTTGTCCAGCCTGCTGCCGTTCCCGCCAGCGATGGCGCACTGCTGCGAGTGGTAGCGGCGGCGGAGCGGACGGAGCAGCATTTGGTCATTTCACAGAGCGCTGCAGCCCACCACAACAATGTTGAAGCAATCACAGCTAATTGCGCGCTAATGGCTCCCTTTCCACTTTTCTTGTCTAATTGGCTGGCACCATCTGCACACACACACACACACACACACACGTGCATTTTGTGTCAAACATATGTATAAAAATATAAATGACATGACATGAAAGGACACATTATGAAAGGCACACTGAAAGCAATGTTGTCTATGTGAACAGCGTGGAGCGTTGGAGCCGCGGCAGCAGAGCCAGCCAGCTGAATTGTGGTCCGGGTTAAAGGGTTTTTAATTGTGTAAGGGACAGATTAAACCCGACTGAACCTAAATATATTCAGCTGTGCTTGGGAGCTCCTCCTCTCCTGCTTGCCTGCAGCTACCAACATAGACAAAACATTATAAAATCACTGGCTCGTACAAACAAAAACTTAAAATATCTTCATTTTGGGGGATTTTTCCAACAAATATTGATGAATGCGTTTGAAGTCTCCCTCTTGCCACCAAATTAATATTTCTGTCTCCATCACTGCAGACACACATTGATTGTGTGCAGTCACTGAATAACTTTAATACTGTATCCTCTGAGTGCTTCAACGCTGCGGTTGCCTCTTCACACAAAGCTCTCAATAAATCCACCGGGTTTTTGCCCCAAATCACATGTTTTGGTTCTTTTGTCTGCCGTCAGCAAAGTTGACATTGTTTGGATGGAATTTTTGATTTAATTCCAAAGAGGAGGCTCCTTGAACAGTCAGCGCTCAAAGCTAACAGAATGTTGGCCTGTGGATTGTATTGTAAGAGGAGCTGCAAACACACACGCACACTGATAATGTATCACTGACCGTCTGCTGCCTGCAGGCCGATACTTGTGCAAACCGCATTGTTTGAAATATTAAAAAAGGCAAAGTGCTAACTAAGCATGTGCACACTATCAGGCCGCATTCATATCACAGGGGATGAGTGAGCTGCCACCTGCTCACGCTAGCAGATACAATGTAGTAACCAGCCTGTCAACGTCTGTGTGCGAGGGAAAGGAAATCCATGCATCTGTTGTTTTCACTGTTCTCTAATTAGTTTGTGTGTGTGTTGTCACTGCACAAATAAAGTCAACCTAACGGGATACGTTTGAAAAAGACAAGTTACACAAATTTGTGCAGCCTAGCTGAAAACTGCTGTCAGTAATGAACAATCTCAAATTAACTATAGATATATAGAAGATAAATATATATATATATATATATATATATATATATATATATATATATATATATATATATATATGCAGAAATATCAGTTACTTTTCAAAATTCCTTTACCTCAGCATAAACAAAATCTACAACACTTATTTCAAAAGAAAATGAGTCACTTTTAAAGTTATTGGCCTGTAACACTGTTATTCATAAACCGTGGAGAACACCAGGAGCACGGGACAAGAGTTGAGTTTTCACTGAAACAAAATCAGCCAAATTGCTCCCTTTTGTGAGATTGATTTGCACATCAATCTATTCTTTGGAGTTGTTCCTTTCACACAAAAGAGAGTAAATAGCATCTTAACTTTTATTCAGAACAAACTCCATTTTTCTTAGCTACGCACCATGAATAAATGGCGGGTTGAGGTGCACTTTCATATTTATATCAACTCCGAGGCTCTTTATTCAGGACCGCACACTTTCCTCCTCCTTCCTCATTCCCTTCTTACCTTTCACAATAAATGCCCTAAATACGCCATTTTCGCAGGTGAGTATGAGTATTTTGCATTGTCGTGTGTAAAAGGCCATCGGTTACCATGCGACCGATTGCTGACTAGCAAAAGGCCTTTTTAAAAGTCCCAATCTGCAACATTTTTTGATCATATTCACTGAAGCCAACACTATGTTCCGATAGAACAACATAAATCATGTGGTTTAAGAAAAAAAGCACGCCTCTACGTGCACATTGGTTGTTTGGCAAAAATCAACAGCACCCGGATCATCCTGTCCAATCAGCACGCAGGGCTGTGTTCATGCACACACAGAGCCCCTCCCCCCTCGGGTTGTTCCACTGTCACAGGGGGGAGGCGGAGGGAAGTAGAAACAAGCTTCCAATTCCTCGTTAAAAACCGAAACGAGGAGGTCCCAAACAATCAAGGAAAAGAAAACAGATGGAAAAGAAGGATAAAAAGAAAGATTGCGATGGTGCCCGTGATAAAACCAAAGTCAACATCGGATTTCAAAGGTGGCGTGATGTAAGGGATGCCAAAGGGCACAAGGTCGTGGGGGAGGAGCTCAGTGGTCGTGGGGGAGGAGCGTGAGAGTTGTAAACATTCAAAATCTGACAGAGTGACCTCGATCCACCAGACTTGCTGACTGGGATTTTAATATCTCTTCCATGTAACTTCATGGAGAACACCAAAAAAACAATCAGAACCAAGGAGTGTTATCAGCATTAAGTTTGACAGTTTGATCCTGCTTTGTCTATTTCTTAGCGTAAACATATTCACAAACATCTTTTAGTGTGCTCGTTAAAGTGATGGTTCGGAGTAAAATGCACCCTAGGTCATTTCCACCATGACATCCAGCCAAATACCCCCTCAGAAGCATTTTTAGCGATGGTCAACATTGGTCAAGATAGGGCTATCAGCTGAATGGCTTAGTACTGGTACGATGGTACATCTTGTATATCTCGTAAATTACCCCACTAATTGAATGGAATGTTACCAAAGTTCTGCAGTAGTACACATAGGGTCTGTACTCACAAAACGAGGCATTTGAAAGTTTGTACGTACACCAGGAGTTTATTTAAAAGAACACTTGCCTGATAGCTTCTATCCTCGGCTGCTAACGCTACCGCTGTGCAGACGCCACTTCCGTGTTTACCCAGCTGTTTCCGTGATGCGAGTTTTCATGTTACAATCATCTTATTTATATTTAAGCTAACAACTGTAGCTTTAAATATGGGGGCAACCCCCTTTATATAGGTAAAACCATTACACGGTTATGCATGAAAAAGAAGCAGTCCCCCCCCCCCCCCCCCCACACACACACACACACCTTCCTCTCCCAAAACGTCCCTCAACACTTCCTTCTCTCTCCCCCTCTGCCTCCACTCCAGTGCAAAAGACCTTGATGTCTCTTTGAGGGTTTGCCACGGCACATTTCCACGGCAAATCTAGCGTGTCATGCCTGTGCCAGCATTGCCAAGTCCTCATCATTCATCCAGACGACTCACAAAGCAAGGCCGAAACACGAATGCCTGAGCCATCGAACCCCCTCTGAGAGAAAACACGCCTTTGTGTTAGGAGAAGAAAAAGAACGCGTTTGCACCAGTTGGCCTCGGCCTCCTGCCTGATTCCGTTTTTGATGATGGAGCCTTGAGCAGGTGTATCAAAGACTGTCCTTGTGGCTTTAACATGAAGGAAAATTGCTTCACAAATCGTGGGAAATTATTGTTGTCTTTAATTTTAATTTTTATTCCATATGCTGAATTGAGTCAAAAAAACAACAACGACAAAACATGCCTAATCACGAAGAAAGACATGGTGACGTGATATCCACCAACTTTCTTGTTAACCTCGTTTCTCCTCCTCGAGGAGATGGAATTTTACATCCAGCAATGATCGCTTAAGTTCACAAAAAATGAGCTGTAGCTCATATTTACAGTGATCACTGAGGATTCCAAACCAGACACCATCTACCACCCACTCATAAAAACACACACTGCACGTACACGCGCCACACATCTCTGCTAGCCAGCTAAAGCAACATTTGATTTGAAGTGATGGAAACGGGGGAACGCGAGCTTGTAATCCTGTGAGGGCAACGGCGACGCGTTTGAAATGGGTCCCGGCGGCGGCGCAGCACCGGCTCAGGGGCATTGGTAGATGAATCCGTCTGCAGTCAAACAGCCTAATGAACACGGCGAGCTAAGTAAGAGAGCGGCAGTTCATTTATGAAAATGTATTAGAATTTATGAGGCAATGAAGTGTAAAGGTGCTATATTACTTCGCCGCCTGCGTCAGTCCGCCAAGACAGAAAGCAGAAATGACACTCTAAATGTTTCAACTGCTGTTTGCTTTACTGCTCTCTAATGGCAGCAACTGGCTTTAATGAACAATATTCTGTAGTCAATTTTGAAAACTTCTCATATTATTTCTTTCTAAATTTTATGCGGGTGGAAGTTCCACTTCTATACTTTTTGTTTGTGCCGATATCCATGTATGGAAAAAAAACAGATCTATACATTGTGGTAGGGGTGGGAATTGATACGTTTTTATCAATATCAATGCCATTGTCGATTCTGCCTATTGATCCAATTCCTTATCAATTCTCTTACCGATTCCTGAGTAGTTCAATAAATACTTATATACACTATAATAGGGGGTTTTAGCCCATAAATTAAAAATAAATAAAAAATGCACCTTGAATTTTTACACATTTTATTAACAAAAACACTGCAAACCATTATAACGAAAGAAAAGCTCAACATAGAAAGTTGCACACACTTGTTTGGATTATGCTAGAAGTTATTTGAAGCTTCTAGCTGCTTTTGTCTATGAAATATGGATATTCTTTTGGGTAGTGTCTATGGATGTTATTTTTATTAATTTTTTTTTTTTTTGCCAGGAATGGTCCTTTCCTCTCCCTGCCCTAAATATGTGTGTATATAGTGAATTTCTTCTGTGCCATTCATGTATTTACCTTTCTCTATCACTACAGTAACTTTTTGACCGTCATTTTCTCTGATTTGAACTCCTCTGTGTCTCCAGTCCATAGAAATTTAAATCGGTATAAAAAAAACAGCAACAAAAAACATTTGCTGGAGTGGGGTTTTTTGGGAGGGAGAACTATGGTTTCCAACGGACAAAAACAGTTAGTGACATAAAATCATGCTTTTTAAAGGCCACCATCTTCTCCACCTCCATGGGGTCTGGTTCAGGCAGTTCCACGTGTCCACTTGTGTAAAGGCAATTGGTTTCTCCAGGCCACCATCAGCCCCTTCCCCTGCGGCTCCTCCTCTTCTTCACCTCATCCTTCTCCTGACCTGCATGTGGAAACTGAAGGATACAGTGATTAAAGTGCAAAAGCAAAGATCACCTCTGCAGGAATCTCCCTTGATGACACACAAGCGAGTTTACGTCCACGCGGTCCAGAAGGAGGTTTGGGGTTCAGGCTAGACTACAGCAGGTTCCATTCTAGTGAGTGTTTTATGCATATTTTAAACACTGGCATATTTGCCCATTCACCCCATGGTTGGTGTCTCCGTTCACTTATCTCTCCACGCCTTTAGAAATGCATATTTTATAAACTTGTTCTCTATTATTCATGATTAAACACATACACACAAAATGAGCACCTTGTCTTAATCAATCACATCATGTTTGATGTTGTCATGAAATATTCTGCTTCAATACTCCACATGTTGAGATATTTAATCAATATGTCAAAACATTTTTATTTGATTAGAATCACAGGCTCTGCCTTCAAATACCCCAACATGACGGGAGTTTTATGAACTCACCCTTCAGGACGACGGCCAACAAGGCCGCTCACACCGCCACTCAGGCAAACAACACACCACCTCATGCCACATTTGCAGAGATTTTCCTGATATACTGGACGTCTAAAAGCCAACATTACCATGCTACACTGTGATTCCTGTTTAAACCAATCCTGAAAGCCGCCCAGGTGTGCAAAAAGAGAAAATAGCGCTGATCTCCAGAAGCCATGTCAAGCCGAAGGAATGGGACGATTGTGTGTGTTTATGCATGTGTGTGTGTGTGTGTGTGTGTGTATGCGTTTGCACAGTGGGGCCGAAATGTCCAGAGTGGTTTTGCTGGTTCAGTGCATCCTGGTTGAGATCAAAATCATCTCAAACTGGTGTGAATGAGGTCTCCAAGGAGGGTAATGGAGAAAAAGGCCAGCTTTGTGGTTTCTCTGTGTGTGTGTGTGTGTGTGTGTGTGTGTGTGCGTGATTGTCTGTGTGTGTGTGTGTGTGTGTGTGTGTGTGTGTGTGTAGATGTAATACATGGATCCAAACAGGGTCTATATGATTCTCATCGGTATTTGGTCACTAAAGGCTTTCTTTTCAAAGCAATTTTTGTCACATTTTGTGTGAGTTTCATTGATTCTCATTTGGCAATAGACAACCTTCAGAGAATCTTCAGAGGGGCACTAAAAAGTTTGGGGTCAAGGTTTATTTGACTTGGGCATGATATTACAAATCCTGTTATGGCCTCAGCATGGAGGTGTCACAGACATTCTATACTCAAGTAGAAGTACAGATACTTGTGTTCAAAATACTCTGGTAAAAGTAGAAGTACTGATTCAATTTCTTTACTCAAATACAAGTGGAAGTACACTCTGAAATGTACTCAATGTAGAATGTATCCCTATGAAGTACATTTCTACTGCCTATTATTTTTTCAAGGCTACATGAATTTAATGAGAAAATATTTTTATAATTATTTTATAGATATATTTGTTTTAAAATGTAGAGAGTAAAAGGATACATAGTCAAAAAATAAATACTCAATTAAAGTACAAATACCTGAAAATTAGGGCTACCTTGTGATTGACAGGTCACTACCACGCTACCTTACAAAGATGACTTTAATGCTTAGCTGTAAAGGCGGGCCCACACCGGACCGAAAATTGGCGTCTTCGACAGAGTCGGCGTCCGTGACATGAGTCTGCTTGGTGTGGTCGCTCTAATCGGCCCACGTCGGCATTCATTTCAGCCGATTCAAATGTGTAATCCACCATTCGAGTCGGTCACTCTTTTACCATTCTGATTGGTGGAGGCTTGCAGCTTGACTAGCGAATCAGTCGTGTTTTTTGGCGCACAATACAGATTAGCGCCGCCTGTTGTTTTGGAGACATTACATCTCGCGCAAGCCCGGAACGTATGCCGTCGGCTGTAGTTCCGTAGGTGTGAACCGCCCAAGTCGTTGTTCGAGTCGGCCTTATTAAGTAGCCCGACTTCATTTACAGACGCGAATCGGGCAGTCGGTCCGATGTGGACCCGCCTTAAAGTTGACCTTGAATTATGAAGCTAACTTTTAGCAGCTTCACACCAGAATCCAGATGGATCCAGATCTGGTAAGGTCCACCAACCAATGGGAGACGTCACCATGACTATGTCCACTTCTTAGTTGCTGGTTCCAAGCTGACAGAAAGGCAACAGTGATTCAACCTAACCAAGGTAGGCATGAAGGAGGGCATCTCTGAACACACAACATGTGGAACATTGAATCAGAAGCAGAAGATCACACTGGGTGCTGCTCCTGTTGGCTAGCAGGAAACTGAGGCTACAGGAACAGAATCACAAATATTTGACGATAGAATAATAGGGGAACCGTTGCCTGGTCGATGCGTTGCGATCCCATATGCAACATTCTGAATCAGAATTTGGTCTAAACAGCATGAGCGCATGGATCCATCCTGCCTTTTGCCAACAGTTTAAGTTGGTCGTGGTGGTGTAAACGCCGGGTTCACACTGGCCGCGGAAGCACCACGCCGCGGCGCACCCACGAAAATCGCGCGTGATCCATTGCCCCCCTGTTCAGACCAGACGCGTATTTCTCCACGACGGTCAACAAGCACTTCTGCTCAGCTGTTGTTCATTGAGAGCTATTTTTTTCTTTATGGAGTAAAGTTAATACGCCATGTTTCTGTAACCAAGAAGTTTGTAAACTTTTATTTATCCGTTCTCTGGATAAATTCTCTCTGAGAGATACACACACACAGACAGAGAGAGTGTGTATGGTAGTAGACAGTAGTAGTGCAGATATACCGTTGAAATACATCCATCCATCCATTCTCTACCGGTTATCCTGTATTTAGGGTCACGGGGGGGCTGGAGCCGATCCCAGCTGTCATTGGGCGAAGGCAGGGTACACCCTGGACAGGTCGCCAGTCTATCACAGGGCCAACATGTAGAGACAAACAACCATTCACGCTCACATTCACACCTACGGGCAATTTAGAGTCATCAATTAACCTATCCCCATCGTGCATGTCTTTGGACTGTGGGAGGAAGCCGGAGAACCCGGAGAGAACCCACGCTTACACGGGGAGAACATGCAAACTCCACACAGAAGGAACCCGGGCCGACCCGGGAATCGAACCCAGGACCCTCTTGCTGTGAAGCGAGAGTGCTACCCACTACACCACCGTGCAGCCCGATTGAAATACATGTATTTGTTTATCTACTCTTCACATTTATTAAATGTATAGTCTCTTCCTGTTTCCAAGTGTGAGTTTAGATACACAAATGTGATCGCATTTGTCAATCACGGTATACTATTTTGAAAATTGCTTTTATTTTGAAAATTGACCAGATTGTCTTGTGTTTCTTTGTGTGATTTCCTGCCAGAATTGACGTATTCACTCACGGCACGCACAAAAAAAAGAGCAGACGCCAAAACGATTGCTTCACAGCGCGAGACGGCCGCGCCTAGTCGCAGCGCGTCGCACCTGTCTGAACTACACTATCACTTTACAAGGGCGCCGAAAGGAAGCGGGCTCCGCTCTGCGCCTATTCGCGGTGCTTCCACAGCCGGTGTGAACCAGGCGTAATGTTGTGGGTTTTTTCATTTTATGACCACACAACTCCAATGCCTACTGTTAGCGGCTCTCCAATCCAACAGAGCCCCTTTGGGATGTCAGGGAATAGGAGATTTGCATCCTGGACAAGTAGCAGACGATTCCGCAGCAACAGCTGAACTTTGCCAGCATCTTGTTAAATCTACGCTACAAAGAAATAAAAGGCAGGTCTTGAGGCAAAAAGGGGCCCAAAGAGAAATAGAAATGCTATTACCAGCAGGTGGGCGTTTCCTTTGACATTTTGTATGCCTTCTATGTCATCTGGCCTCTTAACTTCCCACCTAGTAGGCAGGATTTCATCAGCACCCAGTGAGATGGCAGTGAGAATGGAGCAGTACCTTCGTCGCTGTTCTTCTCTGTTTACTGGGCTACGAGGCAACAGCTAACACCCAGACCGACACATCTGATCATCTAATGACATGTAATTATGCAAGTGCCTAATGTTGGGTTCCTCCGAGGTCAGGTTGCTGCCGTTTCCCGAGCTGAGAATGCTTTTTTGGGAAATACGGGGTAATTATTGATGAGAGCCCCGCTGTCATTAGAAACACTGTGTCTGAGCAGTGCAGAGAGAGTGAGAACAAAATCTAATTATCTCCCTCTTCTCACTGAGCCCTCTGAGACATCGATACTCCATTACAGCACCTTCCCCCCCAGGGTGCAGACAAACTTGGACTTTTACACATGTGCATGTCCATGTACACACACAGCTGCAATGCTTATCATTAAAAAGTGGGTTTTATTACAATTGCATCGATACGATATGGTATGACAGTTATAAATAATAGATTTTGAAAGTCTTCCTATGTATATATATATATATATATATATATATATATATATATATATATATATATATATCATGGGCGAGCGGTCATAATAAGCTATAAATGCAGTGCATGCCCAAGCCCTTCAATAAAAATAATTGAAAATATTAATCTGGCAGTGTGTTCAATTATACAATACCTTAGTTTTACTGTTTTGGTCTTAAATCCGTGCCTAATCTGTTCCGTTTTGCTTGCGAAAAGCTGGAAAGCTGACAGCTTGTTTCGCGCATGCGCACTGTGACACCGACTAGTCCAGTTACTGCTAAAGGCTGTGTTTACTGTAGATGAGCATTTTGAATGGCAAAAAAGCTGTCAGTGAAGCAGCTTATCTGCCAACGCGCATGCGCAAAAATGACTTGTTTGAATAGTTCAGCGGGAAACTGTCAGTGGTTCATTCATTGTGTAGCCTGGTCAAAATGACTGAGAATATTAATCATATTCAGGCTTTGCGTTCAGTGCCGTTTTCGCGGAGACCTTTTGAGGAAAAGAAAGCTATAATTTCAAGTGGACGGCTACTCCTGAAGTAAATATCACAAAGACTGCAAAGAATTTCGTCCGTCACTTTCAAGCTAGCACGTATGAGAAACATAAATGGCTAGCTAGCCGACCCCCCTCCCGTCACACGATCCGGTCTGACAGCGACATATTACCTGTTCATTCATGAAAACCATCTTAGAACACTCTCAGTCAAACAAGGTGGGGAATGAGAGATCTGCGGCACTACTAGCCTAGTTCGTTTTAAAAACACACCTGCAGCAGCGCCTCCTGATCTGAGACGTGTCACGTGAGTTACTGTAAATGCTGTGCGGAAAACCAGCTGTGGTCTGTGATTGAGGTGCAGACGGGTGAGTTTGGAGCTGACGAGAGGATCGCGCTGACGACCGTTTCGTTACATTTTTCTCATTGAAAAACTATACAACTGGCATTTAGATGATGTTCTCCATAAAAAAAATAAGTGAAATACTGTAATAACAATTTGGTTTTAGTAATCAACCGCATATAGTGATCAAATGTACTCTGGACCAACGTGATCACTAGCGGTTTCCACTGTAGTAGTTAAAAACCATATTATATTTTTTATTAAAAAATATAATGCCCCCCCACGGGCGCGCATGGTATTGACACTTCAGCATGACCACAGTAAAAGGTCACCGCTCGCCACTGATATATATATATATATATATATATATATATATATATATATATATATATTACTTTTTACATATATATGTGAATTTACCTGTTCAATTCAAGTCAACAACATACTTGTATGAGAGGAGCGAAGGCCCATTCCTGTCTGCGTCATGTTGCAAATCTGATGCAAACAGGTCGCTAATATTTGTATCCGCTGGTTAAAAATGGGGAAAAGAATGTAACAATCAGACATCCTGCTGGTATAAAAGCCAATATAATTCACTCCTCCTCATCCAACTTGTCCCACCACGCCAACCACTATCTTACAGAGGACTTCACACCTCCCGGCTAGCTTTCAGATTTGAGTTGGTAGGACCCTTAAAACTTTAGCAGCTCATAACCTCCAATTTAAAGTGTTGGTTCGGAGTAAAATGCACCCTAGGTCATTTCCACCATGACATCCAGCCAAATACCCCCTCAGAAGCATTTTTAGCGATGGTTAACATTGGTCAAGATAGGGCTATCAGCTGAATGGCTTAGTACTGGTACGATGGTACATCTTGTATATCTCGTAAATTACCCCACTAATAATGCATGAAATGTTACCAAACTTCTGCAGTTGCACACATAGGGTCTGTACTCACAAAACCAGGTATTTGATAGTTTGCAAGTACATCAGGAGTTTATTTAAAAGAACACTTTCCTGATAGCTTCTATCCTCGGCTGCTAACGCTACCGCAACGTAGACTCCACTTCTGTGTTTACCCAGCCGATGACGTCCCACGAGAGTATGAAAAGGTTTCGCTGAAGTTTTATAAATGCTTGTATTATCAGGTCAACACTTGTCAACACTTGATGACCTGATAATACAAGCATTTATAAAAATGTGTTTACCTGCTGTGTTGGCCCTATCTTGACCAATGTTGACCATCGCTAAAAATGCTTCTGAGGGGGTATTTGGATGTCATGGTGGAAATTACATAGGGTGCATTTTAATCCAAACCATCGCTTTCATTTTTGAAATTATGTGCCAACTCGGCTACGTTTGAATTAACGTGCAGCCGGAGAAACCCAGTGCTGGATTAACATGGTGTCACTTACTCACTTGGTCTATGTTGCTGCCTGTATACTCAGACAATAGAATAGTATAAAAAAGAGCACCAACAGCCAGATTGAATGTTGCTGATGGAAACAACGTTTAACACTGGAGACACAAGAATGTTTTCTTGGTTTCCTTCGAGAGCACGTATTGATTGCAGCACATCGCGACTATCAGAACATCTCTGGTCATCTATCTCTCACTACATGACAGCTGCAGACTGAAGTCAATGTGATTCAAAAAGGTGGGGTACAAGTAAACCCCTTTAGTCTGTCCATCTGCATTATTCATATCTACAAGATAACTATTAACGTGTTGGGCATTTTTTTTCATGCGTTAAAATAAGTAAGTGAGAAGAAGTTTCGCTCACAGAAACTCAACAAGTCTGATGTAACAACTAGCCGCATGTAAAGTTATCTGTTAGTGTTCCTATTGATTTAAAAATGCTTTCATTAGTTTATAAAGCAAGAAGGCCACTCAGATCCTCCGGTTCTTCTCTTTTAGTCCTTCCACAAAGCAGAACAAAAACAGATTTCAGTCATTTTGATAGAACAGCCTTTTTAATATTTTTTTTATTTCATGTGTGTGTTATCATTATTTTAATGTTATGAATTATTCATTTGTTTTAATGCGTTTTGTTAAATGATTTCAAAGCACTTTGAAGTGGATTTGATATGTTAGACATGTGCAATATAAATAACGTTAGATTGTAAGTGAGGAGAATTATCGTACACCTGGCAACACTGGGGAGGGGAATCCCACCCCAAATGAAACCTATGGCTTCTTACAATGTTGATTGTGTTTATGTAGTTACAATATAATGACTCACGCATGAACATGAACTAAAAGCTCAGATAAAACACACACAGATGCAGAGTGACCTCGTCCTCTGCTCAGGTACCTAGCCCATAGTTGATTGCTGTTTGCTATTAAATGTCGCACCATGAATCTGGATTCTCATATCTCACAGCAGTGCTCACAGGTTAAGACGCCAAAGGAACTAAAGTACAGCTTCGGATAAACTTCCAACCCGGTGCTTATTGTTTTCTGCCTCAGGCAGTGTGTCTGACCTCCAATGTCTGATGTTGAACTTGGAAATGATGAGCGCAGGGTAAAGATGTGCAAAACAACAAAAAAGAGAAGTTGGGTTGGACTCTCTCCCACTCAGCACTCAAGTGGAACTACAGCAGGTGGGTGTTTTTTTTTTTTTTTTTTTCTCAGACAACGAGACGGAGTGGGAGAGATCGACCAGGAGACGTGTGTGTGTGTGTGTGTGTGGGGGGGGGGGGGGGTCTCAGTCAGGTGAGAGAGGGAGGGGAGGTGGAGTGATTATTATGTGTTGGAGATGGTGCGTGGGGGGAGGCAGAGAGAGGGACAGGGAGAGAGAGGTTTGTGTAGGGAGGATATATTACATGTAGTTCCATTAGAGTGTGTAATGGTGCTGAAAGGCTGCGTCCTGGTGCTGTTGACCGTGATGATAGTGGGAGTTGAATTAAACAGTCGCTGTCAGGCAGCGCTGGTCATATGCCGGGCTGGTCAAAACACACACACACACACACACACACCTGATCCAATACAGCCACACAGTGTGTGCGCTCAGCTCAAGGCCGACTCAGTGATGATGACACATGGTAATTGCCTCTTCGCAGTGTACAAGTTAAGACTCGGCGGCGTGTGGGCACAGGTAAAATTGCTTTTCACATTATCACCTCGCTAATAGCGATAATGTACGATGATTCTTACTTAGCGTTACATTGCGGAAAAGTTGTTGAACTTGAGAACTTCATGATTCACCCGCAACGGGAAACTCAATTCAAAAGTTGTTTAACTTTAATTAAGTCTCCAATGTGCAAAGATAAGGCGAGGATGTTTGTTTAAAACGTTGTCAGCAGGATGTGAAGAGGTTACAGTGTTGAAACGATGACATTAGTATGCTTAGTGATGGGGAGTCACTCTGTCCTGCCCTCCATCAGAAGAGGAAGAAGTAGAGCTGAAGGTGTGTTATAGTTTGTTTAGTGGAACAAACCAAACTGTCACAGATTGAGTATAACCTTTTGCTGATAACTAAATAGAAAACTGAAGCAATTCTTTGAAATAGAACCCAAAATAACAAGATTTAATATAGCAATCAGTGCATGATGATACATTTCATTAGCAAATAATGTCACATTTAAAGATTGTTAATGGAATTGATGGATTGATGGTTAATTGAATTGATATGTTATCGAGCAAATGCTTCCAAGTACCGTGTAGCCATAGCAACTAAAATCCACTGAACATTTTCCTTCTTGCGTACATAAGAAATAAACATTAAATGAAAATAATGGCTTCCTTATTTCCTTCAATAAAGCTGTACGTGTGACAGATTCACCCATGGGTGACTTTAGTTCATACCTCTGAATCACAGATACAGTGTTGCAGCAGCTACAGGGACGAGGACGGCTTTGACAGCTGGAACTAACGTGCAGGAACTAAATGTAATCCCTGTGGTCCTGGGGGTCAGAAAACAGGTATGAGTTCCTTGAGTTCCTCAAAAGCTTATTGGTCCCCTTGGAAGGTTCCTGCGGCGGAAAACATCTCATTTAGAGACGCCTTTTTTCCTGACATTTTTTGACAAGTTGCATTATGAGTAAGGTATTATACCTCCTATTACAGTATAAACATAGCACGCTGTTGTGAAGGCACTGGTGAAATCCGCACAACCTTTTAGGTTTGGCAACCTCATTTCTCTTCGCTGCACGTTTTAACTCTTTCTTCTCGCCCTGTCGCCCCTTGGCACAAACCGGTGGATTGCTCATCGCATTATTGGAGTCTTATTCACCACAATGGACCGGGGTCATTGTGAATTATGCAAGCCAAAAGGCACACTGATTGATAGTGGTTGTAAGTGCTGTAAGTCCGTCCTACAAGACGTATCGATCCGGTTGCTTTCATGAAATTCATTGTGTTACAGCAGCCGTCTTTTATGTCAGTGTCTTACACCCCTCAGGCTACGTTAGTCTCTCTCTCTCTCTGTCTGTCTCTCTCTCTGTTTACCTTTAACCAATGTAAATGACAAAGCACAAAAGGTCTTTTAAGAATCATTGATCAGTGCTGGCTGTGTGTTTATGGTTGTAGAACATGAGGTCCATATTGTGTTTTGCTGAAAGAAGACGTCGCCCCATCCGTCCATAGAGGGACGAGCTAGAACCAGCATCAGTCGAGAACCAGTCGTCAACTGCAGATATTGAGTGGTGGTCTCGGTTGATCTCATTGGTCGGTTCATCGGGTGATGGCCAGGAAAACTGGTTCCAGATCGGCACCAACTCTTGAACCAATCGAAAACCAACTAAACCTTAAACACACTCTAATCATTGACATTGCACACACAGTGCTCTACACACTTTTAAAACTGTTGTGATTTTAGTATTATGTGTATTTTATTGTTATTGTATTATTTGTAAAATGAACACATTTTCTGAAGAGGCATGTCTGCTTTAGGATGCTTAATCAACAGAGAAACGCGCATAATGCACATTTTTTTAAAATGTTTATTCACACATGTGCACATTAACTACACGTTTAGCAGTAGTGAGATCGTGTGCCCAGACAACAGGCCACAACCGTCTTGCCACCACAATACTGACATTACCTGTAAAGAAAGAATTCAGTGTATCATTAATTAATTTTGGGGGGGTTGTGGGGATTTAAAGGCCAAACACAGAAAACGATATGAGAGGTGAAAACAAATCACATGGGGTCTAATTGTAAAATTATAATTATATTCTATTTCATGCAGGCAGGTGATTGTTAGTGCGACTAAACTGTTGCAGGAAAAACGTTTTGCTTTTACATGTTGCTTCTTTCACAGGTTCGTTATCTATCAATGTCTTACTCATTTTAGGTGAACCATTACAAAACAAAATGTCATCATTGGGGACACTTGATATTATATCCCCGTCATCCATTTGTTTGTGGAATATAGTTCTGAAGCCGTCGCCCTCTTTGAGCTTCATCACCATCTTTTTCACCATGATTTTTTGGGAACCAGTTAGCTTCCAGATTTAAAGGTGAACGTTAGCTAAGTGTTAAAGTCATCTTAGTAGCTAACTGGTAATGGTAGCATGGAGACCAACAGACCAGAAAGCATCCCCTGCTTTCTGGTCTGGTGGACTCTAAATGGACCATAATGTACTAAATGAACATCATGCTGGATTGAAGAAGACTTGAAACTAGAGATTGAGACCATAAACTCATGTTTACAATGTTTACTAAGATAATACATCAAGAGAGAAGTAGGACCATTTTCTCATATACTTCTATACAACCAGACTTGTATTTCAATATAATTAATAACAGTTAATGAAATTGTTCAGTTTTGGCAATGGACACGAAGCAAATAAGGGAGAAATATGAAGCTAAGGAGGATGGAGTGAGAGAAGAGAATGAGCGAGAGAGAAAGATAGAGACACAATCTCATTAACGGTCTGAGGAGTCTTTGGCCTTTAATGTGATTCTATGTGTCTCAGTGTTCTCCAGAAGCTGCCAACTCCCTCCCTCCCTCCCTCCCTCCCCGCTGTTCCCCGGCCCTCTCTCTTTCTCCATCCCTTCCTTTTTTTTACTCTAGCACCTCCCCCCTTCTGCTTCTCAGTGCATTTCTCCCACACGTCTTAATGTCGAGTAACATGGCGAGATAATTTATTTATGATCATGCGTTGTCAGTATGCGTGGGCTTAAGTAATACTCATCTGAGCTGCGGGGCTAGGATATAAGCTTCCTTCCTTCTCATATGAGAAGCCCTTCTACGGTCCACGAGATCCTCCCAAGTCAAGGGAGTGTTTGTGTGTTGTGGGGGGGCTCAGCATGCTTTGTTAAGAGCTACCAGGAGGATAAGCTGCCTCTATCCCTTTTTTCTTTTCTTTCACTTGGTTTCCTCCTTTAGCGATGTCCTTCTCTATGCGTCCTGGTTTTCTTTGTGCTCCTGGTGCTCCGCTCCGTTTCTGCAGGGCAGGTCACCGCTGGACGGGTTTAGGGGGCAGTGAAGCTGAAGTGCTTTATTCCTCCGTAGAAAGCATCTTTTCCCCATCAAAGCCGGCTGGTGTTCCCCCTTCTGTCCCAGAGCAGGTTTTAATGGCTCGTCACGTTTCTCTGGGGAATTTGTGCAGCCATATAAAAGCGTTGCATTTTTCCAGCCTGCATCTTTCTTCCCCGCTCTACCTCCATGCTCTCGTCTCTCAGTGGGGGAAAAAGTAAAAAAGATACAGCCGAGGGTGGGACATTTAATACTGTTTGTTAAGAAATATGAACGCGGTTGTTGGTTCTTCTTCTACTTGTGTAATTATTTGGTTAAGACTGAAAAAATAGATGCAGTCTTTGTTTCTTTTTCTACACTAACAATTCCATTTATTAGTGTCGTCGGATTTGATTTGAATTCATTGGCTGCTTTTGCTGAGATTTCAGCACCTGTTACTCATTGGCCTTGTTACTTCCATCATTAGTTGAGGTAATGATTCTATTGTAACATGAATGTTGAACGAATATGAAGATTTGAGCGCAGCGAGATAAAACAGTATGTGGTGCTAATTCCCCAGTCGGGTGCCATTAAAACCCTGCAGAATGATGCGATTCAAACAAAAACAACCTGTAATTGTTATGGAAATGGTATTGTGTTTGTTTCATGTATTACTTCTGTGAAGTCTGGTCTCCTTATTATTCCACAAACACTCTGCTTTTCATCTCTACGTGAAACCGAAGCTTCCGCGGCTTCTTCTAGATGCTAGCGCTGGAGTGGAGGCGGGGCTTACCTCCATGTAGACACTGATGTTCCATCCATCGTGGCTGAAATCCCAGATACACCAGGAAACCAAACGGAGAAAAGACTTTCACTGAGCTGTATTCACTGTGAATAGCAAGAAACACATCTGTTGGTTTACTACACAGTATGAACCTAAAATAGACTATTTAGTTGTGATTTGTTTGCAATAAACAACCGCATGACCACAGTTTGTAAAACGTCCAAAGTCATGTTTTGTTAAGTCTTAAGACGACAAGCAAGTCATGTTATGCTTGTTTAAATGCTTGTTTAAATGCCTGCTGAGCCACTCTCCTCTTTAACGGCAGTAGAACATATTCGATGGCTTGCAAGCTGTTGCTCAAGCGTCAATAGTTGAGTTGTGTGGGCGGGAGAGCAGAACAGAGCAAGGGAGGAAAACTAAACTAGATGCACTTGAGCAGCTGAACAAGCCGAGAGCTTCTTTTCAGAATTCAACGGCAGCGAGCGTCGTTCTAATTTCCTCCTCTCTCCTCTGCCCTCCGTCTTTTTCCCCCGATTCTGCCGAGCGAAGCCTAATGATGTCCCTCGTGATGAGTGCTGGTTAACTACGAGCCACTCTGCAGGCACACGTAGACACACACACACCATGGACACACGTTCTGGCCAGCAGCTGGCTGCTTTGCCGACTTGAAGGAGATACGGGGAGCAGATGCGACTCTATTCTGCCTGACAGTTCTGGGAGAAGAACACAAGAGGCAGCAGACTGTGTGAGGGGGTGGGGGAGGAGAAGAGGGAGACAAGGGCCCCATCTCCTCCTTTTACTGCTCGGGAAAACATACAACAGATTTGTCTCATAGCATTGCATAGCCACGGCCACATCTTCATCAATCCATAACGTAGCGAGCGAAGACAGCCTGCATCCCATTACCCCAGAAATGCCTCTTCCCTTTCCCCCTCGCCACTTCCTGCTTTCCTCTGTGATGCGTGGCCCCCGCCGCTCCGACACCGGAGGAAAACACCGTGAGCTGCTTCATTATCTTCTTTGCAGCAGCTTTGTTGGAGGAAATGTGGGAATGTCCTTTCAAGAAACGTTTTGCAGCGCCACACCCCGATATAATTTGAAATGACATCCGCAGACAATGAGACACAAGGTTTAAGGCTTTTAAGAATAATCACACAAAAAAATGGTATTATTATTTTTATTATTATATTTTAAGGTTTCACGACACTGAGACTAAGACAACGCTTAAGATGGAAAATCAGAGATAAAAGCAACTTTTGTTTAAAAACCAACATGATCCTGTTTCTGATTCTGTTTCCATCATCTACCTCCCTCCGTTCTTCTGAGAAAACCACAGCTTCTACATCAAATGGCGAGATCTAATCACGTTCCCAGCTCTGCAACGGCGACGTACGTGCATCAGCTCGAGCCGCGCTGCTGACGTCCTGGTTCACAAGGAGTAGTATTTAAATGAGCGGTGCTGCTGTTTATGCCCTCTCAGCTGGTGGATATTAAGCCAGTGTCGGACATGATCCAAATCCAATACTCTGTGGAAGCTGTAGTGTGAGGGCATGAGTTTATTTAAGCTGGAGTGATTTATAATGAATTCCTCCCGTGAGGCAAGAACCTGAAAAAACACACTGTACACGCAAATATTGAATTATTAAGTGATAGTGAAACATTCCCAGGGGATATTATTTTGGAGTCGGTGACATTATCCATCATGTCAGACCACGTATGTGTGTCTGCTTGATATACATCTGCAGAAGTGTTTGTGCATGTTAAATGAGCGTAGGCTACTGCTTACACACCATATTATGCGTCTTTAGGTGAAGGGCTTATCTGCAAGCAGGCTCATTTCCTTTATACAGGGATTAAATGGGGAGTAATTTATCTTTAATCTCATCAGATGGAGTACTCGCTGGAAACTAGCATGGTGGATCCCGCCGTAACACACACCAGGGTACACACACACACACACACACACACACAAATACACACGGTTGAGTGATTAACAAGTCATTTGCATTGTGTTTCACTAATCTGGGACAAGGCCGTAATTATACTTAGTGACAATAGCTCAGAATGCTTGTTGGGCGTTATTAGATGAGTCAGTGTGAGTAGCTGTCGGTACTCTCCACCCTCCACACACACACACACACACACACACACACACACACACACACAAACAAAAACAATGCTTCTTTGCTCATGTAACCATGGATCATGTCAAGCTGAATCCAGTTTGGTGCAGTACTTAGCACAAGGCAAAGTTAATTTGTATCAAATACAAGCTAATTCAATCATTTGGAAGAACAAATCTATATATAAACTATCTATATACAAATATATACAAATATATATATATATGAAGGGCAGTTTTAAAAACAGCCCACATTTCAATGAAAATCCTTAATGAACAAAATGGTTTCTCCAGAAATATGATGTTCCCATCTTGCTAAAGTGCACTTATGGACAACCCCCCAAAAGAACTACATAGTAAATTTAGGCAACAAAATCATACAGTAAAAATGTTAGTAAAGTCATCATGTTTTGGCTTAATGTAAATAATAGACTTTATAGTAATAGACTCAGACAGAATGCAAGGTTCCAATAGCGGACACTCTCCAGCTGCACCTTGAGACCCCATCCATGAAAATCACCAACAGAATCAATGGCGAAGTCCCCCATGTGGTGGAGTCATTTGAAACTTATTTGTGATGTGTCGAGATTTTAAAGAATAAAGAGCTGAATAGAGAGAAATGGCCTTACAATGCTAACATCAAAGTATCGCATGGTTACAGTAATTGAAGCCGTGACCACGTTGGTCAGTTTTCACCTTTAATCCTGCCCCCCATCTTTAAAAGAGGACACTACATCTCATCTCAGAAAGAGAGACAATGACATTTCAGTTAATAGACAAAACCTTTTACAAGGTTATTTGAGGCCATTGTGGTTGTTTGTAATGGCAGAATAATGAGTTGAATACAGGAGTTCAGTCTGCGGGCCCTAGTTTCGTAGACCAGGCGCAGTCAGCTTTCAGCGCACCTGCGCCGCGCCGACGGGGTGTGTCCGCCTGGACTTTGCAAGTTTCGTGCACCGCGCAGGCTCGCGCAGGCACACCTCCCGTCTCGCCCACCGGCGCAAGTGGGAAAGAGGGAGGAGAAGAAGGCGTGAGTGGGAGACGAGGAGGAGACGAGGCGTGGACTGGGATTAATACAGCCGATTCAGATCTTCACCAATCAAATGAGCTCCTCTCCTCACCTTTAATGCGTTAGGGGAGGTTCAGTGCAAGATCCGTCACTTGACAACCCGATGACAGAAGCAGCGCCGCCGCTCCCACCACGCGCATCACGCGCTGTGCGCGCGTATCATAATAATAACAATGCCCATATTATAAAAAACAGGAGAGAGAGAGGGAGATGTTTCGGTCCGAGAGGCTGAGTTTCCGTTACGCGTGCCATCCGCCTTTGATCTGACGTCAGATGTGACGGGACAATCTATATAGATATACATTCACGTTTTGATTCAATTAGTTGCATTAAATAGTGTTTGTTGTGATTATGTATTGCATTTAAATGTGCCTGGAACTGTGGAAACCTGCCTGTGAGGTCTCGGTGACGTGTGTGCACTGCGCGCCGTCAGCCAAACTTCCACTGCGCCAGCGGTGATTCGCCTTGAATGAATGGACTTTATTTACGCCTTGCGCTGAAAGTAGACCAGCTTGGAGCTGGCGAGCTTTCAGCGCAGTCTCGGCGAGGCTTTTTGCCACGAAACTTCCGCTACGCCAAGCTGAATCTGTGACGCCTCCCCCTGCTGCGCCGCCACACCCATCTTGGCGCAGGCGATCCACCAAACTACCAAACTGACGGTGCGCAAGGCTGCGCGGGTTGAAACTTGCATTGCTCCGCCACCCTGCGCCGCCCTGCGCTGCGCCACGAAACTAGGGCCCTGCGTGTCAGTTGGGCGACCTGAAAAAGATTGGTAATGCCAATGACCCGTAACATGTAGAATAATCAGATTACATACTTGTTTTTTTTTTAAGATAAGCCTACTTGGAGTCATTTTAGCCAAAGAGGGGAAATAGAGAAACAACTCCCAGTTTGCAAAATGGAGAGACCAAACACACACACACACACACACACACCACCTTGTCACAACTCTTTTTAGCTCTCATCTGAAATGAGAACATGCCCTGGGCTGTGCTGGGAGAATGGAAGCCAAAGACAGAAAGAAAAAAACGAGGAAGAAGGACAGAGAGGGAAGTAAACTGAAAGAGAGAAGCCAAAGGGGAGAACACGCAGTGATAAAAGGCCAAAGCAGGGCGGGGGAGGGGGAGAGAACAAGACAGGAGCTGTGCATCAGCCGGGAGGGTCAGCCGTGTGAAAGAGTTGTGGTTCGTTGTAATGTTTCAGCCTCGTCCACCACCCACCCCCGGCCTCCATCCATGCCCGACCACGGGCCCGCCGCCCCCCGCCGCCTCCCACCACCGCCCGCTGACACCCTCCAGCAGCTATTTAACATGGAAATTGATTTAAACAGAAGCCGAGATATCCGCAGTGGGACCCGAGGACAGGTGCCTCTAGTCAGCGGAGGAGACGCTAATGAGAGGTGAGAGACCCGAGCCGAGCTAACAAGGAAAGCAGAGCACAATGAGATGGGAGAGAGGAGAGAGAGGGGCAGACATTAGAGGGAGGAAGGGAGCGTGCAGGGGAGGAATCGAAGGGGAAATTGGAGAGAAATGAGGGAGTCAAAATTTTATAATTAACAACTCATGCTCACACCTACGATGATATTAGGGCCACTGTAGGGAAAAAAAGAAAAAAGGAGCCGATAGGTGCAATATTCAGAGAAAGCAGCAGCATCTGGTCAAGCAACGTGTTTACTTCCTATGACATCTATAATAAAGTCAAAATGCAACTCTTAAGTCATAAATTTGCTAGTTTTAAAGAAACTTTTTTTCTCGAATAATGCCCGCCTCTCTCTCTCTCTCTCTCTCTCTCTCTCTCTCGTTTTCTTCTTCTTCTCCTCATTGGCTCTAATAGGCCGTCATACACACCCGACTTGGTACGAGAAATACATAAATAATCGGGCAAGATAAGTAGTGCGTGTGTGTGACTGTGAGTGTTTGTGCAGCAACGTTTTCCAGTCAGCCAGAAGTAATCTACGTTCAAATTTGACTCCTGTGGAAGGAAACTTTATGGTATGAAATACAGTAAAGGTAGAATTAAACTGCTCAATAATAGTTTGTGTAGGAGCAAAAGGTTAAACAGGCGTTGATATATGAGCTCCTTCATGTGTACAAAAAGAACCGGGCACATTTGCAGGTCGAGGAATCAGGGAGACGATGACTAGATAGTTTGCCGCGTCCTCAATAACGCGTTTTTCGATCCGATATCTTTTTCTTCCTCCAAAACTAAACCTGACTCGTGCTCGTATCAGCTAGCACCAACCAATCTCAACCTACACCATCATGACATCCATCCGTCAACCAATCTGCAGCTTCGGCTCAGCACAGAGCTGCAGGAGGTTGTGAGTTCATCTCTTCAACCATCAAATCAAATTCCTCCCAACGTTAAGCCCCGCCTCCCGCTTCACTCAGACATAAGCCGGATATATGAAACGCGTTTCGGCTGGACTTTAATGCCTGGAATCAGCTGGTTTCAGACTTCACCTGTAGTTTCTTGTCAAAGGGATGATATTTCACAACACTTTTTTTTCAACACTGTTTTCTCAAAAATACTTTCTATCAGGCTCTGAGCCAGAAATCTCCACTTCAGCAGCACTTACATCCAGCAAACGTACCACTTTCATTCCTATCTATATTCTGAAGCTTTATGCGGAGGGGTTTGTTCAAATATTATTCAGACTGACCTATAGAACATTTTGTTACTAAAAACATGGCTTTTTTATGGCTGTTGACAGTATTTTCTGATTTGTGAGAGATACAGACACTGGTTTAATCCTTAGTGAGTCAATAAATACCCCTAAATCATGAAGTTGTTATCCGTGGATATTTCTTCTGAGCAGAATACAACGATGACTATTTCAAGAGGAAGTGAGATGGATTCATCGACATTGTATTGATTGGTTGTTGACTTATTAATAGTGGTCATTAGAGTCCTTAAAGCAAGCAAGAACACACCTGATCCAACCAATCAAGGTGTGAAGGCAAATCAGGTAGGTGATCCACAGGTCATGCCCCGATTGTGAGAACGATGAAGACCAGGACCAGTCGACTAGTTAAGTTGTTGTTTTTTCATGTTTACAGACTACATCAACCTTTGTGATGCTCTTTTACATTTTCCAATACAAAACAATGGGATAGAGCCCTGTCAATGCATCACTGATAACCCAAACAGAACCATTTCATTAGGAGCGTCTGTCGGAGGCAGCACAAAGCAAACCCACCGCAGGGCAGCGAAGCCCCCCCCAGCGTCTCCAGACAACATGGATCTCATGATAAATGAGCATCTGGTCGATCTACACCTGCATTCATGGATTGTTGGCCCCTCGGGTGGAACCACCAGAAGCCGTAAATTCAACACTGACATATTTAAATAGTGAATTAATTTAATGTTGCTTCCTACTGATCAGCTTCTAGGATAGTAGATAAAGAATATTTAATAATCAGGAGTTTTTGCTCTACAGTTGTACCCGTCTCTATGGTTCTGATTGATCAGACTGATTGATTGATGTTTCCCACAATGTAATTTGCTTGCAGCTTCCTGTGTTTGAAATGCCGGTTTGCCAGAACGAAGAAACAAGTTCAGGGGTTCGTAGAAGTTTATTGAATTGGAAATGGCAACACTTGACTTCACTTGGCTCCAGTTAGCATTCATTTCTCAAAGCCGCCAAACCTGTTCACCTGGCTCGTCTCCCATCGCACATACGATAATCTTTTGGCGAGGGTATGAAGATGTGTAGCTCCGACCTTTGCCAAAGCAACTGAAACTTGGATCAAGTGAGAAGATCTCCTCCGGTCTGGAGAGAAGAAGTCCGCAAATGGTCTCTTTCAACAGACCTTGATGTTCCTGTCCTTTTGTTCAGAATGCATTCAGCCTCCTGACCAACGCTTCTCCTAAAGACCAGACAGGCGTTAAAAGTAACTCCATTATTTTTTATGAAAATCCAACATGACGGGCTGCATGGTGGTGTCGTGGTAGCACTGTCGGCTCACAGCGAGGGTTTGAGTCCCAGTTCGGGTTCCTTCTGTGTGGAGTTTACATGTTCTCCCTGTGTTATTGTGGGTTGTCTCCGGGTTCTCCAGCTCCCTCCCACAGTCCAAAGACATGCAGGATGGAGCTGTCTGTCTCTACATGTCAGCCCTGTGATAGACTGGTTACCTGTCTGTCTCTACATGTCAGCCCTGTGATAGACTGGTTACCGGTCTGTCTCTACATGTCTCCCTATGATAGACTGGTTACCTGTCGTTCTCTACATGTCAGCCCTGTGATAGACTGGTTACCTGTCTGTCTCTACATGTCAGCCCTGTGATAGACTGGTTACCTGTCGTTCTCTACATGTCAGCCCTGTGATAGACTGGTTACCTGTCTGTCTCTACATGTCTCCCTGTGATAGACTGGTTACCTGTCTGTCTCTACATGTCTCCCTGTGATAGACTGGTTACCTGTCTGTCTCTACATGTCAGCCCTGTGATAGACTGGTTACCTGTCTGTCTCTACATGTCTCCCTGTGATAGACTGGTTACCTGTCTGTCTCTACATGTCAGCCCTGTGATAGACTGGTTACCTGTCTGTCTCTACATGTAGGCCCTGTGATAGACTGGTTACCTGTCTGTCTCTACATGTCAGCCCTGTGATAGACTGGTTACCTGTCTGTCTCTACATGTCTCCCTGTGATAGACTGGTTACCTGTCTGTCTCTACATGTCGGCCCTGTGATAGACTGGTTACCTGTCTGTCTCTACATGTCAGCCCTGTGATAGACTGGTTACCTGTCTGTCTCTACATGTCTCCCTGTGATAGACTGGTTACCTGTCTGTCTCTACATGTCCCCTGTGATAGACTGGTTACCTGTCTGTCTCTACATGTCAGGCCCTGTGATAGACTGGTTACCTGTCTGTCTCTACATGTCTCCCTGTGATAGACTGGTTACCTGTCTGTCTCTACATGTCTCCCAGTGATAGACTGGTTACCTGTCTGTCTCTACATGTCAGCCCTGTGATAGACTGGTTACCTGTCTGTCTCTACATGTCAGCCCTGTGATAGACTGGTTACCTGTCTGTCTCTACATGTCACCCTGTGATAGACTGGTTACCTGTCTGTCTCTACATGTCTCCCTGTGATAGACTGGTTACCTGTCTGTCTCTACATGTCAGCCCTGTGATAGACTGGTTACCTGTCGTTCTCTACATGTCTCCCTGTGATAGACTGGTTACCTGTCTGTCTCTACATGTCAGCCCTGTGATAGACTGGTTACCTGTCTGTCTCTACATGTCTCCCTGTGATAGACTGGTTACCTGTCTGTCTCTACATGTCAGCCCTGTGATAGACTGGTTACCTGTCTGTCTCTACATGTCAGCCCTGTGATAGACTGGTTACCTGTCTGTCTCTACATGTCAGCCCTGTGATAGACTGGTTACCTGTCTGTCTCTACATGTCTCCCTGTGATAGACTGGTTACCTGTCTGTCTCTACATGTCAGCCCTGTGATAGACTGGTTACCTGTCTGTCTCTACATGTCGCCCTGTGATAGACTGGTTACCGTCTTCTCTACATGTCTCCCTGTGATAGACTGGTTACCTGTCTGTCTCTACATGTCTCCCTGTGATAGACTGGTTACCTGTCTGTCTCTACATGTCAGCCCTGTGATAGACTGGTTACCTGTCGTTCTCTACATGTCTCCCTGTGATAGACTGGTTACCTGTCTGTCTCTACATGTCAGCCTGTGATAGACTGGTTACCTGTCTGTCTCTACATGTCTCCCTGTGATAGACTGGTTACCTGTCTGTCTCTACATGTCAGCCTTGTGATGGACTGGTTACCTGTCTGTCTCTACATGTCTCCCAGTGATAGACTGGTTACCTGTCTGTCTCTACATGTCTCCCTGTGATAGACTGGTTACCTGTCTGTCTCTACATGTCTCCCTGTGATAGACTGGTTACCTGTCTGTCTCTACATGTCAGCCCTGTGATAGACTGGTTACCTGTCTGTCTCTACATGTCAGCCCTGTGATAGACTGGTTACCTGTCTGTCTCTACATGTCTCCCTGTGATAGACTGGTTACCTGTCTGTCTCTACATGTCAGCCCTGTGATAGACTGGTTACCTGTCTGTCTCTACATGTCAGCCCTGTGATAGACTGGTTACCTGTCTGTCTCTACATGTCAGCCCTGTGATAGACTGGTTACCTGTCTGTCTCTACATGTCAGCCCTGCGAGCAGAAAAAGGCCCACTTCAGTAAAAGCACAAGTCTCATTGATCTCGGCTCGCAAACAGGGGGAGGGGGATATGAGAATTGAACCCGTGAAGGTGCCGGCGTTTTGAATATCAGCGGGATTCGTGAAAGGTCTGCCTGTCGTCAGCTTTCAGATTGCAAACTGCACCAAAACCACAGCTGTGTTGCTCTTTAAATGCGATCTCACATTTTGATGAATGTTACTCAGGAAACATGACAGGGTTGACATTTTCCTCCGACACACAGATGTAAAGGCACCCCCTCCCCCAGTCTCTGCGTACACACTGTTCTCTTCTTTCATTGATGTACAATCCGAGACAAACTCCCAGTCTCTTCCTCGCACATAGACTTGCTCCGGGAGTATCTGACTTTGCTCCGCTGCATCTAGTGAGTCTTCATGGCAACCAATTTCAAAAGTAACATTCACCCACTTTATATAGCTGGCCTAATTTGTCTACTCAAGCCCCCGCAGAGCACCCCGCCATCCGTGACGACGCAGCACAGGAGAGAGCTGGTACCAAGTCCCTGTGCAAACATCAACATTTAGTTTTCAAAAGTTCGCTGCTCTACTTAATAAAGGCTCGAGAAGACCTAAATAAAAAGCAAGAGAGGAGCATTTAAATATGAATGTGTGCGAGCACTGAAGTTGCAGCGATTAAAATGGTTCATGAAGCAACACAGAACAAGCAGACAGTCCTTCCAACAAAAGAAGTGAGCATGTGAGACCATTTGTTGACACTAAACATCTCCAAGTTTTATAATAATGACAACTTTATTTAAATAGCACCTTTAAAAACAACACTTTACAGTCTGTTTGACGGCAGAATATAAATATGGTTAGGCAGACAATAAAATATTAATAAAATAAAAATAAATTGGCAAAAATGGGCAACAATCCGCTTAAGTTTATGAGATATGATTAATAGAATAATGTTTTCAAAGAATCTGGGGCCTTAAAGCCCCTCCGACAACAACAAAGGAACTCACCATAAGAGTGAGTGTTGAGTATTAAGAAAGGTGCCCTGAAATAAAATGTATTATTATTATTATTATTATTATTAAGAGCCCCAAAAACAAGTTCACAAGAAAATAGCTATAATGTCCACTTGAGCATCCACCAGGTTCATCCATCTCCATCAGGAAAGGCATTGATAGATGGCAGTGAAAACCCCGGAAGGAATCAAACTAACCATGAAGTTTTGGGGATATTAGAATATTGGAGACAATGTTTTTCACCAGGTCGTTTCTATAACTTCCCATCACAGCTGGGAAATGTAGTTTTTTAGTAAACGCTACTGTATCAACAGAATGGTCTCTGTACTTTTAGTGAAGAATAATGGTTATTAGGATCAATTCATTGTTATAGGATCATCATTCTTATGTTTTGATGCCACACTTCTGTGAACATAAGAGTGCACAGGCGGCTAATTACTTCCCATAGATCTGCAGAGCCTCCCAAGAAACTGTCCCTGATTATCAGTGTGTGTGTGTGTGGGTGGGGTCAACTCAAAGCACCATAAGTGGCCTGGATCACTGCCTCCTGATGAAGCAGCAGCTGATGTGCAGCAGTGGGAGGCTGATTGTCACCGTTTTCACAGGCGGCAGCGTGCGATGTTCCTCCGACGGTGTGAATCTGCAATCCAGCTGTCTACCTCATCTGCCCACAGCATCTCCACCTCTTCACACTCACCCTCCATTTTAACACCCCCCCCCCCCCCAAGAGACAGACTGGCCTCCAGTCTCTCACCTTATTCCATACATTCTCCCACGCGGTGCTGCGTGAAAGCACCACGGCAGTTGAGAGCACTGACGTGGGCGCAGACGGGCGGAAACATCACAGACCGACACTCTGCTCGCTCATATTCAAGTCTGCTTTTATTGATCATTGCACAGCAACATTTACTTTCCTTTTCCAACCCCATGTGCTCTTGACAGTTCCATCGATTCAAACAAAAAGGAGACGGCTTCCACGCCATCACTTATCTTTCATTAGATTACCGGAGACACAGAAATCATTATTTTAGACATAATAGCGCATAGACTGAGAAATGATCTGTTTTGGATATGGCTTGTTGACGTTTCATTTCAAATGATGGTTTCGATCCTAATATCTAATGCTCTATCCTCTAAGCTGCTAGCTTTTTCAATAAACCAAATGGAGCCTCTGACCAGCGAATCGGGACAGAGATCTGCTTTTAATACAGGAAAGTACACTTCTGACCTCTAAATGTAACTCAGCACCACGGGCAGTCGTAATATCATCAGTGATAATGGCAAAAAATGGCATAGAGGGGAATCAAATCAACAGAGGCATGATGGATGGATGGATGGAAGGAGGGGGAGTTAGTAATGTCTGCCTTTGCCCTCTGTCACCTCCTCACATGCAGCCCCCCCCCCCGCTCCGTCTACCAATCATCATCCTTTAACAGCCCGGCCTCGCTTTCTGAAAGTGTTGCACATTTTGCAGCGAGGCTACATGCGAGTTCATGCAAATAGACATTAGCATTTGATATCCTCGGGGCTGCAATGCAGTGTGTGTGTGTGCGTGTGTGCGTGCGTGTGTGCGTGTGATGCTCGCGGTGAATGCGGCCGCAGCAAGATAGCGATCCTCTCTCTCAGGGCATCTTTAACTCCGGAGCACCGGGTCCGGTTCCACGCAGCAACACAGCACGGATACTAAATAACACACAAATAAATAAATACAAATGATTGGAAACGCAGATGTCACACAATTCCCCCTCTGAATGGGAGAATATGGTTTGTCTTGCAAAAAGTGAGCAACGCCGTTTCATGTCTAATTCACGGGTTAATAGAAATTAAAAACAATTTCACAGCCTGCTATAACAGGAGCGCTCATTTTATGGGGAATTAGTCTGTGACAATTACATTTGTTGGAAGGGGGGACGCTGTGTGTGTAAAGCAGCGTGCAATCAGCAGAGGAATCAAGCAATCAAGCGGGTGTCTTCAGTGTGTGAGAAATAATTACATAATGCACAGTAATTCAATATAGACATGAAGTGTAGAATGGTAAAAAGAGTCCAAGTCTATTCATGCTGGATCTCCTCTGTGTCTCGCTGACCAGCTGCAGTCTTGCTCCGGTTCCCGTGGCAGTCTGGGTCAGCTCCTGGTCAGCTGGCTCCGGTGGGTCGCTTGGCAGCCAGCCCATCACGTCCCCCCACCGCCAGGAACAGAACTGGGCCACTCCTTTCAATGGGGGGCCCTGAAAGCATCACCACCTCCGTCACGTTGATAGCGTCACTGCGGAGGAGACAGAAACCACAGGGATGAGTCCACACATGAAGACTGCGCTGCGGAGAAGAAGCGATGTTTGGCAAGGAAAAACAATTTCATTTTCAGTAGCGGCTGTAATAATTACGAGGTAATTTTCCTGCCAAGTAGCACAGCTCTTCAAGAGCAGCACAGCAACATTTTGTTAAGTGTGAGACATAATTACCGGCAAGATTTTGAATTAGCGCATTAATATTTAAATCAACGCCTCATGTGGTCGCAGGTCTCACTTTTTGAGTATTTTTACGTGAAATTTAACAGCTAATGAGAACCAGACGTGTCTCTTTTAACCTACAACGGAAATAAATAGTAAATAATTAAATAGTCCAAATTTGCAATGAGCCATCTTATCAACACAATGAGGATTTTCTTTTCTTCTCCTGCGCCTCTAAAAACTGGCAGCAGTTGTGTGAAACCCGTTCTTCAACAAGCAAGTGACCTTTCCATCCGAACACGTCTCCGACTTCTTAAATGGTTCGTTATCCAGCTTCCCTCACTAAAATACCAATGACAGATACGTTCCTCAGAAGTCTGGCCGCCAATTCACCCAGCATTACTCTCTTTCTTTTTTTCCCTCCGAGCCTTCGTTTAACTTTTCCCCGCCTTCAAGGCGAGGACAGGACATCACTAGAAATCCCTCTGACACCTCTCTCCTGCTGCCGGTTCCGTTCCGGGAATCGCCGGAGTCGCCTCGCTCCCCCGTTTTCCTGCTGTCAGAGAGCCTTGAGCTACGGATCCTCATTAGTCACTTTCCCCCCGGACCGCGCTGACACTGCCGTCGCGTCCTCCCTCCCTCGCTCTGACTCACTGAAGGCTAACGCGGCTGGCCGAACACCAATTTTGCACGGACTGTCAAGAGCTGGGCCACTTACAGGAGCTGGGCAATCATCAGAATCAGCCAACCTTTGAAATGCTGTGAATATCATGAACGTTGCTGCTGCAGCAGCTGCATAATGTTACACCGACTGAAATGCCCGGGGGTTTGGGAGGGTTCTTGCACAATGGTCTTTTGGGGAAATGGAGATGTAAAAAAAAAAGAAAAAAAAGGACCGTACCTGTGGTTTTGAATGCTTTAGACCAGCGGTACTCAATAGGCGGCCCCCGGGCCGCATCCCGCCCACCGGCCACCTATTTGTGGCCCCGGAAATATTATTTCTACAATATGTGTTTTGGTTGGGTCAACACGTGTATTGGGACTTGTCTCCATGCCAACGATACACAGACAGCCTGTTATTGGGTCGCGCTGCGAGCGCATTTTTAAGTTTCACTTTCGTTTTTGAAGCGGTTCGCATATTGCCACTTTGCCAGAAGGAGCATAGATAGATAGCATAGACGGGGAAAAAGATTACATGAAAAGGGCGTGTTCCAAGTTCTCTGCCAAAAGAAGGGTGGACAGTGAAAATTGCCAATCTAAAGAAGAATGGACTGAAAAGTTTGCATTCATTCTTTCTCCAACCAGCACAAGACCCATGTGCTTAATATGCCAGGAGACTATCTGTGATGAAGATTTCCAATTTGAAAACGGCATTATGAGACAAAAGCATACACATTTTGAAGAAACATATCCTCAAAATTCAGAGGTAAGAACAACAAAAAGAAATGCACTAAATACAGTATATCACATGTGGCCTCAATAAATGGACCTTTGAGTCATTGAAAAACATCTTTGTGGCCCTTGAGGATTTGTAATTGAGTACCCCTGCTTTAGACCATTACCTACAAATTGTGTATACTTCACATTACAGCTCGAAATGACTAATCCATCACTTCTTTTAAAAGTTGGGTCTACAACTCTCCTTGGTGGAGATTTCAGCTGCTGAAAAGCAGTACTGAGGCAATATTGGGAAAACTTCATGACTTACTGTTACTGTAGAGCAAATGACGCCACAGCCAAAAGGTAAGATCAAATGTAAAAACCAGTTACAGGGAGACATGTGACGGACTCATCACCCCTCACTACCCGACTTCTATGGCAAAGTAAGAAACACTTTTCTGGACCATCCATGACCGACATTTCTTTTTTGTGATGAAAACATATTGTAAGCCAATTGTTACGACCCCTACTCGTTAAGGGGGAAAAAGGGAAGTAACACACACAACCCGGTGGATTGGGGTTGTAATTGTATTGTTTTATTATAACCCGACAAGGAATAACAGGTAACAAACAGAAAAGGGCCGCTAGGTGCTGTCAAAGCAAAGAAACAATTATAACCAAAAGAGAACTCCTCAAAATAGAATAGAGCTACCTATCTAATAACTAAACCCGAATAGTCCTAAAACAAAACCCTAGCTGGCTACTCTAGCATAACGAAACATAAATACAAGTGGTCAGCACCCCCTAAACCTAGTGTGGCTAAACAGTGACAAACCTAAATGAGTGCAAGTGAACAATATCAGTACCGACAGATATCTTACCCTGGCCCAATTCTGGGAACACACACAAATGCCAACTCTTGCTTTCAAACAGATGCGACTACACGCCTTGGTATCCTACAGGTGTCTGCCAGCGAGTGTAAGGCGCGTCAGGGTTTTATACGCCTCCACGGCGCTGTCGATCTCTGATTGGCTGGGCCCCGCACCTCACAGCCGCTAGGGCTACTCCGGGGACGGAAGGACCCGCCCACTTGAGCTGCTTTAGGGAAAACAGGAGGGGTAAGGCATGCATCCCCCCCCTTAAAATGGCGGCCCACGCCTAACAAAATACATTTTCTAAATTACCAATAATACCACGTTACCCCCCCTTTTTTTTTTTCCTACAACCTGGAAAGGGCATCAGCTATCACATTTTCACTCCCCTTTTTGTGCCGAATTTCAAGGCTGTAATCCTGCATAGCCAGCACCCAGCGCATGAGGCTCTGGTTCTGGTTGTACATGCGCGTGAGGAACACAAGCGGATTATGGTCTGTGTAAACCACTATTGGTAATGAGCTAGACCCGAGGTATACCTCAAAATGTTGGAGAGCTAACAGCAAGGAAAGTGTTTCCTTCTCAATGGTGGAGTAGTTGGCCTGATGGGTGTCAAACTTTTTGGAGAAGTAACTCACTGGATGATCAACCCCCTTTGCATCCTCCTGCAGAAGGACGGCTCCCGCACCCACTGCACTGGCATCCACCTCCAGTTTAAAGGGTGTTGTGAAGTCAGGGGCAGCCAGCACAGGCGCGTGAGTGAGAAGGGCCTTTACACTCTCAAACGCGTGGTTACACTCTGCTGTCCAGACAAACTCAACTTTTGGGCTCAGCAGACTGGTAAACGAATGGACCACTGAGGAAAAATTTCGGCAAAAGCCGCGGTAATAACCGACCATGCCGAGGAAACTACGCAGGGCCTTCCTGTCAGTGGGAACGGGACACGCTGAGATGGCCGAGACCTTGGCTTCGACAGGCCGCACCGGACCTTGTCCCACCCGTCGACCCAGATAAGTGACAGTGGCCTCACCAAAGTCACATTTGGCCAGGTTGAGGGTGAGCTTGGCGCCCCTGAGACGGGTGAACACTTGTTCGAGGACCTGTACATGCTCCTCCCATGAGCGAGTGTACACAATGAGGTCATCCAGGTAAGCATTACAGTTCGATACACCCGATAACACAACATTTACTAGACTCTGGAACGTAGCAGGCGCATTACACATGCCAAACGCCATGACCGTGTACTCGAGGAAGTGATCCGGGGTGACAAAAGCGGATATTTTGGACGCTCGCTCCGTTAATGGAACTTGCCAGTATCCTTGCCAGGTCCAGTTTACTGACAAATTTGTCAGTAAAAGTTGTCAACACAATCCTCCATCCGCGGCAACGGATAGGAGTCTGGGACAGTGACATTGTTCACCTTACGGAAATCAGTGATAGACCGTGGGGAACCATCTGGTTTAGTGCCGACCAGACATGGGGAATCCATGGGCTAGAGCTGGGGCGGGCGAAACCGTGTCGTAGCAAATACTCTGCTTCTTGTCTCATTAGCGCGCGCTTGACAGAGTTGACGCGGTACGCATGCTGCTTAATAGGCCGTGCGTTCTTAACATCCACATCGTGGGACAAAACCGAGGTCTGGGACGGAACATCACCAAAAAGTTCCGGGAACCTAGCCACTAATGAAAGTACGCTCTGTTGTTGACCGGGGGAGAGATGATCTAAGCGAGACGGCAGCTCCTGCAGCATCTCGGAATTAGATAAGCGAGCAGTTTGTGGATCAGCCGAACGGTGAAGAAAATTATCCTCAGGAGCAGGTGCAGCTAAGGAGGTCACCACTAATGCTGTGCCTGGAGTAACGGGTTCACGGGTGAAATACGCTTTTAGCATATTCACGTGACACATTCGCGTTTTCTTACGCTGTTCTGGGGTACTGATAACATAGTCAGTGTCGCTGAGGCGATCTCGGATCTCGTACGGACCGGAGAATTTGGCAGACAACGATGAGCCGGGAACCGGTAACAACGCCAGAACTTTATCTCCGCTACGAAAATCTCGCTGCACGGCGCGCCGATCAAATCTCTGTTTCATGGCACTCTGCGAGGCAGCCAACATTTTCCGGGCAATGGCGTTAGCACCATGCAGGCGCTCACGAAATTTACTAATGTAATCTAACACGTTTGTTCCAGACGCGGTTTCTGCGGACAAAACTTCTCCTGCCGAACCGAAGACGAGCTGGGCAGGACTGAATCCTAAAGATTCCTGAATGGCTTCACGGGCCGCAAACAATACGAACGGAACTCCGTCATCCTAGTTTTTCTCTTTTTCTATGCAATATTTATGCAGCATAGATTTTAAAGTTTGATGCCACCGTTCTAGTGCCCCCTGCAACTCCGGGTGGTACGCACTAGAAACAGCGTGCCGCACGTTTAACGTTTGGAGCACTTGTTTAAATAGTTTGGACTGAAAATTAGTCCCTTGGTCCGTTTGAACCGTGCGGTGGAGACCAAATGTGGAGAAGAACTTTGTAAGACCCTTCGCCACCGAGCTAGCAGTAATCTTACGCATAGGGATGGCTTCGGGAAACCGGGTATTATTGTTAACAAATATTCGTTACCGGTTTTTGTCCGTGGCAACGGACCAACGCAGTCCACTATCACTCGATCAAACGGCTCACCTATCACTGGGATTGGATGCAGGGGAGCCGGTGCCACAACCTGGTTCGGTTTACCAACGAGTTGGCACACGTGACAGCTGCGGCAATATCTAACCACATCACCTTTAATTCCGGGCCAAAAGAAATGTTTTAACAGTTGCTGGTATGTTTTGTTTATGCCCAAATGTCCGGACCATTCACTTTCGTGTGCCACCGATAATACATGCGTTCTATACTCCGCAGGCACCACTACCTGGCATACAATGCTCCACTTGGCATCAGCGGCTACAGAGGGGGACCATTTGCGCATCAGGAGATCCTCCTCCATGTAATAGGCTATCCGCTCGTCAGTTGCGTTGCTTAGGCGAGCCCGATTCATTGGGAGCGACGGACGGTCACCGACCGGTGCGTCGGGACCCCCAGGCCCCGCAGCACTGTCACTATGGGTGACCACAGCATCTTTTTCATCCTGATCTGTAAAGCCTGACATGAACACAGTATCACATAAAGATATGTCATTTTCCAGTGACGTTTTCTTTTGAGTTTTCTTTCGGGCTTGTGCACGAGTAATCACACATGGTGAATACCGACCTGGGTTTCCAAGATTTACCTCTGCAGACTTGATACGCTGGGGCGCGTTTAACACCTCCAGCGAGGGAGTCACCTTTCCTCCAGCTATGTCGTTACCCATCAGGAAACTAATACCCTCAATAGGCAACTCCGGAGGAAAATGGATGGATGGATGGATGGATGGCAACTCCGGGCAGACAGACACGGGGAAATAGCCGGTGATTAGCTCGGACTGGACATAAACACGGTGGACGGACCGGAGCACATACCCCTGGGGATGTGAGGGGAATTTGGTTCTGCCTTTATTATTCCTATCCCTTTAGGAGCAGCAAACTGTGTGTTTCTCATTGTTCCCTTGTTTTTCCGTGTTAAACAGTTTGCTATACTATGACCAGTTTTGTGGCAATAAAAACACTCCCTGTCATCCTTCTGGACGTAGCTACTTGTCTGTCCTGAGGCAGAACTCCTCCTCCCCTCAGAAACGCTGCCAGCTTGGGGGCCAAATGCAGCTTTGTGCGTGAGCACGTACTTGTCAGCCAGCACGGCTGCGCAGGAGAGCGAGGAAACCTTTTGTTCATTTACATACACCACAATACGATCGGGCAGACACCTCTTAAACTCCTCCACTAACACCATCTCTCGTAGAGATTTGTAGTCGGCCACTTCACACGACGAACACCATTTATCAAATAAAGTTCCCTTCTCCTTGGCAAACTCGACATATGACCGGTCAGGCGGTTTTCTACAAGTACGAAACTTCTGCCGATATGCTTCCGGTACTAGTTCGTACGCACGCAGTATGGCTGATTTTACGTGCTCATAACTGAGGCTTTCCTCAACCGGGAGCGCAGCCACAGCATCTTGAGCTTTGCCATATATTTTGCATTGCAATAACAACGGCCAAACCTCGCTGGGCCATCGCAGCGCCAAGGCGATGCGTTCAAACTCCGTAAAATATGAGTCGACCTCCGTCTCTCTAAATACTGGAACAAGGGCGATATTTTTGTTAATATCAAACGTAGGCGCAGATCCCGATGGTAAGGAGGCGGAAGGATCTGCACCGACCACCACGCCCCTTTTCGTCTCTCTCTGAGACGCCAGTTCCAGCTCGCGGATGCGCACAGCTGTTTCTGCCTCTATTTCCAGCCGCTTAATGTCCGGATTATGGTCTGTGTAAACCACTATTGGTAATGAGCTAGACCCGAGGTATACCTCAAAATGTTGGGTTAGAGGGTGCAGAGGGAGGGGAGACAATGCGGTCGGCTCAAGGCCGTAACACAATTTATTGTTATGATGCCACGTTTAGGTCTAGGTCTATTATTGTGAAAGGTAAGAACAGTATACGCTGGCGTTGTAGAGGCCGTCAGTGTATTTTCCCAAATGAATAAATACATTCAAAGTACTTTATGACCGTACTCATTTTAAATACAATTTCATGGATTTGTATCAATTCGCTTCTCATGTCTGTCATTTTCCATCAGTGCCATGCATCATGGTCTATAATGCTTGGTTAGGTACCATCGCTTGAACACTACTTTTCAAGATGAATTTTGGGATACTTTGAGTCCACTATAGAGTGGGTAGTGAGTCATTTCAGATACATTTCTTGGGACCGGTTGCCAAGCAACCCTAGGAGAATACAGGAAGTGACCAGTCCTTGGTTACCCCCCATTTAGTATGGCTCACTGCATACAAGTCTGCCATTAGCACCCTCATTTCTAGTCTTTATGCTAAGCTAAGCGGCTGCTGGCTGTAGTAGTTTTGGGAGATATTGAAATTCCTCTACTGACAGTATTGTACAAACTTATCATCCATAAAAAGCTGAAGAAAAAGATGCACATCGATATAAATATATGAAGCTCTCTGTAAATGCAATCCGTTTGCTTTTATCCAACGAAACATGCTGCTTCAACGCATATTTGTTGGCGTTTAGCTTTTCAAAAACAACATTTGCCCTTCAGTCAACGGTTTACTCTTCCCACACGCAACTGGGATAACGAGCAGCAATCTAACAGCACCATAGATATTTATATCATAACACTAAATCAGAAACATGCTTGTGATGCATGATGCTACTTTTTCTACAATAAAAAGTGGCGTGAAGCCCAGACAGAGACTTTATGTAGCGAGAGGTGTTACATAATTGAATATGTTTCTCTTACCGTGGCCAATCACGTCATATCACCCGAGCAGTAGCATCATATTCGCCGTACAAGACAAAAGAAAGACAAAGTCAAACTACTGTCTGGAGCCAAACCTGAAATCTCTGCTTCCACGAACAGGGAAAGGTTCCATTATGAGCTGCACTTGCTGCAAAAAGAAAAGAAAAGAAAAAGACATTAAGGTTATAAACGTATTAAAATGAAGAAGCTGCATTTGTTTTCTGTGATGGATTACACATTTCATGCAAGTTGTTCCATATTGTACAAACGCACATTAACGACTGCCTGGAAGGTAGAATTAAAAAAAAAATCTATCTGCATGGAAAGTGAATATGCAGGCTGAACGTTAATGTGCTTCAGGATGCAGAAGGCAGCCGGTACAGTTCTTTGATGGAACCAACCTGAGGTCTGTAAGTGTCACTTCAGCAGACTCGTCCGTCTCCGGCGCTCGCTGACCGATGGCTGTGCCTGAAGGAAGGACAGAGCCCAAATCAATACCACGTCTAAAAACACAGGGAGAAACTTGAGACAGATCATGCAATGTCTAGAGGAGAAGATATGCTCATGCAACTCAAGCTCTCTTCGTTTTTTTTTTTTTTTTGTATAACATTGTACAGGCAGAACCTTTTTAACATATTACAGTAAGCAAATAAAAAAGTAACAGCAGGTCAACTGTACAGAAGATATGGACATAGATTTGGCTCTGTTCATTTTAGCAAGAGTTGCATTAACACTACTCTAATGTATTTTGTTAGTACACAGAACAGTTATTTTGGTACATAAAATCCACTATATGATATTGGAAGTTACTTTTTTCTTACTTTTTGAGTCGATTCTTTTTTCTTTTTCTTTTTTTGTTGTTGCCATGACTGTGATGATATTTTAAAGAAACTGTACGCATTTACCAGCAAGTTTATGTCAATGGATCAAACACACTACGAAATTAAACATTTAGGGTTAGGTTACCTTTACAGTGGAGTTCTCTAGGTTATAACCATCCTCTCCATTGCACTGCCATTACTCTGTACTAAAAGTAGCCGCCGCGCCAGCGTCATTCGTGACAATGAAGGCTAGACCTGAATGGTGGTTTGAATTCAGTTAATTTTCAGCTATAAAAGCAATTCTCATTAACGATTACGACCACAGGTAAGAGGATTGAAAAAGTCTTATACATACCCAGGCATTCAATGCTTTAGAACTCTATACACATTAGGAAGCTATCCAGGTTATTTTAGAGGTCTTACCTCTGGGTCCTTTTTAAAAAGTATAGAAAGAGAGAGAGAGAATAAGTTGTGCTCTTTTGATAATCAATCAAGACATCATTTAGTAGGGTTAAAGTCTCCAGACGGCAATACATTCATTTAGATTTAAAATGCGGTTTTGAATGAGAAACAAATGACAACACCTACATCTGACTGCTGGAGGTTGTTTAAAAAAAAGGCCATTTCAGAATTTTACTAGGACAGGAAACAAATAAAGCAAGTTAAGTTTCATAAAAAAACAAACTAAGCTTTATTGACAAACTGCTGCAAAACATCTTTTGGACAGATTTAGTAACCTATTTAGGCAAGCTTACACATGTAGCATAATGCATTTTAATGGAGAGGGTACAGATACTAGTGGCAGAATAAGTACAGTTAGGATGTTTTAAAAATATGTACAAGAGTTCGGATTGAGCTGCAGGATCCCTTCTCTGTAGAAAGAGAAGACCCATGTGGAGATTTCTGTCCCAATCCTTTGTGTACTTTTTGAGCATGCAGTTTATAGAGAATCGGATCACAAAATGAAGACCTGGACTGTTTACTGTTTTTTTTTTTTTTTTTAAGAAGAACACAGGGCCACCTCTCGGGTCGTGTCCTCATTAAACAAACATTTTGTCTTCAGAGTCTTAAAATTAATTTTTAACATGTATAACAAATTGAGGATATGAGGACAGTCCATCTCAACAGTGTCTATTAGGGCTATATTTCAAAACTCTAAAGTACAATGACAAATATTGCTGCCTAAGTCTAAATGGACAACGTTTTAGAACTATTTAAAAACAAACCATCAAGAATGAATTGTACTGATTCCATTAACATTGATTCTTTAACCGTCACTTAATTTATGATTGATTTTCCTTTTTTGTTTCTATATTACATAATTGAAAGTTTATAAGTTATTTTATTCGGCTATATTAACAGAATTTTGAAATGTAGCCTAAATGGGAATCTGCAACTGACCCTCGACAGATTCTTTGTATTTAAAAAACAATTAAAATGTATTCCTTAGACAAGTGTGGTAATGAGCCACTAATTCCACTAGAAATGACTACTCCCAAAACAGTTAAAAATGTAAGATCAACAATGCAAAAAAAAAAAAAGCCAGAGGGGGTTAAAAAGGGGCAGAGAAAGAAATACAGCAAAATAAATAAAAAATTGAAATGAAAAAGAACCAAAAAAAAGGGGGTCGCCAACTTCTCCTCTCTAACCCATCTAAAAGCCGCTTTAGTCAGTTGGTGGTTCGCTAGGTGGTTGGCAGGTGCAACAACGTAGGGGGGGGGGGGGGGGGGGGGGTTTGCGGTCAAATCTCAAAAACCAGTTCCGATTTTCAGTTCCCAATTTGCTCTTTCGTATAAAGTCCAGTGTAGGAAAAGACCAAACCAAAGACAAAACGGACAATTACTTTTGTCGGGCTGCTTAAAGCGAGAGCTGCCGTGGTAGACAGGCGGTAGTCAGGGTGACGTGTTAAGGGTGGTGAGTCCGCTTCAGTACTGTCGGTATGGGTGCTCCCGGTAAGGCGTCTTGGCACCTCTGGAGGGGGGCGGGGCCTTCCCTGTACCCGTCCGCTGGGTCCCATTCCAGTCATCCTGGCCTGGAGAGGACGCACACAAAAACAAAACCGTTTACGATTCAATTTGGATTCAAACCAGTCCATATTTATCCCAGCAAACCAAAATGTTAGTGGGCCTAAACAGGTGCCTTGTGGAGTTCTCTGCTGAGCAAAGTTTAATGCAATCTTTGTTACAATTTAACGATGCAGATATTGATCATCAATATCACTTCCTTCTGTGTTGTTTTTAAATGTTTTGAGTGGTTACACATGTTGCTGCACATGTCACTTTATCATCACAAATAATGCATCATGCTTTTACAACTAGGTTTCTGATGTCACAGTGGCTTCCACAGTCATGTGACATGGGCCAGCTACATTCGTCAGGGCTGAAATGACCGTTGGAAGCAATGAAGCCGGCTGCATATGTATTTGCACAACTTTAATGTAGATCTTTTTTTTTTTTTTTTTTTTTTTTTTTAAGGAATCGATAACAAATGAGTAGTTTGAGATACCATAATATCGATACCATAATATCAATAAGCTTATCCATACCAGGTTGGAATAATATGAAACTGTTGGCAGGACAGTGTATTGGGAATACAAAAATACAATAAATACATTTTGAGCTAACTTTTTTTTTTTTGGTCAACTTTCTATATTGAGCATCTTAATCAACGGTATTAAATCATTTTTGAATTAAGTTTTCCCCTCACCATATGACTCGTAGGACTCCGTCGACTCTCCATGACCGTAGTCATAATATTCTGGCTCTCTGGTGGTCGAAAAACAGGGAGAGAAGAAGAAAAAACATCACTTTTAATCTTTGGGAAACATCAAGTAGCTGCTGACTGTAATGTCTGGGGGGATGATAATTGGCTTCCATGAATAACATCAAAGCTCTCTTCTAGAACGCCTTAGTCCCTGCCATCCAAACCATGAAACACCAACTACTAGCAGCGCTGATTTCTGTGCTGCTCTCGAATCACTGTGAGTGAAATGAGCAACGAGGCAATCTGTGTGTGTGCGTGTGAGTGTGCATGTGAGTGTGTGTGTGTGTGTGTGTATGAGAAGCAGGTGTGAAGCAAAGAGGCGACTGAGTCACTCACGCCTGCGGCTGACTGTAGTAGCTGTCGTATGAGTCGTAGGCCGTGTCTGTGTAGCTCTCATCGTAGCCCTGGAGAGGGAAGGAGACCAGAGTGAGATTGGTTCCCTGTTTTTCATGACTGTTTGTATGATGAGGATGTGCTGAGGACAGCCACATTGAAACTAAAGGGGGTGAAACCATCCTCCAGCGCTCCGTGTGCTTACATATTCCTCGTAGCTCTCGGTGGCGGTGGGGGTGTGTTGGTGGGGCGGCGGATGTGCCATCCTCTGGGGGGGTCCAGCAGCTGGGGGCCGGGCGCGGGGTGCCGAGGCTCCCCTCGCGGGCGCTGCTGGCGGTCCTCCTCGGCCTGCTGGGACGCCCCTCGCGGCGCCTCCTCTGGCTGGGCCACCTCGAGTGACACCTCCCCTGGCAGAAGCCCCGCGGGGGGGCATTCCCCTGCCCCTGGGGAGGAGGACGCTGGGTTAATGCATGTTCTTCTACATGAAAGAATAGTTCTGCCTTTTGAGAGACACTTTCTCACCCAGAGTTCATGGCCCAAATAAGTGCAATTTACAATATTATCCCAATGAAAATCAAAATATGCTTATAACGCATAAAATGGCACTTAAAGACCCTAGAAGAGAGTTTTATATTTTACTCAGAAACATATGATTTTTAAGACTTATCTTTTAGTGAAATACTCTTAAATAAGATGATCATAAATCATAAGATCTTCCTGTATAAATAAAGTATAATAATATTTAGAAAGAGTATTTTTGGATAATGTAGTGTTTGAATCAGCGAGGCAGCTCTTTGATGTCATCACAATCAACTTATTGTGATCCGGAAATAAAAATGGCATGGGTTTTTTCACCGCATAATACTTGTGAGAAAGTATATACATAAAACATTAAAAAGAATGTTATAATACATTGACTTGTGAATTCATCGCAGGAAAAGAACGCCCCGGGTGTAAATGTCTCTATTCTGTGTGATTCTTTACATCTTCCTCAAAGACATCTAACATGAGCCGACTTTGGGAGCATTTAGACTTTCTTTTGTGTAGCTGGCTTTTGATTTAGATTCCCTGACACTCGAACCACAGTCGTGTGTGCTTTATTCTCGGCGCGTCCCAACTATCTCACGTCAAACACACAACCTCGACACAAGTACGAAAACTACACAATTACACGAAGAAGAAGAGGAGTTCATGAAATGCTGCCTCCAGCTTTGCTCTGCATTCTCATTTAAACCTCTGTGACCGAGCAGCGGTTATATGAGAAACCCTGTGTGTGTGTGTGTGTGTGTGTGTGTGTGCGTCTCCACACCTATGTGCTCCACCAGGAGGGACTCCGCGGCCCCTGACCGGAGGGCCCCCTCGGCCTCTTGCTCCGTGCTCCTGGCCTCCGTTCAGGTAGCTCATCTCCATGAACTGCTCTTGGCAGATATCATCCATCATATCCTACACACACACACACACACACACACACAAAATAAGAAGAGAGGGTGAGAAACAAGAGCACAAAAGACAGAAGAGGGGAGCAAAATGTGGAAGAACATTGTTTTGATTTTTTTAAAGCAAGGGCGAAACACAATTCCGGAGCTGCTCACAACACGGCGTCCTCCTATTGGCTAACGGAGCGAGTGGAAGAAAACGTCCTTCGGTGTCAGTGACTCAGTGTTAAAGAGAAGGGGGCCGGGGGGAGGTTGGAAAGCATCCATCCACACTCCCCCGTCTTCCTGTGTCTCTCCGTCACGTGCAAAATGTAAACCACTGCTCCCCACACTAAAGAAGTGTGGAGCGACCGCGTCAACGCTCACATGATTTCATCCACTAAAACAGCCCCAACACGATGGGGCGGCATGGATTAGTGAGGCTGCCCGTCTGAGCTGCACAAATCCCACAACACAATCCGCTGCCACCTTTCTTGGGGGAGCAATCGCAGCGCTGCACTGTGACCCCGATCGACTCTTTGTCATGAATCAGCCCTCTGAATGAGGACGGAGCTCTAACTAAGGGAAGGGGGGAGAGATGGATACTGAGAATATGCAGCGTAGACCACAGTTTTCAAGTAATCTGCAGCAAAAAGCAAACAAAGCGCTCGACTGGTAACAGATTCTTCTCAAGCAAAGAGATTCAACAAGCCAGCGTGGTGACATGACTTCACCCATCAAGGTTTTTAGATTCATCACAGGAACAGAAGGATGGTTTATTTTTTAGCCTTTTGGATTTGGGCATTTTGATGGCGGTTTTGTTTTGGCTTGTTTGCCAGGATGTTCTGCTGCGAGAGCTCGTGGACACGGAGAGTGAGGAGGGGGAGTGACGGCGGTTAGACACGGAGGTCTTCATCAGCAGGTCAAACATCTCACCAACGAGTCACATGTCCCATTCTCTGAGCACCAAGGCCTTAATTCAAATATAGCTCGGTTCCAGATAAAGGCAGTCAATCGCTAGACAGATTACAGGCTGTAATCGTGACGGCAGGTTCTGCAGGGCACGGCTTTTTCTTTTGTTACACAACACTGCAATGCCAGCATTGCTACCGGTTCATCTCACCTTTGACCCAAGTAAGTATCTCTTCTATAGTACTCTAAACAATACACGTATATGGGCATCTATTGGCCTGCTTTGACATGAGCTACTGTCAGTAGGAAGGCAGCGGTATAAACGCCCCCTGTTTAAGGCTACGTTTGCACAACAACGGTAAAAACAGGAAGGTTTCAAAGAAGTTCCACATTTAGACGACATTGTTTTAAAAACGATGACACGGCTCTGCAAAAACGAACCTAAACCACTGTAGTAGGCATGCAAACAGAGAAACAGAGCCCTTCCTGCGCAGGTAAATAACATAATAATCCTGTGCAGCCAATCTACACTTTGTTGGGAGGAGCATGAAGAAACGGATCAGAGATAACACCAGCGCTCGGACATCTGCCGTTGTTCACGTTGTCTTCTTATGGCTACTTGACTGTCAAAGTGATATGTACAATAGTGGAGCCGTGGGCTCACCGTTTCCATGGGGACCGCTTATGCTCGTTTACACAGTGAGGATGAAAGACTTCAGAGTGAATGGACAGCCAAGGGTGAAGAAGGCTTAGATGTAGCAAAGATGGATGATTCCACAGCTCTAACCAAAGCTCACAGACGTCACTGCAGCTAACGCAACAAAAACAACAGGACAGCTCTAACTCTCCAAATCCTCATTTCGTCTCGTTAAAGTACTAAAAACATTATGGGCCTCATTTATCAATCTTGCGTGAAAACGGGCGCAGATCTGAGCGCAGATTTGGTCTTACGACAGGACACACGTGCGATTTATGAAACGTTCGTATCTGACCAATCTCAGCGTACGAATGAGCGGGCCTTGATAAATGCGGCGGCTGAATTCGATCGTCATTAACATGTTACGCCCATAAATATTCCTGTTTCGGAGGCCTCGCCCACTGAGGTCAAACATGGAGAGACGAAACATGGGTAAGAAAAGAAACTTTTCTGACACGGAGATCGGCATCCTGACATCGGAGGTGGAACACAACAAGACAGTGCTTTTTGGCAGACTGAAGGGTGGCATAAAAGGGGCTCACAAAAACGCTGTCTGGAAAAAGATAACGGAGGCAGTCAACAGCGTTGCCGCAGAGGAACGGACTCCAGCTGAGGTTTGAATATAATTCTCAATAACTTAACCCATGCCTAACGACTTAAATGAATCTTTTCATCCGCTGATCTTGACGGGGACGGAGGAAAAAATTGCCTCCTTAATTAGGTCGGAGTCGATCTGTGGCATAAGTGGTGGAGGTGACACAGAGATCCCTGCGGTCCCTGAAAACGCGCTCACGTCTGACACGCGCGTATTGTTCCTCCAAAATAAGCAAGTCTGCCATCATCAAGACTTGATAACTGTCAAAGCATCTGTTTAAATAGGGGAATGAATAAACATCTGACCAACCACAGTGGAACGATGATTATCTCAACAGGTGCTTTCATTTTTGTTCCAGTTCTGTCACACCCATCGGACAAAAACAAAAACAATTACACATTTTTGCCTTTAGTTAATTTGCAAACACACATTTCTGCTTGTATTTATGATTCTTTCACATTTTAATGTGTAATAATTAGTTGTCATCTTAGGCTATTTATCCCATTGTTTAATTTTTTGAAAGTGGTATCAGTAAAAACATGGGCTTTAAAAGAAATGTTTTCGTTTTAATAATCCGTTTTGATCTGTTCTAAATATGTGACTGCTTATGCTTAATGACAGCTGAGGTTTGTTCATTATTTTACGCCAGATTTTGCTGTGCTGCACCGCAAATCCACAGACTCGAATTTGCGTACACGAGCTCAGACCTGACGTGAGATCTGATCGCAGCTTCCGCTTACGTCCAAATTGATAAATGCCGAAGTTTGCGTGGAAATGGTCGTACGCACGGTTTTCGGTCGTACGTTCGTTTGATAAATGAGGCCCTATGTGTATTGCAAATTGTGATTGTGTCGTTTCAAACTTCTTGTTTAATGGCGGACCGAGAGCCAGCTTTAAACAGCTGCATCACGTGGATTCATTCATTAGGAATGCCTCACACTACTCGGGAAATCATGTTATACATTAGTGTCCAACACTGTTCACTGCATTACCAATGGCTAATTAGAGGCAAACAATAAGTGTGAGAAGCAGCTCCAGGAACATCGACATGGACAACAACAAGGCGAGGGTGGCAGAGTGGGACTCACAGGGAACAGGAACTTCTTCACCTCCTCCATGGCGTGTGCCATGCGCAGGTAGGCCTCTGGCACGGGGGCGAACACCTCCACGAATACATGCAGCTCCATAGACAGGTGGGCGTACTTGGGCTCGCCGCCTTTCCTCAGCCCCTCCTCCTGAGACAAGGGCAACATCACAGACGTGTCAGGGAGTCAAAAGGAGCACGCAGCCAACTCTGAAATTAAATGAATTATGCAAGAAGCAATCGCATTTCATCCGCCTCAGAGGGCACGAGGACCAGCGTGGTCTTCCCTTCCTTTATATAACCTAATAATCACATCAAACGCGGCAGATAACAGGTTCAGCAGCAGATCCTGAAGATCCCTGGAACAGATGTGCGAGTGCGTGGACGCCCTTGGCTTTGCGTCGACGTTCCTGCCAGTTTGACTCCGTCTGGGCTCCCTGCCTGACAGCCCTCTCAAGTCGAGGCCAGGTGTGTTATGGCTTCAGGTACCCTTCTCACAGGTGTGTAACGCCAGATGTGTGAGTGTGTTTGTGAGTGTGAGAGAGTGTATTACCTTGGATTTGTCTCTCATGGATCCTTTGCCCAGCACTGAGATCTTGGCTCCGGTCTCCTCCTGCAGACGTTTGATTGTATTGCCCTGAGGTCCCAAAATCTTCCCCACGAAATTGAACTAATGGCAATGAAAAGCAGAACAAGATTAGCCCGGCGATCAAAGCAGGGGCAGGTTTAGGAACAACAGAGTGGAGGAGGAATGGCTGACGGTATTGTTGCACATAATGCAGCCCCAGACTAGTAGATTGACCAGAAAAGGAAGGAACCCACTCATTTAGCCCCGTCATGTCTGAAGCAACGGACTGGAACTAAAGTCACGCTTCCTGCAAGTGGGTGGCAGAACCTGGTGCTTTTATTTTGTCATGTTAACAGGAAGAGCCCGAGGTTCAGTGAAAACGATCCGTGACAGTATATTGACATCATACCAGCAACAATAATAACAATTCAGATTCAATCTCTGTTGATATTTAATTTTTTACTCAACACATCCAGTTTCAAAATAAAAGCCCTCTAGCATAGCCTTCCTGTGGAATCCCTTCTATCTGTTTTTATTTTTATTTTATTTACTTAAGACATTTATTGAGCAGGGACAAAACATTGAACATTGTTTCATATAAAATACAAAATATGTCATGCATACAGATTTCTAGCTGAGGCTAATTTGGTTAGGCCTTAACACTAATCTTTTATTCTGAAATATTTGCAGGACAGTGTTGTGGGCCTTAATGACTTGTTGTATGGCTCCACAAATTCAACAAGTTCTGGCATCTAATTGTGAATAGTATGATTTAAATACGATCACACGCTTAATAACTTTGTTTCTGTCTAAAATAATAACATTTATAAAGTAGTGAAATGAAACATTCTGGCCATTGTGAAAGGTTGGTGGGAGATGCCCATGCAGGCGGCATGGCCCGGGTCAAGTCTGGTGAAGTAAGACCGAAGGATGAATACAACCCGAGATCACACGATGACGTTAACGCTTCACTCTGAGCAGAAACATTCACAGAAGATATTTGCACGATGGATTGCACTGCAATACGGAGCCGCCCCATCCCCAGAAATATGAACATGTTGATCTGTTTCTGACATGTTACAAACACACGGCAGTAACAGCTGTAATTATACTCTGGAGCTTAGAGATCAAGGTTGAGAGGAGTAATTTTAGACTTCCAAGTAACCCCCGTGGCTTTGTGTAATTGAAACCCGGCAGCAGGATAAATTAAATCAAGGAGGGAGAAGGGGAAAAAAGATGAAGAAAGGGGAGGAAAAAAGGAAAAAGAAAGCTCACCTTTGGGTACTGTTTGACGGGTATGAGCACTCGTTCCTTAAGTTTGATGTTCTTTGTTGTGAAGAGGTCCAGGTATGCCTCCGCCTCCTTTTTGGTCTCACCTTTCTGGATTCTGTCAATTTCTAGAAGGGTAGAAGGATCGTTTCAGGCAAAGTGTGCAAGATTCAGGGAGGCGAAGCACATCTGGGGCCGGTGTGCTCTTACATGTTTAAAAGCACAGATTTAGAGATTTTGCAGGTCAAACGCCACCTCTGTGTCTGAGCTCAAACGTTGCTTGAAAAATGAACGAGTTTCAAATGCAGCTCCGTCGCAGCCCAGACACCCAATCGCTTTTCAATCCTGAGCCCAGTGGACAGTCCTGACTGACGGTCAGCGTTTCCTGGGCGCTTCCAGGTGAATACGGGATGAACGAGTGCACGTGATGCGTTTCACTCAGCGCGTCTCTGCGATGCAGAATCGAGCTGAAACACTTAAAAACCAATCCGTTTTACAGGCGTCTACTTTGATCATTCAATCAATCCTTTCAGTCAAACTCCATCTATCGCTGCTTGCTGCGTCTTCACTGCGAGGATTTGTTGCTTTCCTGTCGCCGGAAACAAAATTTTTGTTTTGTTTTTTTTCAGACTGCTGATGTCACAAACAGGAGACGTGTGAAGACGTCGCCTGGGCTCTGTGAACTTGTGATGCAGGGATGGAGAATATAGAGAATATATCCATATTGTGATATGAGATGAGACCTTTTCCCATTTAGTGTTATCTTTCCCTGGTTTTTATGAGTTATTTGCCTTGTTTATTATATTCACATTAATCAGGATTTTATACCCACATTTTTTTCCCCTTGCAAAATCACTGATGGTCAATCCTACAATATCATTGCTATTTCAATAGGAGGCATTGGGTGGGAAACATTTGATTTTCTCCATCTCGCCCAGCTTTTGTTTTAATTTATTCACTATTTGAAATTTCCTAAGCTAAATAATCAAGAAAATAAATGACCTCAAATTGAAAAAAAAGCCTGAATCCTGAACCAACCAAAACACTACCAACCAAAACAAAATGTGCAGCATGTTTGTGAAAAGCTTTTCCCAGTCTCCGGCACCTCTGGCACCACAGTCACCGGCACCCAGGGCACCCGGCACCCACAGCAGACGGCACCCGCGGCACCCAGCACCCAGGGCACCTCATCTCAAAAGCACCTCCTCTTTCCCGGCCCTGACAACTCCCGAGCCTGCCATGTGCAAAACTGTCAGCTACACCGGAGCCTACCAGCTGCAGATCTGGGTGCTGGTGGGGATGGGGGGGGGCTCAGAAAGATGTCAACCCGTGGGAACCCACACAGGCACACAATGACACACTTTGTATTTCTGGAGCATCCTCACTTTCCATTTGCAGAGATGAAGCCTAGATAGTGCACATCCTGTTAGACAGAGAGACCAGCTGAGCCGTCCGGTGGCTGAGACGCTGGACTGGAGGGAACCGGCTTACAGGAAGAACAGGTTTTTTAAAAAGCACATGCTGACAAGACAAAATAATCACCTATGTAGAAGCTTGTATTGTGCTTTCATAGCACCGTGACGTTGCCTCTCGTGTGCTAGCCATCCTGCTACAGAAGGCACATTATGTCACACCTGTACACAGAAAACATTCAAATAAATAAATATGATGTCAGAGGTAGAGCGCAAGGTGATAACTAGCAGCAGCTCCGGAGCCGCCGACGCTGCAGTCTCTTGCTCAAGGACACTTGGGCAGCGGGACTGGAAGATCCGTCACCGCCGCGAGGCTTGAAAAGTAGCGGGGTGACCTCGCGCACATTTCCAGTGTGCAGCGCAACGACACGCGCCAGGAAAAGACACGAAAAAAATAAGAGTCCCGAGCCTTTAAGTTAAGAATGCGCGAGCCCTTCCACCCCGCAGCCGCACGAGACCAACGACAATTACCGAGGTGAACTAAAGGCGCGTCTCCCGTTTAACGTCGTCCCGTGAACTTGCGACACAACGCGGGTTGAACGGACGTCCCGTCCGAGAAACACATGGCCATCACGGCGCGGAGGTGTGCGTGTTGTTATTATTGGGCGCGTTCACGAGCAGCGCGGCGCCCCGCACATAAAAGACCCTGAACGTTCACACCATTTAACAGGGAAGAGAAAGGACTTTACCTGCGTTTAAAAGTTTCATGGCGTGCGTGAACGACGAGTCCAGGCTGTCCTTCTCCGCCAGCAGCTCGGGGAGATATTTGTCGTCGTTCTCCATTTTGACTTTAGATTAAAAGGGGTGGGGGGGAAGGAGTCAGTTTCGGTGCAAAAAAAACAAAACAATAATATAAAAAAAAAGTAGTCCAGTTATGTAACTACGGAGTGTCGCGTATCCTGTGCGCGGACGGCGCTTGGCTTGCGGCGGAGCGGCGTGGTCTGCGGCGGACGCGGTCCGCTAACTTGGAGTCTGTGCGGCTTCCCCGACTCGACGAGCTCCGTCCTTCCGTTCAGCAGCACCGACTGGAGGGGAATGGGAGAACAAAAGCGCGGAGAGACGGCTAGAATAGCGGTCCGAGTCAAGCTGGCGGAAGTGAGCTCAGAAGTGACGCCGCCTACTGTGTGTGTGCGCGCGCGTGCGTGTGCGTGCGTGCGTGTTAATGATGTGCGCCGCCTAATCCATCCCACCTTAACGCAATCATACTGGTGTGGGCGCGCCCGCTGCACCCTACTGTTATAATAATAATAATAATATAATAATAATAATAATAATAATAATAATAATAATAATAATAATAATAATAATAAAGGGCCCAAAATAAGTAGTTATTAAGGGACCTTACGGCTGGGTTCACGTGCACATGAGGGAAAATTGCAATTTACAGTTAGGCATATATTTCTAGAATTAGAGGAACTAAGGCAATAGGAAAAAGGTTAAACACGGATTACTATTTTATTATGGTGACGGTCAACTGATTAAGAAATAAGAATATCAATAGTCTAATGGCGTCTAGTGTCCTTATCTTGATGTTTATTTGGGCATCAGCAGGGCTATGACAGTATATTCTCACCTGTGCAGAAAATGAATGGATAGATAGATAGATAGATAGATAGATAGATAGATAGATAGATAGATAGATAGATAGATAGATAGATAGATAGATAGATAGATCATATTCCAAATCAAATATTTTTCTTAATGTATTTGTTTTGTGCTGCAATATAATACATTTTCATATCAAGTATGTGTATTAATTGATGTGAATGGGATAATGATGATGACATTGTCTTGTGTTTAATTTGTTGATCTAATTCTCCGTGCAGACGGTGTGCCCTGAAGATCCGTTGGGCTGCTCTCATTCCAGGCTCTCTACTGCCCCTAAGTGGCGGCGCTGGTCATAACAAAGAGCGCGTCTCTGAAACTGTTGCTGATTACAACAGTTTCAGAGACGCCCCCCCCTCTCCACTTGTACTGCTTCAAAATGACTTATGTGCAAGCGAAAAGTGCGGTGATGAGAATGACTGGAACAGACTGTGAAGGATTGATTCCTCCGAACCACATGGTGGTAATGAACCTGTCAAGCCGCTGAGCGGAGCGCGAGGTCAGAGGTTAGGGCGGGCCTAATGCATACAAAGCAAGAAGAGCCCGTTCCTTGTGTAGTGGTCCTTTTAAGCACACGCGCCCATGTAGCATGCATTATGTGCAGGTGGATGCTCTTTGAACAAACAGCAAAAAAAGTGCAGGTCATTTGTCAGTGAAAGCCATTAGGATCGACCGCAGCTGTGCCCATGGATCTGCTCAAAACAAATGAAGGCAAAAAATTGTCTGCGATAAACACTTGTGGGAGGCCGAAGACCTGCTCAAACCATCAGTGTTCAGCTCGATCTATCTTGGAGCGTTACAGTGTTATTAGTGCTGGGGGGTTGCAAGGTTGTCCTCACTCCTCTTGTCATTGACAGAATGGACAGCGTGTGAGCTGAATTTCAAGTGGCTCATAAAAAGGAAGAGTTACTTCTCTTGGCAGGTGGAGGGGTTCCAATCGGATAGCTCGTGCTTTTGCCTTCTGCCTGTGTGGACTTCCCCCTGTCCCCTAACATACAGAGCCACAGTCTGGGGTAAACAGGGGCAGATGGAAGGGGGGGGTAAACATCGGGGCTAGGCTTATATAAGCCGTCATCATTTCAGATCTTTGATTCTGATCGTGTTTCATGCCCAAAAGATTCCAAAAAATGGCAAAGACTCAGAGTTCCCCTGGAGTTGTATCCTTGTTGGGGCAGAGGAGCCTGCGAAACAGCAGTTTGAGCATCATGGGACTCTGAAACTCCACTAAAAGTCAAACTAATAAAATTCTTAGCAGCTCCTTATGGCAGGTTTCACTGCACCCTGCAAACTTTACAAACTGCAGTATAAAAAGACAAGTCGTGCTTGCTTCCGGCTCTGTACGTACTTATCCGACGTCGGCATGATGCAATGACACGGCTACATGCTGATGTTTAACATGTTCACTATGCTGTATGTTAGCAGGCTAACGTGCTAATTAGCACTGGACAACAAGTACAGCTGAGGCTAAAAGGAGTTGTATTGTTTTTGCTGGTGTAAAGATTGGATACAAAAATGAATTGGCCTGATGACAGCAGTAAATAAAAAGTCCCGAATGATTCAAATTAATCTTGAGGTGACCGTGAATGTGTATACCACATTTCATGGAAAAGTCAGGAGATCATCAAAGTAATTAGGATTCATCTTCTGGGAGCCATGAATATCTGTAAAAAAAAAAAAAAAAGTAAAGTATCCATGGCAATTTAACAGCTGACATTTCACTAAAAACTAAAGTGTTAACGTTGTTTTGGTGCTCTAGGAACATTCAGGAGGTCACAAATCCATCATCCTCTGGGAACCACGAATCTCTGTACACCATCTCTTGGCAACAATGCAATAGTTGAGATATTTTCGTCTTGAACATGGCTGAAAACCTCCCCCTAATAAAAGGCTTGCATCCTTAAAGTCTACAGTGTTTTTCAAGTAGACAATAGAAATAAATAGAGAACTGTAAAACAATTATGGAAAGGAGATAGGAATGTGTAAGCTTAAATGCTTTAGTGTCACACTCAGAGGAGGGGTTTCCTGCTCCCGGGCGGTTCAGGCAAGAGCACCTGCGAGAGGGAGAGAGAGAGAGAGAGAGAGAGAGAGAGAGAGAGAGAGAGAGAGAGAGAGGAGAGAGGGAGAGAGAGAGAGAGAGAGAGAGAGAGAGAGAGAGAGAGCTGGGTTCAGTCAGAGGGTCACGCTCAGTTTAGCATCACTACAAGGCCACAGAAACCTTTTTTTCCCCATGAAAGCTTTCAGAACTGTCACACCTGCTTAGGTCTGTAACACCGCCCCCCCCCCCCCCCCAACACCACCACCATAGAAAACAAGCACTCCCTTCATCCCGTGCCTGCCACTCTTATCCCTGTCAGGCCCACAACGTATTTTACATACATGGTTTGAGTATTTGTGTAAAATTACCTGGAGCATTACGCCGTTCCTCTGGAAATTTGCATTGCAGACCACTTGGAGGCTTTCGTTGGAGGAAAAGCATTAGCGAGGGCACTTACATATTTATGCAGGTGCTGCAAGAAGAAGGGAGGAAAAATGATGCAGCAAAAACTTAAATGTATCCACTTAACAAACCGGGGGGGGTTCATAATATTTTTTGCTTTAATAAATATGTAATGTGACATTTCAGGTTGTGTTATTTCTGACATAGCTTAAAGGATCGGGGAAATGACTCCAGTAGAAGCAACAGCTCATTTTTACTGCAAGGAAATGTAAGAATACTTCACGACCCCCGATCCTCTCATATCTGCTGAAATGTGGACGCCGTTATTCCACCCTTCTGTGCACACTCCTCTGAATAACAGAATACAGTACAGTGGCACTGATATAAATATGCACTGGAAGTGAAAAAATCCCTTAAGCTCATTAGTGAATCGAGACACCAAATCCTCCATCTATCCCTCAGTAGCTCCACTTTGCCATACACTACATTGATTTTAATGGAATAGCAATATTCTTTAAAATGAATGAAATGTTTAGGGGTCAATAAAAAGCCAGTGAATATTTACTCACGTTTGTTATGGGGATAATATTGTTTGATAACAATATCTGTCCGGGGACTATTTCTTTGGGAGAAAGGAGTTCCCATCACAGCAAAGTCTTTAGGACACTGTACACAATAAGACACCAAAAGACGTTATAAAAAATTCATTCATGAATCATTTAAGTGCTTACATTTTATTTTGTATATATTTTGTAGTGGATACTGTACGTAAACACACATTTATTAGCTTCAGAGAATGATCCTGTTGGCTAAGACTGTGATTTGTGCTGAAAGTAAGTAGGCCACTTCGGAGGATGGGGGGGGGGGGACAAGACCTGGATCTGTTTACTCACTCAAAGATTTTATTCACTATTTTCATCGATGCTCTGATTTTTCGCTGAGTGCTGTTATTATTGTTTTGTTTTGTGTGTGTGTGTGTGTGTGTGATTTATGAGGAACATGCTTTACACTCAGGGGCTCTCCGTCTCTCCTTCACGCTTTAATGTAAGCGCTCCACACACTCCTGCTAAAGATGCACCCGCAGCATTGATTTATGGCACCCGTTGGCGTTCATCGCACCCAAATGAAAAGCCAATAGGTGTTTATGGACACATGTATATCTTCAAATAATGCCCCGTGGCTCGTTAGGTTTTTATATCCCATGCTGCCTCTGGGAGACGGCTCAGGTGGCAGTTTGCATTCAAGCCAGACTCCGTGTCATCAGCAAGCAAACAGTAAAGCGTCTGTGGGAGACGGTGCGGGGCTGCTGGGCCACGCAGCATGAGGGGAAATGTCATTGTGCAGTATGATGGAATGTACTGCTCTTTATCTCCTTGTGTGAAGAGCCTCTTTGTTGATAATGGAGTGGCTCGTCACTTCCAGTCCTTACCTGTAAATGTAGCTTACTAGGATGACACACTTACTGATGGTGGATGTTTGGTTTGGAGAAAAACAGGATTATTATGGAAATTGGTGTAGCATCGGAGGTTTTCAGCATTCTATCCATCTGTTCATCCATTTATGTATTGATTGATATTAATAGATAAATGGAGATGGATGGATGAATAGATGGATGGATGGATAGATGAATAGATGAATAGATGGTTGGATGGATGACTAGATGAATAGATGGATGAATAGATGGATGGATGGATGGATGGATGGATGACTAGATGAATAGATGGATGAATAGATGGATGGATGGATGACTAGATGAATAGATGGATGGATGGATGGATGGATGGATGGATGGATGGATGGATGGATGGATAGATGAATAGATGGATGGATGGATGGATGGATGGATAGATGAATAGATGGATGGATGAATAGATGAATAGATGGATGGATGGATGAATAGATGGATGGATGAATAGATGAATAGATGGATGGATGAATAGATGAATAGATGGATGGATGGATGGATGGATAGATGAATAGATGGATGGATGGATGACGATGAATAGATGAGATGGATGGAGTGACTAGCATGAATAGATGGATGAATGATGTGATGAATAGATGGATGAATAGTTATCTGGATGGATGAATAGACTTTGTGATAGGATGGATGACATACGAATGGTATGGATGAATAGATGGATGGATGTTGAGATGGATGAATGAATAGATGGATAGATAGAATGGATGGATGGAGTTGATCTAGCATGTACATTAGATGAGGTCTAGATGAATAGATGAATGGATGGATGAGATGGATGAGATGAATAGATGGATGGATGAATAGATGAGATGAGATGGATGGATGAGATGGATGACTAGATGAATGAGATGGATGAATAGATGGATGGATGGATGGATGGATGACTAGATGAATAGATGGATGGATGGATGGATGGATGAATAGATGAATGGATGAATAGATGGATGGATGGATGGATGGATGGATGGATGGATGAATAGATGGATGGATGGAGATGGATGGATGACTAGATGAATAGATGGATGGATGGATGAATAGATGGATGGATGGATGAATAGATGGATGGATGAATAGATGGATGGATGGAGATGGATGAATGAATAGATGGATAGATAGATGGATGGATGGATGACTAGATGAATAGATGAATAGATGGATGGATGGATGGATGAATAGATGAATAGATGGTTGGATGGATGACTAGATGAATAGATGGATGGATGGATGGATGGATGGATGGAGGATGGATGGATGATGACTAGATGAATAGATGAATAGATGGATGGATGGATGGATGGATAGATGAATAGATGGATGGATGGATGAATAGATGAATAGATGGATGGATGGATGAATAGATGGATGATGAATAGATGAATAGATGGATGGATGGATGAATAGATGAATAGATGGATGGATGGATGGATGGATAGATGAATAGATGGATGGATGGATGACTCGATGAATAGATGGATGGATGGATGACTAGATGAATAGATGGATGAATAGATGAGATGAGATGGATGAATAGATGGATGGATGGATGAATAGATGGATGGATGGATGAATAGATGGATGGATGAATAGATGGATGGATGGAGATGGATGAATGAATAGATGGATAGATAGATGGATGGATGGATGGATGGATGACTAGATGAATAGATGAATGGATGGATGGATGGATAGATGAATAGATGGATGGATGAATAGATGAATAGATGGATGGATGGATGGATGACTAGATGAATAGATGGATGAATAGATGGATGGATGGATGGATGGATGGATGAATAGATGAATAGATGGATGGATGGATGACTAGATGAATAGATGGATGGATGGATGAGATGGATGGATGGATGGATGATGATGAAAGATGAATAGATGGATGGATGGATGGATGGATGATGAATATGGAGGATGGATGAATAGATGAATAGATGGATGGATGGATGAGATGGATGAGATAGATGATGATGGATGGATGGATGAATAGATGATAGATGGATGGATGGATGGATGATAGATGAATAGATGGATGGATGGATAGATGAATAGATGGATGGATGGATGACTAGATGAATAGATGGATGGATGGATGGATGGATGAATAGATGAATAGATGGATGGATGGATGAATAGATGGATGGATGGATGGATGATGGAGATGGATGAATGAATAGATGGATGGATGGATGGATGGATGAATAGATGGATGGATGGATGGATGAATGAATAGATGAATGAATAGATGGATGGATGGATGGATGGATGGATGAATGAATAGATGAATGAATAGATGGATGGATGGATGGATGGATGAATAGATGGATGGATGAATAGATGGATGGATGGATGGATGAATAGATGGATGATAGATGGATGGATGGATGGATGATGAGATGGATGTGATGATGGATGGATGAATAGATGGATGGATGATGATAGATGGATGGATGAGATGGATGAATGAATAGATGGATGAATAGATGGATGGATGGATGGATGACTAGATGAGATGGATGGATGGATGGATGGATGAATAGATGAATAGATGGATGGATGGATGAATAGATGGATGGATGGATGGATGATGGAGATGGATGAATGAATAGATGGATGGATGGATGGATGGATGAATAGATGGATGGATGGATGGATGAATAGATGGATGAATGAATAGATGAATGAATAATGGATGGATGGATGGATGGATGGATGGATGAATAGATGGAGATGGATGAATGAATAGATGAATGAATAGATGGATGGATGGATGAATAGATGGAGATATGGATAGGATCAATACATGGATAGAGGTCCACAAAGGTCCCCAGCTGGACGATCATGTATGCTTCCTCCTTACCCGTCATACTTACCGCGCCCACTAGAGGGCGTTGTCATTTAAATGTAAACATAAGTATGTCATCTTTCACGGGAGGACAGTGTCATCACAACAACACCCTGGTAGCTTTTTCCTACTCATGTCTTTGCCAGCAGGAGGATATTTGATGGACTCTGATAGAGACGACCGGCTCTGTGCAGAAGGAAAATCTCAAGAAACCCAAACCCTGATGTACCCACAGTACAAAAGTCCATTTTTGCACATAATTCAAATTATATTTTTTTTTTACAACAGCACTCATCGGTGACATGGCAACATCAAACAGACCATTCCACATGGTTCCTCCTGCCTCTCTCTGCTGAATAGTGTCTAGAAAGCACAAATGATATCACCTCAACCTCTGGAACCAATGGAGGATTTAGCAGTTGGTTTTTGGCTCTTGTAATTAGAAATGCATTTAGGCCTTCAAAGGCTGGCTGCAGGTGGAGATCAGAGGCCTTTCTCAGCCTTGAAAGCTCTGTACAGAAATGTCAGGAGATCCCCCCACCTCTCCACCTGCTCTCTGCCTTCAGGGCATTTATACAAATACAGGGATAAGTCATCCCCCGTTGCGTTTTTAATGACTGTAAATGATAGACCACTCTTCACAGTGCTGCTTCAAAGCTGCTTTTCTTTAAATGTAAAAAGAAGAAGAGGGGAAGAGGAGAGGGGAGAAATCCTGCCTTTGAGCTTCTTCTCAGGGTTCCCTTTGATCCAGGTTTGCATGTGTGGCGGAACGTGGGGTAAGGGGGAAGTTGTCCAACAACGCCACCTGGGGGATTGCGCCCCAGGAAATGCACTCGAACCCTGTACTGGGGCTACTACAGTAGGTCACACAGATTCGTTACACCAATTTATAGAGAGGACAAGAGACGGACTTCCAAAAATACAATTGTTTTTATTTAACACTAATTTACAAAAATGAGCACATATGTCTTTTACAACCTGAGTGTCGGCTATATCGCAGTAAACAAACTAAACAGGAACAGGATTAACGTTAGTGGGGCGGGCAGACTAAAGCAAATCAAACCACAAAAAGAAATACTACAAACCAAATCACCACGTGCCGCAGCAAAACAAATTAAGGGATGTGAGATGGGACCACCACCAGGGAAGTCTGCTGCACACTGCACCAACTCCTGTCCTGAAAAGAAAACAAAATTATGCGGAGGGACACTCAAAGGTTCGACTGTACAGGCAGCAAAGATTAAATCAGAGGGCCTATACTAAACCACACACACAACACTCACACCCACGCACACCAACAGAAAAGATAAATATTTTAACCTAAATACAAATAATCAAAAATGTACTTGAAAAGAAACAACAATTCAGCTGTGGGTGGGACCAGGCGTAGTGATAGGCCCGTCTATACTGACAACCCCACAGCTAAGTAACTAAATAATCAAATTAAAGATAGACTGTTAACCCAAAAAGGAAATACATTTATCAAGAAACAAAAAAAAAAAATGTTTTACACAGCTGGCCCACAAAGAACTGAACACACAAAGAAACTAATCAAAAAAACAAAATAATTCAAACTATAAACAAACCCAAATAAGTAGCAAATTAAATAATTAACCCAGACAAATAAACAAACTAAATTAATCAAAACAAAAGTTGTGGTGAGGATGAGAATCCGGCGCTGCCTGGACAACAGCCGCAACGGGAGCTCACAGTGGACTGTGAGAAAAGGACGTCGTCGAAGACGGAGCAGAAGACGGAGCAGAAGACGGAGCGACTGCACCAGGGCTGGAGGCTGTGAATGGTTTACGTTTGGATAGCCGCTGTGGTGCACGTCACTGGGCAGTGCAGTGCAGCCTCACACGGAGTACAGGAGGAGAAACAGAGGAACCGCTGTGGCTTCAACAGCTACAGCAGGACAGAGAGCAGAGGGCAAACAGCTTTTAGCATAAGGCTACTACAGCTAACAGATATTAATAAGGGAGCACACTTACCCGAACGAAGAGAGCTTGAGCACCCCAGAACCAGTCAGTCTGCAGTGACAACAGAGAGCAGACGCCAACTCCTCACAATGCTGCAACCCAACCAGCATGGCCAACTACACTGAAAGTGACACATCCTGGCAGCTATCACACCATACTGTGCCATAAAGTTGCATGAAGTAGCAGCTAGGGATGTGACGCTCGAAGCTGATGTTTCGAAACAGTGTCGAGCTTCCGGAACGCAAGTGTTTCGGACAGTGTTTCGAAATGTGGTTCAAAACGCCCTTGTCACGTGACCACAGGCTTCGTAGTGTTTCATTCAGGTTTCAATCTTTTTTTCCCACAGGTGGCGCTTGCCGCGCGAGGCAATTGCCTAATTAAACAGCTGGTTAATCTAAAACACAAAGCCCCAGAATGCTTAAAAGCCATTCAAACACATCTCATCTTTGTGGGTTTTTGTGAAATATAAATTAAATCCCACGGTGTTGTGACGAGCAGGGAATGCTCAAAATGTGTTAAGTTAAAGTAAACATATAAAATGTAAGTTATATTAGAAATACTAATGTATGATTACCACGAGAATCGAACTCCGGTCGCCCGATTCTAAGCTCTAGGCTCTACCATTGCGCCACCGTGCTTGCGATGGCAAACATGGGTAAACATATTAAAGTCACAAAAGCATTACACAAACTTGATTGTAAAATGTTGGCAAGAGAGGAGAGTTGTTTAGCCACATTTAAGTGTAATGGCAACCAACTATTTGTGTATTCCAGCAACAAGTGTGTCTTGTGAAAGGATTTTTTCCAAGGCTGGGGAGGTTTTGTCCAAAACCAGATACCGACTTAATGCCAAGACTGCAGAACAACTATTATTCTTAATTAAAAATTTATCTTGACATACAAAAAATGTCACGTCCCACGGGTCGTGATCAGGACATCTTACCCAGTGTGCGTGTATGTTTGTGATGTTTTGTCTTTGGGGTGCTTGGTGGGTTTTGTTTTGTGTTTGTCTCTGTGTTTTGCTCCCTCTATCTCTCCCTCTGGAAGCCGCTGGTGGGCGTGGTCACTGGAGCTCCGGTCGGCACACCTGCAGCTCATCAACCAAATCAGCACGCCTACTTATTCCCAGACCAACCTTCCAGACCTCGCCGGATCGTTAAAGCAGTCATAGTGAGGAAACGCCAGCCGCACCTGAATTAGTTCTTGTACCTGTTTCGGATAACTTACCTGTTCTCTGCCTCACCACATAACCACCAGCACCGAACCTGAACCGGACACCCGCCAACCACTACCTGGAGCCAAAGCCTGAGCCTAAGTCTCACCACCACTCCTGGCACCACGAGGGATACCAGCCACGTCACCTCTGTTGTTTGCACCTTTTTTAAATAAACTATTCGTGTTCCAACAAACTCTAGTCTGCGTTTGAGTCCCTGGCCCCAGCCCTGACAGAACGATCCGGCCAGTATGGACTCAGCGGACTTAGAGCCGGTCCGTCATGCCGTGGCCACACAGGCAGCGATCCTGGACCAACACAGCTCCGCACTCCAGGAGATTATGGGACAGCTCCAGAACCTGTCCACCAACATGACAACTCTTCAGGGCGCACTTATGAGTCCACCGCCAGTTCCAGCCGCCGCTCCAGCCGCTCCTGCCACTCCTGCCACTGCTGCCGCTCCCTTTGTTCAAAACCCCGCCAGGGAGCCATGGGTTTCCCCCCCGGAGAGGTATGATGGGGACCCCGGCAAATGTAAAACGTTTCTCATGCAGTGTGGCCTTGTTTTTGATCTCCAGCCGCTTACATATGCTACCGGGAAGGCGAGGATCGCTTACCTGATTGGACTGCTGCGGGGGTCTGCTCTAGAGTGGGCTTCGGTTCGCTGGAGGAATCTGGACCCGACCACCGCCACCTACGAATCCTTCACCGCTGAGATGAGTAAGGTATTTGACCATCCAGTTCAAGGTAAGGACGCCTCCATTAGACTCTTCTCTCTCCGCCAAGGACGCAGGAGCGTGGCAGAATACGCTATTGAGTTCCACACCTTGGCAGCTGAGAGTGGGTGGAACGGGGCGTCCCTGCAGGCCGTGTTTGTCAATGGTTTGAGTGAACAACTTAAGGACGAGCTAGTTTCACACCCTGAGCCCAAGGATTTGGACGATTTAATTTTCCTTTCGATCCGCATAGACAATCGATGCCGCGAGCGCCAAAGGGAGAAGCGGCGTAATATGAGCAGTGACGTCACTCCCCGCCGGAGGGAGGATTCCCCAGTTCCGAGGTGGTCCCGACCTGTTCCCAGCCCAGCTCAGCCACCGGAACCCCCGTGGCGAGAGGAGAACCCCGAGGGCGAACCAATGCAGCTGGGGCGGAACCAGCTCAGCACGGAGGAACGGGAGCGACGGCGAGCCAGCAACACCTGTCTCTACTGCGGACACCCCGGTCATTACCTCGCCACCTGCCCCCGCCGTCCGTTAAACCGGAGGGCTCGCTAGCGAAGGGAGGGATCCTAGCGAGCCGAGCCACCTTACCTCTGTCGTCTCGCCCTCGAACTCAGCTGCATGCCACCATCTGCTGGAAGGACCAAAGACTGGACCTCCTGGCGCTCATTGACTCTGGAGCCGACGAGAGTTTTTTAGACACCACGCTCGTCAGACAGCTGGGGCTTCCCACGGAGCTACTGGAGCAGCCGCTGGAGGCTAACACGCTCGATGGGAGACTGCTGGCCCGTGTTACCACCCGTACTAACCCAGTCCAGCTTCAGCTGTCAGGTAACCACTTTGAACACATTTCATTTTTTGTTATAGACTCACCTTACATCCCTCTGGTTTTGGGGCATTCCTGGTTAATAAGACACAACCCGAACATTGACTGGACCACTGCTACTGTCCGTAATTGGAGCCCCTCCTGTCTTGCCAGTTGTTTGCGCTCTGCTTTGCCCCCTGTCACAACTCCCCAGAGACCCAAACCAGACCTGCCGGACCTGTCGGGGGTTCCCGAGGAGTATCGCAAGATTTCTGAGGTTTTCTGCAGACAACGGGCCTTATCTTTACCCCCGCACCGACCATATGACTGCGCTATCGACCTGTTACCGGGATCCACGCTTCCCCGAAGTCGTCTGTACAACATCTCCCGGCCTGAGCGCGCAGCTATGGAGGAATACATCACCAACTCGCTGGCAGCAGGCATCATTCGGCCCTCTTCTTCGCCTCTGGGAGCCGGGTTCTTCTTCGTGGGTAAAAAAGATGGGTCCCTCAGGCCCTGCATCGACTTCAGAGGGTTGAATGACATTACAGTAAAGAATAAGTATCCTCTCCCCCTCATGAACTCTGCCTTTGAGTCCCTCCAGGGAGCCACCATCTTCTCCAAGCTAGATCTGCGGAACGCCTACCATTTGGTCCGGATCCGTAAGGGGGATGAGTGGAAGACCGCTTTTAACACACACCTGGGACATTTTGAATACCTGGTAATGCCATTCGGCCTCACAAACGCACCTGCCGTTTTTCAGTGTCTGGTAAACGATGTATTGAGGGACATGCTGGGCAGGTTCGTATTTGTCTACCTTGATGACATCTTAATCTTTTCTCAGAACCAAGCAGAACATATCCAGCACGTTCACCAGGTCCTCCAGCGGCTGTTAGAGAACAGACTGTTCGTCAAGGCAGAGAAGTGCGAGTTCCACGCCTCCACCATCAATTTCCTTGGCCACATCATCACCCAGGGTCAGGTGAGGATGGAACCAGGGAAGGTGAGAGCGGTTCTGGAATGGCCCCAACCGGTGAGTAGGAAGCAGCTTCAGAGGTTTTTGGGTTTTGCAAACTTCTACAGACGCTTCATCAGGAATTACAGTCGGGTTGCTGCCCCCTTAACTGCACTCACCTCTCCAGCTAAGCCTTTTTTTTGGACCTCTGAGGCTGAGGGCGCGTTCTCTGAGTTGAAGAGAAGATTCACATCGGCTCCAATCCTCACCCAGCCAGACCCTTCTCGGCAGTTCGTGGTGGAAGTAGACGCCTCGGACGTGGGGGTTGGGGCGGTTCTGTCCCAGCGGTCTCCAGAGGATAATAAACTACACCCATGTGCCTTTCTGTCTCACCGTTTATCCTCCCCAGAAAGAAACTATGACGTTGGGAACCGCGAACTGCTGGCAGTAAAACTGGCTCTCGAGGAGTGGCGACACTGGCTTGAGGGAGCGGAACAGCCGTTCGTGGTCTGGACCGACCATAAGAACCTGGAATACATCAGTTCTGCTAAACGCCTCAGTCCCCGTCAAGCAAGGTGGGCCCTGTTTTTTGGTCGCTTCCGTTTCACTCTCACTTACAGACCGGGGTCTAGGAACATCAAGCCCGACGCACTGTCCCGACTGTTCGAGAGGGAGGAGACAACGACAGAGCCGGACACCATCATTCCCAAGGCCTGCGTTATCGGGGCAGCCACCTGGGAGATTGAGAGGGAGGTGAGAGAGGCTCTGCAGCATCAGCCAGATCCAGGTAACGGCCCCCCGGGCTGTCTATTTGTACCTCTCTCTGTCAGATCATCTGTGTTACAGTGGGGGCACACCTCCAGACTCTCATGCCATCCAGGAGCAGCCCGCACACTGGCATTCCTGCGCCGGCGGTTTTGGTGGCCAGGTATGAGGACTGACGTGCAAACCTTCGTTGCTGCCTGCCCTGTGTGCGCGCAGAATAAAGGCACCAATCGGCCACCTGCTGGACTTCTGCAGCCACTGCCCACGCCACGACGCCCGTGGTCCCACCTATCTTTAGACTTTGTCTCCGGACTCCCACCTTCCAAAGGTATGACTGTTGTTCTCACTGTGGTAGACCGCTTCAGTAAGTTTGCCCGTTATCTGCCTCTACCTAAATTACCCACAGCCAAGGAGACTGCTGAGCTCCTGGTCTCAGTGATCTTCAGCGTTCACGGTCTACCGCTGGACATAGTGTCGGACAGAGGCCCACAATTTACCTCAGCAGTCTGGAGATCTTTCTGTCGGGCTATCGGCGCCACTGCAAGCTTGACATCCGGATTCCACCCGCAAGCAAACGGTCAAGCAGAGAGGGCAAATCAGAAGCTGGAGACCACCCTGCGCTGTTTGGCATCCTCCAATCCCTCATCCTGGTCATCTCAGCTCCCATGGGTGGAGTATGCTCACAATACCCTACCCACGTCAGCCACTGGTCTGTCACCCTTTCAATGTGTCTATGGTTTTCAACCCCCGCTGTTCCCCACTCAGGAGAGGGATTTGGCAGTTCCCTCAGTCCAGGCATATATCCGGAGATGTCATCGCACCTGGCACCGAGCCCGCGCCGCCCTGCTCAGGACATCGGCCCAGAATCAACACCAAGCCAACCGTTGTCGCACCCCTGCACCCACCTACTCAGTGGGAGACAAGGTATGGCTCTCCACAAGAGACCTCCCACTGAAAGCGACCTCTAAGAAACTGTCACCCAAGTTTATTGGTCCTTTTGTAATCGAGAGGGTGATCACCCCCGTGACCGTCCGTCTCCGGCTGCCCCGCTCTCTGAGGGTCCACCCGAGCTTTCACGTCTCTCTGCTCAAGCCTGTCCTCATCAGCCCGCTGCTCCCTCCTCCACCAGCCCCTCCACCCGCCCGGCTCATCGATGGCCAGCCGGCGCACACTATACACCAGATTTTGGATTCCCGCCGCCGGGGCCGCGGCCTGCAATATCTCATTGACTGGGAGGGTTATGGCCCTGAGGAGAGGAGTTGGGTTCCCAGGCGGCGGATTTTGGACGCTGCCCTCGTCCGGTCCTTCCATCGCACCCATCCAGAGAAACCTGGAGGATCGCCTGGGGGCGCTCGTCGGGGAGGGGTACTGTCACGTCCCACGGGTCGTGATCAGGACATCTTACCCAGTGTGCGTGTATGTTTGTGATGTTTTGTCTTTGGGGTGCTTGGTGGGTTTTGTTTTGTGTTTGTCTCTGTGTTTTGCTCCCTCTATCTCTCCCTCTGGAAGCCGCTGGTGGGCGTGGTCACTGGAGCTCCGGTCGGCACACCTGCAGCTCATCAACCAAATCAGCACGCCTACTTATTCCCAGACCAACCTTCCAGACCTCGCCGGATCGTTAAAGCAGTCATAGTGAGGAAACGCCAGCCGCACCTGAATTAGTTCTTGTACCTGTTTCGGATAACTTACCTGTTCTCTGCCTCACCACATAACCACCAGCACCGAACCTGAACCGGACACCCGCCAACCACTACCTGGAGCCAAAGCCTGAGCCCAAGTCTCACCACCACTCCTGGCACCACGAGGGATACCAGCCACGTCACCTCTGTTGTTTGCACCTTTTTTAAATAAACTATTCGTGTTCCAACAAACTCTAGTCTGCGTTTGAGTCCCTGGCCCCAGCCCTGACAAAAAATGTGTTTTTATTTGTCCATTTTGAACCTGATTAGCATAGCCTAACTTTCCCAATTCGTTTATCCTTTCCCTACAACATGTTCTCAAGAAAAAGCCTGGCCCATCAGCCTACATTTTAAAACAGAATCATGTAGGCTACTATGAACCTGAAATAACAAAACATCTGGCAAATTTCGATTAAAAAAAAATCTATTTAAAAACACTGATGGTGGCACTTCTTGGGAATTGAACACCGGACTTCCGGGTGTACGACAAGATTGTTCACCATTAGGCCACGTTACTTTTCGCGGTTGGGCTGACTACCTGACAGCTATTTATATTCTCTGTCTGAACCAGTTGAGTTTCACAGTCAAATTGTCATGTTAGCAAAACTGGCCACTAGATGTCACCATGGAGAACCAGGTTTCGGATTGTTTCGAAACCTCGACACAATTCCGGCGCAATTGCTTCGAACGCTTCGCTGTTTCACAAAGCCTCGTTCTGCCCATCCCTAGTAGCAGCACCCACGCTTACCTTGAGAATGACCACATAGGAAACACGCCAAACACACCGGAGCACGGCAAACCAACGGAGCACGCCAAACAGAGCCCTTCCAGGTGAACGCCAGAGAGAGAGTGCGCCCCGAGGGAGCGCAGTAATTCAACAGGTGGCACCAATGCGCAATCAAGCACCGGTGGTGCTGATTGAGTGGGCGTGGAGCAGAGCAACCCTCGACCTGCCACACATGGCTGCATGCAGATGTAACCCTGGTTAGAATTACAACACTCTACAAATACCAGTTTCCTTGAATACACCATAGGTTTCCTGTATTGTAGTTGTTTTTCGTCCGATAATAGAATTTCCGAGCTTACCTGAACGCATCACCTGCAGGCCTCGGTGTGTGTGAGAAGGTGAGGGACAGAGAAAAAGAGGAAAAAAGTAAGGAGAAACCTCACGCAGCCGCAGAGCAAAGCGTCCCCGTTCGGCGGCCAAAACTAATGATATTTCGTGGAAGTTGTGATAAAACTGTTGTTAGAAAGTGAGTGTGAAGAGAAACTTACCTGGTGGAAGTGAAACCGATCTCGGGAGCGACTCGGACGAGTGTTTCCATGGACTTTTCTGAACTATTTTGGTGAGTTAGCTGCACCGATAGCTCGTTAGCTCAATTAGCAGTATCATTGTGGTTTAGTACACAACGAAAGAAAGCCAGTCAGAATAGTCAAATGTTAAATAGTACTAAGAAATGCTTTTTTGTGATGCTGTGACGATATGTTGTTATTGTGTGTTACCGTGACGAACGTGTAGCAATTTACAGAGCTGTTAGCTCAGCTGCGGCCTGTTAACGAGGCCGAGCACGGCTCCACAGCCGTCGCCGTAGCTCAGATGCTAAAATGATAAAGCATTTAATGTATTTCATATTTCCTGAAGTTGAGTTGCTTTTATTTCATTTAATGAAGCTGTATTGTGTAATGTGCACTGAGGAAAAGTAAACAGACAGTAAATTAAGCTGATAATTACGCTGCATGTTATGCAGGCTGGTTTTTTTTGAGGGATGAGTTCTTCTGTTCAACTGTGATCCACACCACCGCCGTTGCCGCGTGGAGGCTCTTGGTTCAACTGCAACCTGTACCACCGCCATGCTGCATGGAGGCTCTTGGTTCGTCGGGACCAGTGTGGTAGGACAGGACTCAGTCCTGAGGAGTAACACATTTTATTTGCACTTTCTTTTCTGAGATCTCAGTATTTTGACTTTTTCCTATTTTTGACTTTTTTCCTATTTTTTTTTACATGTTTTTGGTAAAAAAAACAAACTGACAAAGGAACGTAAAGAACTGTTTTCTCCTTGGAGGACCCTGAAAGACAATAAATAAACTGAAACAAACAGTGGAAAACAAGGAGTAAAAAGGACAATTCAACCCATTAAAGGGGAAAGAGACATTTTATTTTATTTTATCTTTATTATTTTCTATACACTTACCTGGTCAGCTAATTTTATTTCATTCTGTGAATTTAATTTATGTGAAAGCGAACTGCATTTCATTTAATGTGTGCAAAGCTGAACAATTTAAGTTGAGAAACAAACTGAATACTTGAATATAAACATTTATACCATATTGTGTGTTGTGTGTTATGTGGGTTGGAGATCAATTGCTCTCATGCTTCAGCGCTACTGCCAGTCTCCTTATCCGAACCTAGTTGATCAGAAAGAACCCGAGAAGACTAAGAAGAAGGTTACACAGACAAACCAATACATCGCGTTCCCAAAGAAGTGTGATCCAGTGCAACCCTCCGAGGTATGAGAGTGTGTGTGTGTGCCACCCAACTTTCCCTGCATCACTACCTTGCTGCTTTATTTCGTGAAACGTAATTCATCACCTCGCTACCATCCATGGCTCGCTGAAAAGTCAATCAAGAGGATTAGTAATTATCTGAAGGAGACATGTTCCTGTCCATTACCTTCCTAGAACAATACCCCCCCCCCCCCCCCCCCCCCCCCCCCCCCAGATAAGAAGCACATTGCCCACTTTCTTTCCATTTCTTCTACGCTCTGCACAGGTGGCCATGGCATGCTAATATGTGCCTAATCTGTACAAGCCGTTTTGCATTCAGGAGATTTTGGTCTTTTCACACCTCTTCTCGTCGACTTTGGGTAATCTGATTGTTTGGCAGGCTTGACCCCCTCCTCACCTCGTCAAGGTCCGAGGTCTTTCTTGCGTCGAGCCGGATTTGTCTGGTTTGGCCTTTACTGATGCACACACACACACACACACACACACACACGCTGCGTGCCAGAATAAACACACTTGCATATAAGCAGTGGATGAAGCGGAGGGTGAGGCCTCTGGACTCAGACAACACCTGGATCAAGACAGCCAGCCTGATGAGGTCTGATGTGGCCTTGGGGCATCTGAAAGGCTTTGGCAGCGGAGTCGCTCAGCTACCCACAGCGTTTCCTACAGTACTGAGGTCAGGCAGACCAACGCCGCACCTCAGACGGATTTGAAAGGAATCCTTTCTGTTGCGATGTTCTGTGGAGCCGCGTGCATCAAATTCCCTCGCCGTTTGCCTTCATTCAGCAACGGCAGCTCAGTCCATCCTACACTACCGGGAAAGTCTCCAAGTAACTCAAACCAAAACTATACTTTCCTCGCTTTTGGTGACACATCTGAACCATAGCAGGTGACTGTTTAGGAACACATCTCTGGCCAACACAATATTTAAAGCTATGCTTATTGTGTGATTCTTTGTATTACTGATGAAATCAACTCATTGATTAATTGACTAAGCACTTAATTCAAGCTCCTTCACAAAGACAAACCTGCCTGATTCCAGCCTTCCAGATCATCACCATCCTCCACCAGATTTCACAGTGGGTGTGGCTTGTAGGCCTCTCCAGGTCTCTGTCTAACCAGTAGACCACCAGGTGTTGGACTCATCAGAGAAGATGACCTTACTCCAGTCCTCTACGGTCCAGTCCTTATGGTCCTCTTTGCTTCTTATTCATGAAAGGCCTTTTTTCTGGCTTTGCAGGACTTCAGTCCGGCCTCCAAGAGCCGTTTCCAACCGTCCTCCTTGTGTGCTTCACCTCGGCTGCCATGTTCCATCCTTTTTGTAGGTCACTTGATGTCCTTGATGCTTTTATACTTTTCCTTGTTAAATAAAATCTGATTCAGGTGGTCACCTAATCACTACTGTGTCTGTGTTGGAATTCAGACTGGAATTTAATATCTGCCACACATGTAGAGATGCTCATATACAAAAAACATTGAGCGGTCTCTTCATGTTTTCCAGAGCTGTATTTGGCCCCCAGAAATTGTATGCTTCGTGTGTTTCCACCTGCAATTTTCTGGAGTAAACTCGCCTGCTGCTCATCTGATGTGCATGAAATATGACAATCAGAGATAGCGACATCATGTGAATGTGGATTTACTGCTCCATCTTCCCTCTCTTATAAACTCCAGGATCTAGTTTCTATGATGATATGGCGACGGCACACACCCAGCTGACCGCCTCACACCGGCTACAAACACAGCACCCGCAGACGGGTCAGAGATTCAGTCACCTCTTTCTCCCCCTACGAATATCCGGCTTAAACCTGCCAGTTAAAATGACGGGAATCCCATTAAGATATTCCACGTCCCCCACCATCTTCTCCTCCTGGTTTTGATTATGATATGAGCTGAGGAGTTAATAAATGTGTTAATTACCTGTGTAGGCGACAAACCAGCTCCCAGAGAGAGCTGCCCCCCCCTTCCTCCAACCGCCACCGCCGTGTTTAAACGAGCCATCATTGCCCGACTGTCTCCATGGTCAGCCGAGGCTCCGCCGTTAGCTATGGGAAGTCTCTAATGTCGGAGAAGGAGAATAATTAGAATAATATAAGGTCACGCAGGACGACGGAGGAATGGAAAAGAGAGGACGCCGTTCTCTTCTTGCTGGACATGCGACGTGATCACGGCTCCACCATACGTACAGTCACTCCATCTGGGAAAAAATTAATGTATGTCGGCTACCCTCTCTCTCTCACACACACACACACACACACACACACGCACGAAACACACAAACTAAACAAACACATACACACACGGAACACACACACACAAAACACACACACTAGGCTACAATGTGATATCTCCTCCAAATTTCCACTTGGATCTGTGCGGCGCCCTGGGCTCGCCGGGGCAGAGGTGCCTCCACACAGCAGAGCTCCTGCAGCCGGAGGAGGAGAGCATCAGCTCGGTGTGCAGGCTGCAAACAGCCAGAGGTCAGCACATGTCAGCACACAGGAGGAGCCCACCGCCCAAATAACAAGCAGAACAAACGCCAGCATTTCTATATTCCTCAGCTGCCAACTCGCTCCTGTGAATGTTTATGGGAGCTGGAACACACCGGCGCCGTCAAGGCAACAGAGTTTTATCATTTGGGAGCTTTTCTGAAATGTTGACAAACTATTCACCCTCACATCGATCCTACGGGTAGTTTGGAGTCAATAAACCTGTCCGGACTCAGAAACCACTAACCACCACACAGCCCTGCAGCCCACAACACAATATGTCCAATCAAATAGCCTATTAAAATGTCAACATTTGGACCTACAACTTTACGAACCACCACACTGGTGGAAACGTGGAGGAGACACTGCTTGTGGAATAGTTTCTACAAACTATTAAAAACGCTCGTCCCGAACCAGGACACGTTAAAGAGTTCCGTGACTCTATAAGCAAAACCCCTTTGCATTCTGATCCTGGCTCCAGTTTAGTCCACAAGTTCATTTGGACTTGGAGTTGAATGTTTGCTGCTGCAGTCCTCCGTAAACACCCAGAATGCAGCACTGCATATCTCCCTTCCTCCTTCTTCCCGATCGATCTGTTTACGGCCTCCGGCGGTGACGTTGAATCTGCTGCTTGCAAACAAGAGAACAAACTAGCAAGCCGAGCGAGTCCCTTACATCAGCCCAGAGCTGCCGTTTCACTGCAACTTCACCAAGCAAACAATACGTTGACGGAGTTGGGAGGCAGGGGGAAGAATCCGTTCACACAGGGCTTTGGTGGCGTCAGCTTTTCTCTCCAGGTTGTTGGTTTTAGTGCGTCTGCTGTGTGTCTGGATGCACTCAGTCTCATTTTGCATTACTGTGACGGAGCAGCAGGGATGCGGGAGTGTAACGGCCTTTTTGTTAAAGTAATACTGTACTGAGTGGGTATATTTATATGAACACTGCAAAGTGTGTGATGGTAAAAGGGTAAGAGTTCCAGTGTGTGTATGTGGCTGCTGCACATCATCAGTGAAGTATAGAAGACAGTATTCTGGCATCTTTTACATTTCACACAGAGGAGAATAAATTCCTAGACACACACACACACATCGCCCTAAAAGAAGAAGCAGAAACATTATGCAGGAGGAAGTTGCTGAGAAGTGAAAAGCCGTCTAAGCTGTTGATCCTGTTTGCTGCTTTGAAATTCTCCCAGAAATCTTCCCATTCAATCTTTTTCACCCAGGGATGAGCGCGCGGCGAAGGAGGCTGCCGGAGACGAGAGTCTTATCTGTTGCCGGGCAGAGAAGCTTCTCTCTGGAGCTCAGCACACTCAGGTGCTTCATCTTGTGTGTCCTCCACCGCTAAGCCTTAACCCTTATGAAACGGCGGTGGCCGGAACATGAAATCATACGAGGAAGCGCCGCCTGGTAAGCCAGAGTCTATGAGTAGCAGGCGAAAAGAGTGGGCGTGTTACGTGTCCCTCCTGTTTCTGTTCTATTATCTGTTAACTGTGCCCAGGTGTAGGTCCTGAGTGGGAGGCGGGGCCTCCCCTATAAAAACCCTACACACCTGCCGTGGCGGCGACTTCTCACCAAGGGATTTGCTGGGACGTTCTCCTTGTTACCTGCCGGTTCACCCGAGTCCAGTCCCCTCTCATTGCCGTTACCAGCGCTATTTGTATTTTTCGGCATAATTGTTTGCCTGTTTCATTATACGACCATTTTTCTGTTAATAAATCCCCCTAGATTTTGAGCCCTTTGTGTTGTCCTCTTATGTTCGGTTTTCAGCCGTAACATAATTGGGGGCTCGTCCGTTCTTTAATTGGACCATTTTTATTAAGGCTATTTTTGGCGATTGGCGAGGCATTTTTTTTCAAGAAGATCCAACGACGTTTGCAGGTTTTGGCAATTCTGTTTTTGCATACACCCTTAGTTAGATAGTCTGTTTGTTTTCTGCTTTACTTTTGGGTGGTAGCCCTATTTAGCACGCCCGGGTTTGATGATTGATCGATCATGGTCTTTTGTTGAGCGGACGGGCCTGCACGCTAGGTATCGGAACCACCTGAAGACTTTAGACAGTGAGGTAGTTAGGGCTGTTTTGTTTTTCTTTACCCCTTTTTGAAGTTACCAATTATCTACTGGGTGTGGAAGCTTTCTAATTGCCGTTTTATAATAGGGCAAGGCAAGGCAACTTTATTTGTATAGCACATTTCATACACAAGGCAGACTCAAAGTGCTTCACATCATAAAACAAAGTGAGAAGAAAAAAAGAAAAGAAAAATAGAAGAATTAAAAGAAAATAATAAAAATTTGAAAAATGCATTACAGAGAGAAAATAGAATAAAAACATATTTGCAATAATTAAAAACAGTGCAGACATTAAAAGATTTAGCAGAAAGCTATGGTGAACATAAACGTTTTCAGTCTAGTTTTAAAAGTGGTCAGAGTTGGGGCAAGTCTTACATCTTCAGGAAGTTTATTCCAGCCATTTGTTGCATAGTGACTAAATGATGCTCTCCCGTGATTTTTGTTTACTCTGGGAATCACTAACAGATTGGTCTCAGAAGATCTTAGTGGTCTAGAGGGCTTATGTAGTGGGAGCATATCAGTGATATACTTCGGTCCTAGACCATGTAGTGATTTATATGTGAGCAGGAGGATTTTGAAATCAATCCTCTGACATACAGGGAGCCAATGTAAGGATTTAAGAATTGGTGTAATGTGCTCACATTTTTTGGTCTTTGTAAGAACTCTAGCAGCAGCGTTCTGAACAAGCTGTAGCTGCCTGACAGTTTTTTTCGGAAGACCTGCAAGGAGACCATTACAGTAGTCTAGCCTACTAGTAATAAAGGCATGTACAAGTTTTTCTAAGTCTTGAGCTGACATGAGCCCTCTAAGTCTTGCTACATTTTTTAGGTGATAGTAGGCTGATTTTGTTACTGATTTAACGTGACTGTCGAAATGTAAATCAGAATCCATAATAACCCCAAGATTTCTGGCTTTGGTTGAGGTTTTCAGGGACAGAGAGTGAAGGTGTTGAATTACTTTAAACCTTTCTTTTTTATCACCAAAAACAATTATCTCAGTTTTGTCCTCATTTAGTTGTAGGAAGTTTTGGCACATCCAGTCTTTGACTTGCTCAATGCACTGGCACAGAAGATCTATGGGGCGATAGTTGTTTGGTGATAGTGCTACATAGATTTGGGTGTCATCGGCATAGCAATGGTGGTCAATGTTATTATTTTGCATGATTTGTCCTAGTGGGAGCATGTAGATGTTGAATAAAGTCGGCCCCAAGATTGAACCTTGGGGGACTCCACACGTTACATTGGTAGGTTCTGATACAAAGTCGCCAATGGAAACAAAATAGTTCCTATCTTGTAGATATGACTTGAACCAGTTTAAGACTGTGCCTGAGAGCCCCACCCAGTTTTCCAACCTGTCCAAGAGTATTGAGTGGTCGACAGTGTCAAATGCAGCACTGAGGTCTAGTAGCATTAATATTGAAGTTTTGCCAGAGTCTGTGTTAAGACTAATTTACAACTTTAATAAGGGCCGTCTCGGTGCTATGAAAAGGTCGAAATCCTGACTGGAAGTTGTTGTGGCAGCCAGTTGAAGCCAGGAAGTGATTTAGTTGTTGGAGGACAACTTTCTCAATTATTTTACTTATGAAGGGTAGATTTGAAATTGGTCTGTAGTTGTTGATAATAGAGGCATCTAGGCTCCGCTTTTTTAGAAGAGGTTTAATGACTGCAGTTTTGAAGGCCTTTGGGAAATTGCCTGATTGAATGGAGTTATTAACTATTTGCAATACGTCTATTGATAGGCAGTCAAAAACATTCTTAAAAAAGTTGGTAGGTAAAGCATCAAGGCAGCAGGTGGATGATTTTAGATTTGTCACCGTTTCCACTAGAGTTTTAGAGTCTATGGCATTAAAGCTTGCCATCATTGCTGTGTTACTTTTGCCTGAACAGGGTGGTGATCCAACTTTTTTGTTTGAGATATTGATGGCGCGTCTGATGCCTTCAATTTTATTAGTATAAAAGAATGCAAACTCATTGCATTTCTGCGTGGAGTGGAGTTTAGCTGGTATTTGTGTTGGGGGGTTGGTCAGTCTGTCAACAGTTGCAAATAGGGTTTTCGCCTTATTAGTGTTGTTGTTTATGATATTGGAGAAGTATGTTTCTCTCGCACTTTTTAAGACTAAATTGTAGGCCCGGAGGCTCTCTTTATAGATGTCATGGTGAATATGAAGTTTAGTACTCCGCCAGATTCGTTCAGCCTTCCTGCACTCTCTTCTCTGGGCTGTCACAACAGCAGCTTTTCTCCAGGGTGCCTTTTGCTTACCAGAAATTGTTTTAACCGTAGCAGGTGCAATGACATCTATGACATTCAGAATTTTGGAATTAAAGATGTTTACAAGATCATCAGCATGACATGGGTTTAGAGGTGGTAACGAGGATATGGCATTTTTAAAGAGTACATTGGCATGTTCATTGATGTACCGCTTTTTGACCTTATTTGATTCTGTTTGTGTGTCAGGAATGAAAGAAATATTAAAGAAAACACAGAAGTGGTCAGACAATGAAGGATCAGTGACAAAAACATCAGAAACATGGAAACCTTTTGTGATAATCAGGTCCAGGGTGTGTCCCTTACAACGAGTAGCCTCTTTCACATGTTGAGAAAGGTCAAATGTGTCTAGAATATTAAAAAGTTCTTTTGCACCCTTGTCATTCAAATCATCAATATGAAAATTAAAGTCACCAGTTATAACTAGGCAGTCAAAATCAGTGGAGATGCTAGACAATAATTCAGTAAAATCATCGAAAAAATTTGACGAATATTTAGGTGGCCTGTAAATAATTAACAGGAGAACTCTGGGAGAGCATTTCAACACAGCACAAAGATATTCGAATGATGGAAAAACACCAAGGGACATCTGTTTCCCCTGAAATGTATTTTTAAATATAGCAGCAACCCCTCCACCTCTTTTCCCAGATCTACAAACATCAATAAAATTATAGTTGGGGGGTGCTGTCTCGATCAGAATGCTTGCACTGTTATTTTGTTCTAGCCATGTTTCAGTTAAAAACATAAAATCAAGTTTAGAAGTAGTAATAAAATCATTGACTAAAAATGATTTGTTATTAAGAGACCTAACATTTAGCAGACCCATCCTGATGGTGTTATTGACAGGCTTTGAGGTTGACTTTGATTTTGAGAGAACAGGAATGAGATTGTTTAGGTTAGCTGTGTGTTCAAGTTTCCCAATGTTTACTCTCTTAGTAGTCACAACAGGAATGCAGAAGGTGCCATGTTTTGATGTAGGCGACCTTGGGTCCAGCTGATAATGCGGTCTACTGCTGAACCCTTTTCTGTCTCAGTAATATTCAGGGCTGCTGTCAGGGTGGGGAGGGGGTGGCCAAAAGGGAAGAGGTGGCCATAAGGGAAGAGTCTTGGAGGTCTTGGATTTTAGTGACTTAGTTGCAGCTTTGAGAGAGGGGGTCTTGGATTTTGGTGACTTCGTTGCAGCTTTGGAAGAGGGGGTCTTGAGTTTTGGTGACTTAGTTGCAGCTTTGGAAGAGGGGATCTTGGATTTTGGTGACTTCGTTGCAGCTTTGGAAGAGGGGGTCTTGAGTTTTGGTGACTTAGTTGCAGCCTTGGGAGGGGGGGTCTGAGTAGGGCAGGGGGTAGGTGGGGGTAGCTCCTGGAATTCCAAGGGGGAGGAGGGGAGAGAAAGGTTTATTGGAGGGAGGGAGAATGACGAAGACCTGGATTGGGATTTGGGAGGGGTGGGGGAGGGATCCACATTCAGTCCTCCTTCGACGTTGTTGATAATCTGAGAAGGGCGGGGGGTAGGTGGGGGTAGCTCTTGGAACTCCAAGGGGGAGGAGGGGAGAGAAAGGTTTATTGGAGGGAGGGAGAATGATGAAGACCTGGATGGAGATTGGGGGGGGTGGGGGAGGGATCCACATTCAGTCCCTCTTCGACGTTTCTGATAATCTGTGTTTCGTCTTCCCTCTTTGTTGGTTCCTCTCGTCTCTTGTCCTTGGCGACAGATGGATGACGCAGGCAGTCAGACATGTTGGTGATGAAAAGCTTTGCCCCCAGCTTATTTAGGCAAAGTCCGTTTGTCTTAAAAAGATGCCTGCGGTCCCAGAAAAAGCGGAAATTGTCAATAAAATGCATTGGGCGGGCAAGAGATGCAGTTGAGAGCCATTTGTTGAGCCAGAACAGTCTACTGAATGTCTCAGCTACTCTCCCGGTCGGGGGCAGTGGGCCACTGATGAAAACCTCAGCATTCACAGAGCTGACTGTTTCAAAGAGTTTGTTGAAGTCCTCTCTCAACTCTGTTGATCGTTGTTTTTCAATGTCATTAAATCCAATGTGCAGAATGATATTTTTCACAGTTGGGTGTGCAGCCACAATTTCCAGGATTCTTTTTTCCAAATCAGACACCGTATCCTTCGGAAAGCAGAGTACTTTGATGTTATTACTGCTTTTCAGATCTTTTACAGAAAAGTCACCCACAATCAGATTTTCAGGCCCTGTCGTTAGCTTTCTCTGTGGCTTTAAGTTAGCAGGTCTTACCCTGCTGCGTGGTGGTGGGGGGTTATCCAGGCAGTCAGAGGGGGATCCATGGTCCTGCAGCAGTGGAGCAAACCTGTTCTTTAGTTGAACAGTTATTTGCTGGGGAGGTTTCTTGGTAGCTCTCCTCTCCCCAGCTGTCCGCTGCTGTGTCCTACGAGGCAGTGGGGTTGAGGAGACGCTGTGCCTGGATGGAGATGGTAACGCAGGCCAGCCGGTCAGATCACAGATATCGGGGCGCTGGGTCCTGCCAGATATCCGTTCTCCCATGTCACAGGGAGATGGTCTTCTCTTTGGCTTCGCACCAAGTGTGTTCCAGGGAGGATTATTGCTGGTAGATTTATGACCGTGTACAGGATCCTCCCGTTTCTTCATAGCTTCATTATAGCTAGTTAGCTGTGTTCTAGCATGCTCCTGTCCACTGTTTTGAGTCAGTGCTAGAGTGGTGTTGTTCCCACAAAGTCCATTCACTTCTACATTTACTTCTAACCGATTAATTTTTGTTTCCAGCAGTAAAATCTTCTGTAGGAGTTTATGGTAATCTTCCGTAGAGAAGGGAGGCATCTTCTGCTAATTACCTTTAGCAGGCTCAGGCTTATCTTGTTTGGTAGGCCTCCTCGCGTAGCGTTGAGGAAGTCGTAAAAATATTGAAAAATGCCCGTTTTATCTCAAAGAAAATATAATCCCACTGGTTTTGTAAATATCCAGGAGCTGTTGCTCTTTGTTTCTTATTGAGGAGAAGCAGATAGCACAAAATAGCAGAAAATCGCAGGCAGGGGTGAGAGCAAAGAGGAAAAGCGTCTGCACTGTAGCAAAGCCGGAAGCAAGAACTTCTAAAAAATACAAGTCGTTTTTTTTAGAAGTTCTATGAACTTTGTTTGAATTGCACAATTGAAGACGTGGGCCGATATTTGGTGTCTTGCCAGCCTAGTATTGGTGTTTCGTGCCTATTATTCGTTTATTCCAGCCGTGCTGGTATTTCGTGCTCTACAAGGCTTTTTGTAGGTGAACCTGTGGTTATATTAGGTGTGACCTCTTTTTGAATTTTGAAACTGATATTCGTTTCGTAGCCTTTGAATCAGTTTTTCAAAATTGATATTCGATTTTCTAATAATATTTAGTTATCGAATCTTATTTAATTTAATGACATTTGGCGTATCAAAATGTCATTGATAGATGACTTCATTGCATCGCCATCTGTGGAGATTCTTTCTCAGTGTACGAAAGCTCAGTTATTGGAGTTATCAGAGAAGTACCAGGTACCTCTGTCGAACGCTGTGAAACGTTTAAGGGACACAACCTTAGTTGCGTTAATTGAAGGTCTGGTCGCGCAGGAACTCTTGCCCGAAACGGCGGCTGATGCAAAGCCACCGCAGAGTAGCACTAAGGAGCTTGAGCTCCAAATTCGTTTACAGGAGCTCACCTTACGTGAAAAGGAGCTTGAGCATGAGCATGAAAAATTGCGTGTTTCAGCTCGACAAGAAGAGCTGAAAAACACCTTAGAATTAAAACAAATGGAATATGAAACTAGAAGCTGGAGTCAAGCGGTGCCACGTGATGAGTTTCAAGTCAGTCGGTACATTAAAATGGTACCCGACTTCACTGGTAAAGAGGTGGAGAAATATTTCCCTCATTTCGAAAGGGTTGCAATAACTTTAGATTGGCCTAAGCAATATTGGACGCTCCTACTGCAGTGTGTGCTGAAAGGCAGAGCTCAGGAGGTTTACTCTGTCCTTCCTCTTGAGGATAGTGCGGATTATGATAAAGTAAAAGCTGCAATCTTAGATGCCTATCAATTAGCACCAGAGGCATACAGACAGAAATTCCGTCATTATAAGAGAACCGAGAGACAGACTTATGTGGAATTTGCTGCAGAGAAGACAACTTTACTTGATCGATGGTGCCAGTCAGAAGGGGTTAATTCCATGGGCAAACTCAAGGAGTTAATCCTAGTTGAGGACTTTCGGAACTGTTTACCTGATAATGTGTCTATTTATGTTGCCGAGCAGAAAGTGGAGACGATCTCACAAGCGGCCTGTCTCGCGGATCAATATGCGTTAACCCATCGTGTGTATAAGGATCGAAATCGTGGTAAGAGCCAATCTCCTGCATTTAATTCTTTTTACAAAACAAGGCCATTCGATTCGAGAATTCAGAGTCCATCTGATTCAAAGAGTCCAAGTGTTCCAGTCGAAGCGGAGCAGAGATTTTGCAACTATTGCAAAAACTCCGGGCATCTTAAATCCGAATGTATTAAACTAAAAAGGAGGCAGGAAAAATCGGTTGGCTTAGTCGCAACAGCAAGGCAAGATAGTGTCTCTCTTAAACCCGTCGGCACTGCACTCGTGAAGGCTCCGTCTACCTACGAGCCTTTCCTCACTGATGGGATTATATCAGTCGCTGATGGTCATTCTGCGCCTGTGCGCATTTTACGCGATACGGGTGCGGCCCAAAGCTTCATTTTACGGGACCTCTTGCCGTTGTCTGAGGAAACTGCCACTGGCAGTAGTGTTCTTGTCCAAGGGATTGAGATGGGGATCATGAAGGTGCCTCTTCATCGCGTGCGCCTGAAGTCCGATTTAGTCTGTGGCGACGTAGTTGTGGGGGTAAGATCCTCATTTCCCATTCCTTCGGTGAACTTTATACTGGGCAACGACATTGCAGGCTCGAAAGTGTGGAGTCGAGGTGAGGTACTGCCTGAAGTGATTGCTGCACCACCCGCGCCAGTGGGCATAGATGATTGTGCACAAAAGTTCCCAGATGTGTTTCCTGCCAGTGCGGTCACACGCGCGCAGCGTAAAAAGTTACAATCAGTTTCTCCCGTTGACATTGACTTAAGTGACAGCTTTCTAGCCCAGCCTGAAAAGTGTGACAGACTTTTTGAGAAGCTAGAGCAGTCTGTTCCTAAAGTTAAAATCATTCAAAATGACACTGCTAATATTTCATTGTCACGTGATAAATTGATATTGTTGCAAAAGTCTGATGCCACTCTTGTACCTTGTCACCGCGTCGGGGCCGTGCGCATTCTTCATTAAGGACGGTGTTCTAATGAGAATGTGGAGACCGCGCCTTGACGAAGACTGGGGCACGGTGTATCAAATTGTGATTCCAACTGAGTATAGGACCGGGATTCTCAGTGTTGCACATGATGGTCTAGCCGGTCACATGGGCGTGACAAAAACATATAATCGGATACTCCAACACTTCTTTTGGCCAGGTTTGAAGCGTGACGTTGCCGGGTATTGTAAATCGTGCCACATCTGTCAGGTGAGTGGCAAGCCGAACCAGGCAATTCCACCTGCACCCTTGCAACCAATACCTGCCATCGGTGATCCTTTTGAACATGTAATAATTGATTGTGTGGGTCCGCTACCGCGGTCGCGGAGCGGCTACCAATATTTATTAACTGTAATGTGCACTGCCACTCGTTTCCCGGAGGCTATTCCTCTAAGGAAAATTACTACACGATCCGTGACTAGGGCTTTATTAAAGTTCTTTGCATTCGTTGGTCTGCCAAGGGTCATTCAAAGTGATAGAGGAACGAATTTCACTGCGAAAATGTTTTCACTAGTGATGAAGTCCCTCCACATTAAACATCGCACTTCTAGCGCTTTCCACCCGGAGTCCCAGGGCGCTTTAGAACGTTATCACCAATCGTTCAAGTCCATGTTGCGGGCCTATTGCGTTGAAGTCGGTGGAGATTGGGAGGAGGCTGTGCCTTGGCTGCTTTTCGCATCGCGGGAAGTAGTGCAAGAGTCACTGGGATTCAGTCCCGCTGAATAATTGTTTTCCCATAACGTGCGCAATCCGTTAGCGGTATTAAAGGAACAGTGGTTGAGTGCACCTAGCTCTCGTAGTGTTGTTAAATTTGTTAATGACTTTCGTTCCAGGCTACACAGAGCTCGTGAACTCGCCTGGCAGAACCTCCAGGAGGCGCAATCTAAAATGAAAACCTGGTACGACCGAAGAGCACGGTCTCGTTCATTCGTGTCTGGTGACAAGGTACTGGTGCTGCTCCCTGTGCCTGGCGCTGTATTTCAGGCCAGATACAGTGGGCCATATACAATAAAAGAGAAGTTGTCGGACCTCGATTATGTACTGTCCACTCCAGACAGGCAACAGCCCACTCGGGTGTGCCATATCAATATGCTTAAGCCATATTTCGGTCGTGAGTCGCCCAGCCAGTCTGTGTCCGACGACTCGGCCACTCTGCTCGCTGCGCTGACCGCGAACGAAGACAGCGGTGCGGCCCCCTCACGGTCGATTATCATGGGTCGCTTGGAAAACTCCGGAATGTTGGCTGTCCTTGAAGAACAGCTACCGCATTTAACCGACACACAAAAGAATGACATGGTTGCTTTGATTCGTGATTTTCCCGAGCTAACAGGAGATGTCCCAACAGTAACCTCAGTGTTAAAATATGACATTGATGTCGGGACATCCGTTCCTATTAAACAGCATCCGTACAGGGTTAATCCGGCGAAACGTAACCTGTTAAAAAAAGAAGTTGATTACATGCTCTCCAATAATATCGCTGAACACAGCTCGAGTCCATGGAGTTCTCCTTGTCTTTTAGTTCTTAAAAGTGATGAATCACACCGCTTTTGCACTGATTACAGGCGCGTCAATGCTGTAACCATTCCTGACAGTTATCCGCTGCTGCGAATGGACGACTGTGTTGACCGTGTTGGCTCCGCAAGGTTCGTCACTAAGCTGGACCTCCTAAAAGGTTACTGGCAGGTTCAACTGACGGACCGAGCTAAGAAGGTCTCTGCTTTTGTCACTCCTGACTCGTTCCTGCAATACAAAGTCATGGCATTTGGGATGCGTAACGCACCAGCTTGCTTCCAAAGGCTGGTGAACATCATAACGCAGGGCATGACAGAGTGTGCAGCATATTTGGACGATCTGATTCTATACAGCGAATCGTGGTCTGTTCATCTCCAGCAGCTTAGGGAGCTTTTCTGTCGACTGTCCAAAGCGAACCTCACCCTCAATCTCGCGAAATGTGAGTTCGGCAAAGCCACCGTTAAGTACTTGGGTCGGGTTGTTGGTAATGGCCATGTACTCCCCGTGATGGCCAAGGTAGCAGCCGTCCGAGGCTACGCAGTGCCTGTTAACCGTCACGAGCTGCGACGTTTTCTTGGGATGGTCGGGTATTATCGTGACTTTTGCGTTAACTTCTCGTCTGTTGTGGCTCCTCTCACTGACATAGTGAGTCCCAAAGTGGATTATGTGTGGTCTGAGGCATGTCAGAAAGCCTTCGAGAACGTTAAAGGTCTTCTGCTCTCTACCCCTGTTCTCGCCGCTCCCGATTACAATAGCCCTTTTAGTTTGGCCGTGGACGCGAGCGACGTCGGGGCGGGAGCTGTCCTTTTACAGCGCGCTGATGACCTCGACCACCCTGTATCGTACTTTTCCAAAAAGTTCAGCAGTGCCCAACGAAATTATTCCACCATCGAGAAAGAGACCCTGTCTCTGGTCTTAGCACTTCAACATTTTGAAGTTTACTTGGGTGGGTCGTCTCATCCCATCTTGGTCTACACTGACCACGACCCACTCAAGTATCTCAACCGCATGTACAATTCAAACCAACGGCTCATGCGGTGGAGTTTAATTTTGCAGCCGTTTTTTCTTCAAATTGTCCACGTCCGTGGAAAAGATAACGTACTGGCTGACGCGTTATCTAGATATAGTAATTAACAGTTTATTAACAGTAATTAAAATTTCAGTTCCGTTACTCTTGTTGAGAGAATCTTAGTTTAACCCTTACATTTGACGCGCTGTTAAACATTAAATAGATAAGACTATTTAAACCTTGTAAGTATAGTATGCACTATGCATTCCTGCTTTATTTTTTATTTTTTTCTTCTTAGCTTGAGACTTCAAATTTTTTTCGTAACTGATAACATGTCTCGCAGACAGTGGCCTGCAGTTTGAGTTAAATTGAATAGCCTACTCGTTAAAATAAATTAATTGAAAAGTAGGTATTGGCACAAGTATGAATGCATCACGATTAAAGTGGAGCCTAGTTGCAAGTGCAACTCAGTTAAGTATTGTGGGACGATATTTGGTGTTTTTGAATGGTGCTACTACATAAATTTAGTGAAAAGTGCTGACCTGTGCCGTGCTCTTCCCCATGGGCACAGTGCACAGTATATATATATATATATATATATATATATATATATATATATATATATATATATATATATATTTTTTTTTTTTTTTTTTGACATCTGTTTAATTATGAAGTCTTTAAAAAGTTGTTGTTGATGTTGTACGTGATCGTACCGTAAATGGCGACAAGTCACCATCTTAAGGGGGGGAGTGTTACGTGTCCCTCCTGTTCCTGTTCTATTATCTGTTAACTGTGCCCAGGTGTAGGTCCTGAGTGGGAGGCGGGGCCTCCCCTATAAAAACCCTACACACCTGCCGTGGCGGCGACTTCTCACCGAGGGATTTGCTGGAAGCGTTCGCCTTGTTAACTGCCGGTTCACCCGAGTCCAGTCCCCTCTCGTTGCCGTTACCAGCGCTATTTGTATTTTTCGGCATAATTGTTTGCCTGTTTCGTTATACGACCATTTTTCTGTTAATAAATCCCCCTAGATTTTGAGCCCTTTGTGTTGTCCTCTTATGTTCGGTTTTCAGCCGTAACAGGGCGTAACTAAAGTTATTCACTAGAGTGGTGTTTGGTCTGCTGTTGGTGTGTGTGAGGTGAGTGGGGACGTGTGCACACATATTTGCCCATCAACCTACAAAGTGTGAAATAAAGACTTTTTTCCCCCATCAATGGGAGAAATATGCTAATGCATGCTAATATAGCTTTTTTGCCCACTTGATGATTAAAGGCTGAGTAGGTGATTCAATCTTCAATTACTTGAAATCCTCGTAACATACCAATAGCAAATACATTAAATGCTCTGAAATTTAAATAAACAATTTAAAATGTCATCTGTGGCTGTGGCAGGACTGTAAAACCTCGTCCAATCAAAAACGCTGGGCCAGAGAAAATAATTGGCTGACCTGCCTCTGGGGGCAGAGCTTTGACCACAGGTCTGATCTAAGGCAGGGATTTTTTGGCGATGTGTTCAAAGTCAAAGTCTCTCCAAATGATCTATTCAACCATTAAACTCCTAAGACCGAGTTATTTTTTGGTATGCATTTTTAATTTCTCTTTGCTATTTGGGCTTATTGAGACCTGATAAGTACAATCATCATCTTTTGACATGATGTAGTTTTTGTTAGTGTCCATGAATGTGGACATTGGGCCCCCGTAAAATCATCCTAATATGTCATAGAGACTCAGGAATAATGATCATATAACATACTGAACTCACCAACAACAACAGTACAGCCAAAATATTCGCTTTTAAAAAAATCTTTTGCGGACCGCAAATCATGTTTATGTTTTGAAAACATGTTTTGGCACGTGGCGCCACCCACCGGCGTCTACAAATCATTGCAGTCAGTTGAGTCTCAGCTGCCGAGCAACCACGGGTTGCCAATTTCGACTGAGCTACAATGGCGGAGGCAACAAAACCCAAAAGAGCTCGTTATGATTCACAAAAACGCCAAGATAAAAACCGAGGCAAAGCAAGGGTCTATATAGGGGATGCATTTGAACGGTGGAGACAGCTGAGAGGAATGTGAAATCGGATGCAGAATTGGCTACTCTTCTCCTAGACAGGTAAGTTGACGGATGATACGACAACAGCTCTGGCAACCTCTAGTCTGGATGGGAGGGGGTGGAGGGGGAGGCGGATACGACTCGCCGCAGTGTTTTGAATTTGAGTGTAGTACCGTTTTTGGCCACATTCTTACATATGGCGCCTTTAAGTATTATGGTATTGACGACCCAAAATGTGATGTCCACGCATGTGGAAGCCAGGTCTTAAGAGGTGAGAGGTCTAAAGGTTTGTCATATCAACTTTAAAAAGGTAATATTGTATTTGAGGCTTGTTTTTGCAGAAAACAAAGGCAGATGTCCAATCACATGATTTCTGACCAAGGTACACCACGCTGTGGCATTTTGTGGAGTATTTCCTACTTGTGAATTGTATATTTGTTAATGCGTGGATATAAACAAGTGACAACGAAGCCGGAAAACACCCTCAGCAGAACCCTGAAAACGGAGAGAGGGTTACAAATATGTGTGTAGCTGTCGTTTGTGTCTCATTTGAACATTTCACATTTCGGTATTTCAGTAACCAGAGGTTGGATTCCTTTAAACATGAAAGCCCTTTTTTTCCTCCTGCAGCCTGCAACCCAACTGAGAGGAATGACGGGGGAGGAAAGAGCAAAGTAAAGAGAGCAAGTTATGGGGGCCACATCCAAAGAGATGTGGAGAGAGAACGAAAACGAAAACATATCTCCCTCACAGGAAAAACCTCCGAGGAGAGACGAGTTTGGCTCGTGTTATTTGAACCTGACCGTGCTTATATGTGAAGTTGCTAGGTGTCGCTGAGGGATGCGCTGAATTATGGGAAGAATGAGTCAAGGGGGAGGGAGAGACCGTTGTGGGAATTCATATCTGACTTAAAGAAGGGGGACCAAGACCCTGACAGATTCAGGGCACCGTGTCATTGTAAGGCTATGTTTTCTTTTATTTGCCTGTGAAATATAGGGGAAAAAAGAAAGGTTCCTACTCATCCAGTCTGGTGTCTTTCAAGGGCATGTGACCTATTTGGCTGCTGCCGAGGCCTCATTTAAAAACACTGTATACACACATGCTGGAAGAGAAACCCGAACAGATGGAATTTTCAATCCCATTCACGCAAATTCTTCAATCTCCTGCTGGTCCGAACCTTTACCTTCCTCCCTTTATCTTCACCCTCTCCAAACTCACCTCCTTTTCTCCCGCCGCACAAAAGGAAACCTCGCCAAAAGGTGAGCCTGCGATGGGATGGAATTTAAACATTTAACAGATCGCCAAAATGGAGACATAAACACTTTTTGCCCACCGCTTTTTTTGCGACAGGAAACACCCATAATCAAAACGTAACTGTAACTGTCCCCTAGTAATAACCACTGACAAATTGAATTGCCTACTTTTCATGCCACTTGTGTCATCAAGTGTTTTGTGAGGCGACTGAAATAGCCAGGAAATCGTTTACCGAGGCAGCGGACGGCCTGCAGTCAGCAAAAAAAGGTGACGGGTCATGAATTCTGTTTTCCACAGGGAAAAAGACGATGAAAAACACTTTTGAGGGAATGAATGATAGAAGAGTCACGTTGGCCTTTAAAGCCTGACGCGGTCAAAACACACCGTGTGTGTGTGTGTGTACAAGGCTCTTGTGCACAGCGCTCTCTTTGAACGGGTCTGCATTCAGGTTTGTGTACCTGCACTGATTTCAATGCAATATTGTGGTGTTGTGGAAAAATGAATCTGCCCAATAAAGATCAACAACCAGGATCAGCTTTTTCTCCGAGGTTTATTCCACTAAGTATTCTCATCTGCAGAAGAAAGTACTGTTCACCCCTGCCTTCTGATGCAAAGGTTCAGAATCAGCAGGAACGACCCTGAGTCCAACAACAATCTCCCTTTTAAGGAGGAGGAACCATGGACAGAGGACGGATCATGTCCTATCTTACAAAGACAAGATGTACAGGCAAGGTCAAGAATTACAGAACACAGGCGTCATAGTCCTGAAATTATTTTATGTCAATGTGGCACTCATGTTCATATCATCTACAAACAGGCATTAATTTTCGTCATAGCATAACAGTCAGAAAGGAGATGCGGATCGACGTCTGACCTGACAAATATTCTAATAATAAATTACAAACATCCAAAATTCCCATTACAGTGGTTATGTGTGTGTGTGTGTGTGTGTGTGTGTCACGGTCCTGCCGGGTCTCCCTGAGAACTGGACAAATAAATGCTGCAGGAACGAGGCCGAAAAAAACCGAAATGAGTTTTCATTTTTTTACACTTCTGGTTCCCTCACCTTGGATTCCGGGGTTTGGTTCCCTGAAATAAAGTTTTTGGGAACACACCTGACACTGAATCAGAAATGGAGACCACATGGTAGCGCTCTGTGGTCTCTAAGAAGACTATGATAGAACCTCACATTAGTCCAGAGACCAGGACTATGAGTAGAAACCAGAGACTGTCCAATGTGGTCCAAACAACAAGGTTGGCTGCCTTATTTATGTCCGATGACCTTATTTGGAGTGTCGATGGAGCAGCTACAGTGTTAGCATAGCCTAGCTCTGATCGATCCAGACTGAAAACAAGCAATTTATAAGTTGTCTTGTCATCTTGAGGACAGACCTAACAAACATGACTTTGAACTTATTACAAATCTCTATTAATATGTAGTTACTTCGGCACCCCATTTGTACTTTTATGGCACGTCAATCACAACAAAATATTTGATTTGTGTTCATACCGCTGTAGTAAACCAGCCGATGTGTGTCTTGCTATTCACAGTGAATGCAGCTCAGTGAAACTGACCAATTCTGATTGCAGGGACTGATGGTTTTAGCACTAGCCTACATTTCAAAGTCTTTGTGGAGTTTGGAAGCAGACACAAGGGTTTTCCGGCCTTCTGCTGAAACCGCACCAAAATGCTACAAACAATCTCCCTGCATTCAATTAAACTAATCAATGATATCTTAACTCATTAAACAATTAGCTATCTTACGCTGCAGCCAGGGGCGGATTGGCCGTCGGGAGTAACGGGAGCTTTCCCGGTGGGCTGCGCCGTCAGTGGGCCAGCCTGACTGGTAAAAAAAAGGTCTGTCTTTCTTTTTTTTTAACACGGTACTCCGATGGCCAATCCGCCACTGGCCGAGTGGCCACAGCGTTGTGGCCATTGGCCCAATATGAGCTTTTTATATGATAGCCTATGTTTAAATCCAATCAGATACTAGCCGTGGCAGAGAGATGCATGTGGCTGCCGCGTTTGGCTGTTGGTTTTCAGGAGTGAAATATGATGGAACAGAATAAACACACAAAACAAAGGTGCTACAAAAAATACCGGCATTTGTTGAGCCCGCTCAGTCCAGGGATTCGATGATGAGACAGACAACAGTGACACAGCAGAGCAGCCAGCACGGCGGCCTCCACTCAGTCAAGGATGCACCAGGGATATGATGGTAAGATACATGTATAGGCATTATGCTGATTTAACTAGTATTAGCTTGCTTTTAAGCCACATATGTCACAGATGAGCAAAACACAGAAGGCTAATTGCCATGAAGGACGGGTTTTTTTAATAACTAATAAGATGGACAACTATCAACAATTCAGATATTTTGGGGGTTTATTGACACTAAAACTATTAATAAGTGTGGGCCGCCTGTATGTCACAACCCGCTGTATCTAATATTACCGTCTAATTGGAATTAGCCTGTAAACATTAACGTTACTCGGGCTGCACAGTGGTTTAGTGGGTAGCACTGTTGCGAGGGTTCGATTCCCGGGTCGGCCCGGGTTCCTTCTGTGTGGAGTTTGCATGTTCTCCCTGTGTAAGCGTGGGTTCTCTCCGGGTTCTCTGGCTTCCTCCCACAGTCCAAAGACATGCAGGATGGGGATAGGTTGATTGATTACTCTAAAATTGCCCGTAGGTGTGAATGTGAGTGTGAATGGTTGTTTGTCTCTACGTGTCAGCCCTGCAATAGACTGGCGACCTGTCCAGGGTGTACCCTGCCTTCGCCCAATGACAGCTGGGATCGGCTCAAGCCCCCCCGCGACCCTGAATACAGGATAAGCGGTAGACAATGGATGGATGGATGGATGGATGGATGGATGGATGGACATTAACGTTACTATCTATGACTTTTGCTGCCTGCTATCACACTTGTCCGGGTAAAGGCATATTGACTTTATAACACATTAACATATTATTACACGGCTCTTCATAATGCTGTAGAATGCTCCATTCACTTCAATTCACCATAATCATTACTGTCACTTACCTACTTTGTCTTCCACCCATAGGTCACTATAGGCTATTTTTTCCAGAGGGACTGTTGATTTCTCCAACGTGGGTCCAGTGTCAACACATCAACTACTTAAAGCATCAACTCACCATTGAAAAGCATGACAAGGATGAGTGGGTACTCTATACTGTTATGATACTAGCCCTTATCCCTAATACCAGTATAAAAGAGAAACATTTCAACAACAAAAAATGTATTCAATGTCTCTTTTATTTTTAAGACTCTTGGGAAGATCTACAGTAGATATCTAAGTTTAGTTTAAATATCTTTTTCTTGGTGGTCTAAACAAAAGAGATACTGGAGAAGGATGATGATTTTCTGTGATAGTATGTTAGTAAATTAGTGAGTCAAGGGTCAATAGGAAAAGTGTGTGGGAATTTTTCTAGCCAGGGTTTCAAAATGGCTTATTGTTGCCCCCTTGTGGCTGATTTGGGGTACAGGCAAATTATTCTAATTTTGTTTGGTATAATTTATGCCTGGCAAATTGATGGGTCCAGTCAAAAGTATTGCAGTAATGATCTATTAACACCTGTTCAAATCACAGATGCCCCTAGGTTTGTATGTCACATATACGGCATAATTATTTTACGGCTAATTGGTGTTATATTAAACTCAAAATCTAATCGAATTTTTTTCTAGTTTTTTTATGGTAAATATGGTTTAATATGACGCTAAAATGCATTTTTTTTTTTTCAAATAGTGTGATTTTTTTTTGCCACTGCTGCCTCCCCATTCCTGCCCCCTGAAGAGGGGGCCAATCGGGAACAAATTCACGGGCCGTTTTTATGCCCCAGTCCACCCCTGGCTGCAGCAATGAGCCAAACAGATCCAAATTGACATGCAGCCGGTCTGTAGGATGCTTTGTTTGCTCCGGGCTGTTAAATGTACCAGATGGTTGGGGTTTAACTACAGCACGACTATTCATGGAGCGCCAGGCAAGAAAAAACAGAGCTGTGCTAATTTGACTTGCAAATACGTCTGCGTGATTGCTGACACCTGTCATAGTGTTTTTCCTTTAGCAAGTTGGAGGACTTTGGTTTTCAAACCTCTGTTAAGTTAAAGTCATAGAACATAAGAAATGACGCAGGTTGAGATTTTGAGGACATGGATGAGTGCATAAGTAGGAGAACCAGCTCAGCATTGTTTTCCAGATAGCAGCAATGGATCAGTGGTTCAAAAATCAACAGTGGACAACGCCTCCCTCACGTGGTCAAAGGGGGAATAGCAGGTAGGGACACAACCCGTGTAAAAGGGCATGATTAAGCTTGTAGGAACACACAACTACCTCTGCTCTCTCGCACTCACACTAACACAAACACAAACGCAGACACACACAAATGTAATGAATGGATTTAAACAAAACAACATTTGGAGTATATCCAGACTTCAGCCTCGAGGCCAAATGTTCAGCACACAACAGCTTTCTGAGGGATTTGGAACAAACTGTATCATGTTGATGTAATTACATTACATCCATTGCCTTGTCCACCGGCAATAAAGCACTAATGTTTTTCTAAATGACAATTTCCAGAGACAAGTTAATTTCACCTCCTTGCTCGCTGCCAAGTCGGTGAAGCTGCATGTGCACCGCTCAGCTGAAAATCAATTAACAAGTTGGACGACATGAATATGAGAGTATATAATGATTTTCTGAGCACATTTAAAAAGGGATTTGTTTTCTCTAACTGCTCAGAGAGACTTTCTACAACATCCGGGAATACGTGAAGGAGATTTGCTCCAGTGATCGATTGAGAAGTGGAACCATGAATGGTTTCTTGATCAGCTGTTATAGCTGTAAAAAATGCCACCACACAGGGAGACTTTACCGTGGCAACCGCATTTCTTTCATTTACCTACCTACCTACCTACCTACCTACCTACCTACCTACCTGCATACCGATATACCGATATACATATGAATATACCTACTACCTACCTACCTACCTACCTACCCACCCACCCACCTACCTACCTACCTACCTACCTACCTACCTATATACCAATATACATATGAATATACCTACCAACGTATATACACATACCCACCTTTCTACCTACCTTCTTATATACACTATATTGCCAAAAGTATTCACTCACCCTCCCAAATAATATAAAATCAGGTGTTCCCATCACTTCCATGGCCACAGGTGTATAAAAGCAGCACCTAGGGATTCAGACTGTTTCTACAAACATTAGTGAAGGAGTGGGTCGCTCTCAGGAGCTCAGTGAATTCCAGTGTGGTACTGTGATAGGATGTGTAGAAGAAAATGTGTTACCTTACAATTCTTATTTGTATCTCATATAATGTTCCTTTCTCTCTAAACGTCAAATATCCTGCTGAGCTGTTTTTCTATTGTGTTAACCCTTGCCATCTTGATGAAAAGACTCTTTGATCTTTCCGTCTTCCTGAACTGTCTCCGTAACATTTGTCTCACATACATTGATCAAGGCCCGATGAGTGACCCCTGTAGTGACATCGTCTAGCTGTCTCGAGAATAGTCACACCTTGTAGACATCCACAGATGTCTCTTCCTCTGCAGAGACATGTGTTGATTCAATGCAAATCGACTCATGACGCCATCCCTTTTGTTCTCCCAAATGTTCTGCATAAATCCACCTCGGCCAGGCCATTCGGGAGACTGGATCTTCATGGATACACTGTGAATTTCTTTTCTCCACTGTCAGTGATTAAACCTCATTTGAACCAGCCACAGAATTGGACCTGAAGAGTTTTCTTCCACAATATGGCGTTGTCGGCAGGATCGCTAACCCTGGGCTAGAGGACGTCTGGATTGGAGGGAGTGATTTTGAATTAGCAATCGGCGTCAAATTCTAAGGGTAAAGGAAGCCTCTTGTAAAATTCCTAACTTTTGCTGATATTCACAATGCCCTGTCTCAGGTCCGGATCTTCCATAGACCCAGGTAACGCGATTTAAATTTTCAAATAGCAGCGGTTGACTGCAGGCTGTTCTGGTGAGTTTTAAGCAAAAGGGCATTTTGTAGTATAATGACGGATTACATGGTGCGATTCTCTATGAAGTGACCTTATGGGTTTGAGTTTTTCTCTGTGTAACGGATTATTATATGAGGTTGATGATATTGTAGTAGGGTAGCCAGACCGCCGCTCATATTGTCCTAAATCCTATTGGTAGTATAATGACAGTTTGCATAGTAGAATTCTCTGTAAATGAGTATTTTCCTATGTGAGGGATTATTATATGTGGTCGATGATATTGGAGTAGGGGTAGCCAGACCGCCGCTCGTATTGTCCTAAATCCTATTGGTAGTATAATGACGGTTTATATAGTGAAATTCTCTTTGATTGAGGATTTTTCTATATGAGGGATTGTTATGGAGGTGGATGACATTGAAGTAGGGGTAGCCAGACTGCCGCTCATGTCATCGTAATTCCTACTTGGAAATATAATGACGATTTGCATGGTGAAACTCTCTGTAATCTTATGGATTTCAGTGGTTCTCTTTGTAAAAGATTGTTATATTGAATGAATGAGGTGTGTATAACCGGTTTGACAGTTGTATGAGCTCATTGTAAGGTCTTATTTGTCAATGTTGTTTATTTGTGTTTTGCTGTGATTTAAGGCCCGCTGCGGCCATAAAAATTTTGTTTTCTTGCTGTGAGAAATTATTGCTGGAATTGAGTAGTTGTTCAGGAGGTTACAACTGAACCCAACATTCCAGCTCTAGTTCCTTATCCCTTAGTTAATAGCCTTTTGTTCACTGTGATTCATGACTGCTGTTTTGCGATAAACCACGTGGCTAAGAGCACTTTATTTTAATGTAAATACAAATTTTTCTTCACTGTGTAGTATCACTTCTTTAGCTAGTCGGGTTTAGTTTTAGCCACAAGAGGCTAGTCTTTACCTTTGTATGAGCGCAGGTTGTGCAGCTCGTATATTGAAAATGGATGAAACAGTGCCTTTTCTGTATGCTACATGTCAGATATCTTTTCTTTTTGAATATTTTTCTATCCGTATATGTCTACATGTTTATGTACTACACTATATGATCACTACATCAGAATTTAGATACATTTAGATAAGAATGAGAATTAGAAGTATTTCTCACTCACACCTTATTCACATTTCGATGGTCCATTCTTCCCTTTTGGAATTGTATTTGTTTATTTTATTAACCCACCATATACCATTAGAAATATCTTACGATTACAGTAGTGCTCCTTAGTATTTGTACAGTTGGCAGGAAGAGATTCTCCATGCTGCAGATGACGCACGCATCCTGGCCCTGAATCCACGTACCAACTTTGGTTTTGTGTCTGACCCATGTGCAGAATGCAAGGCTTCATCCGCTATTGGGAGTCATCTTGTGTCCACACAACGCCGAGCAACAGTACAGACCAGTAACATAAACACCTTGAGGCATTCAAAGCATTTAAAAGAAAGCCTGCTCATTGTTGTGAACCTCATCTGTGTTCTCTAATTCTGTTGCCAGCTTGCACTCATTCTGCATTTTGCAACACTTGAAATGATCGCTTGTGGCAAAACCTTTCCACGCTTGGTACAAAACTATGGTTTCTCTCCCGTGTGCGCCCTCATGTGAGCAAGACAATTGGACTTTTCTTGAATGTTCTGTCACAGTAAGCACAACTAAAATGTTTTTCACCGGTGTGAATACTTGTATGCAAACGAGGCGGGAGCAGCTCACAGTTGGTGGCTGGTTGTGATTCAAGACGTCTGACTTCAGCACCGTTGGAGGTATCAACCTCCATGTCTGGACTGACGCACTGATCCACCTGCTTCTCTTGATCTGCTGAGAGCCATAGGTCTCGTTTCTCTCCAAGTCAGGAAGCTGGTCTGACTGCTGCGGAGTAATAGCTTGTTAATAATAAGAATTTCAAAGCTAACTTGGACGGCCAACAAGATTGCTTGGCACATAGGCCTGCCTCTGGTAAGCCACTAGGGGGAAAAGTGGTAAACTGTTGCCCAAATGTCTGGCTGCTCTTATGCTTGTTAAGTTTTTTCTTAAGGCAGGAATGCCCTGTGGAGTTTAACTAATGTTAATTATTTAATAAGTATGAATGGGCCCCAATGCCCAAAGGTGGCTGGTGGGCCTGGAAAGGCCAGTTTTCGGCCCGGGGCTCTGGACCCGTTGGAACCGACTTGCAGGAGCCATTTGGCAGCTTGTCAGTAAGGGACCTGCACACCACTGAGCACCGGCCAAACGCGCCGGCCGTGAAGCGGAAATTCCAGGTGTTACCGTTGGTTTGATTAAAGAAATAAAACCTTTGGGAGTTATTTTAATATTATTAAAAATTTAAACCTCAAGTTTGTTTACAATGGTAAAAGCGAGGTCCATTTTGTGAAGGATCATACCAATGGTATTCAAGGTTGTTTAGGATATCAACTCTACTTTCAGTCCAACGACCAACAGAGAAGACCTAGGTCCTGTCATACGCCATTTAAAGCGGCTGACCAATGACCCCAAGGTTCATGGACTCCAAACTACGGTTTCAGCTATTAACGCCATGAAGGCCGACCAGGGTGCAATTTTTCACTGGCCTTGCGTTAACGCCCTTACACCGCGAAAACAGCCTAACGTTCAGTTAATCGGTTTTTGCAAATAGTGCCTGGCTTATATGGGTCGCTTATACTCCGATACCACGTTATTCACTTGCCAAAAGTTTCCAAAAGCATTTCAATGTGGTTCAGTGCCAAAGCTTGTCGATTTGAGGCCCTTGTGGTAACTTTATAGTTTGAACCGCAATACAATTGAGGGATCCATTTGCTTTGTTTACTTAGCCTTTAGGTGGTACCTTGGAAAACTTAAAGTTTTTTCTAGCAAAGGATTTGGGGCTTTTTTAAATGTAAGTTCCTATGTGTGTAAAGGGTTAGTTTCCTTAGTTTTGGGGTGGGCTTGTTCTTTCCTTCCCGCCTCTTTTTCTCCCTACAGGGTGCAGCAGGGCCTGAGAGGCCCTGTTTCATTCATCACCGCTTCCTTACCTCTGCTCACACATACCTCTGCCAAAATCCCTTAATCTAAGCTCACTTCCCCTTTCTGCACATCCAGTTTATTCCCTAGTTTATCTCTCTTTCGTTTCGTTTCTCCTGCTCTTTGTCCTCTTGGTGGTTAGTTCCTGATTTGCGTGTTCGTTTCCCTTCGGACCGCCGGGTTCGGCTCAAAGCTCTAGTTTTCAAATGATCGGCTTTTTTATGACAAACGCTGACGATGACGCTGCCGCTTGGGATTATGGGTAACCGCTTATAGCGCTCCGTATAACGACTGTATTACAATTGCACATGAAAGATCCATACAAAAGGCACTTTCAACAGTTGTATGGCGGTTGCTCAGGTGGCCTGAAAGCTTTGTCGCATTTATGAGAGCCACATCAGCTGTGTACCATCGTTTAGTAGTATTGTCTGCTGGAAACAAGAGCAATCACATAGTTTGGTCGTTTTGTTATGATTTAAATGTCGCTCATGGAATCGAATCCTCATCAAAACGGCGAAATTAGGAAGGAAATTAGCTGCACTACCATTGTCGGCCACAGCAGAGAGTCAAAGGGCTGGTGGCGCTGTTCCAATATGTAGGCTGCTGGCGAGGGAGACGGTCAAAGAGGTGTTTATGTATGAGTGCGTCCACTTCAGCGGCAAAGGTGTCGGGAAATGAATGCTGATAGCCATCAACTACTTTCAAGAATGTTTCCTGAACCACTCCTGAACCAATGTTGCTGCATTGCAGGAGCATCATCTCACAATGCACCATAAACACATCCAGTAAGATCCGTCAGCGCAGGCGTGCTGCACAGTGCTGAATGAGATCGTGTTTCAACCATTTGCAAAACAATTCGTAGGAGCAAAATTGAGGCATTTTTGTTAAAAATCAAAATGCATTCCTGTTCCTCTGGATTTACAGCCAACATATGAGAAATATGCAGCCGTTTAGCTGCAACAAAGTTAAAACTCAACATGATGAACGATAAATTCAAATCATTTCGAAAAGGACAAATGGCAATCCCTCACATTTGCAAGCAGTATTTTGCATGCCTGTAGCACATCCCTCCACTGGTACACCCCTGGCCACAACTCTTACAAACATGTGGGTTCTCTCTGTAAGGTGCGGATACAGGAGGAGTCCAAGTTGCAGGTAAAAAAATGGACACTTTATTTCCTATACTCTAACAACTCTAAAATCAGGGGGGAAAGGGCAGGGGAAAGGAGTTCTGTGTGGCGAGAGTAGCCTTCTCCCGGTGGCGTCTCCCAGGTGACGCGCATCAGGTCCTCATGAGCTCTGAGCGCAGACGCACTCAACCGCGGCCTCTCCGCGGCTCCTCTGCGGCACTGTCCAGGGTGCTGAAGGTGACAGGTTAGAACCGCAACACTCTCCAGCATGCACCCTCATGTGATACCTATACACGTGGGGTTCTGAGTGATTTTTTTTTTTTTGCCACAGAAATAACAACTGAGGGAGAGCGTGAACTCTCGTGTGTAGAACGAGAAGGTTCCTAAGTCTAAATGTAACGGAGTGAATAAACAGTTATGTGAATTTTATTTTAAATCCTGCAGAAACGTGTCCAGACTTTTATCTTGTAGTTTCCTGTACAGTTTTGGATCGTGGGTAATTTGCAGCAGGAAGAGATTCTCCGTGCTGCAGGTCGGTTGGGATTTCGTGGGTCTGCACAAAAGTCTTTAAAAGTCATATTCACTCTGGGTTGCATGAGACCAGATACCTTCCGTTTTAAATGTATTATATGAGGTCATTATGAATCGCATTTTTGCGATGTTTGACTCTGTATTGTTGCTTTTATTTCGTTTTGCATTTTCCTTTGACTTTGCAAGACATTTGTATGGGAAAGTGCAACTGGTCATTTGACATTTATTTTGTTTAGATGACGCGCACGCATCCTGGCCCTGAATCCACACACCGGCTTTGGTTTTGTGTCTGACCCATGTGCAGGTAATCAATCAGATTTGTAGTTTAAGTTGTTTGTGTTTGGTACGTTCTCAGTTTGCCTCGTGACTGCGCCAGCATTCGCGTTCTCAAATGTGCTTTGCCTGCCACGTTATAACTGTATTTAAGTGTAATACCAGTTTTAGCCACAAGAGGCTAGTCTTTACCTTTGTATGAGCGCAGGTTGTGCAGCTCGTATATTGAAAATGGATGAAACAGTGCCTTTTCTGTATGCTACATGTCAGATATCTTTTCTTTTTGAATATTTTTCTATCCGTATATGTCTACATGTTTATGTACTACACTATATGATCACTACATCAGAATTTAGATACATTTAGATAAGAATGAGAATTAGAAGTATTTCTCACTCACACCTTATTCACATTTCGATGGTCCATTCTTCCCTTTTGGAATTGTATTTGTTTATTTTATTAACCCACCATATACCATTAGAAATATCTTACGATTACAGTAGTGCTCCTTAGTATTTGTACAGTTGGCAGGAAGAGATTCTCCATGCTGCAGATGACGCACGCATCCTGGCCCTGAATCCACGTACCAACTTTGGTTTTGTGTCTGACCCATGTGCAGAATGCAAGGCTTCATCCGCTATTGGGAGTCATCTTGTGTCCACACAACGCCGAGCAACAGTACAGACCAGTAACATAAACACCTTGAGGCATTCAAAGCATTTAAAAGAAAGCCTGCTCATTGTTGTGAACCTCATCTGTGTTCTCTAATTCTGTTGCCAGCTTGCACTCATTCTGCATTTTGCAACACTTGAAATGATCGCTTGTGGCAAAACCTTTCCACGCTTGGTACAAAACTATGGTTTCTCTCCCGTGTGCGCCCTCATGTGAGCAAGACAATTGGACTTTTCTTGAATGTTCTGTCACAGTAAGCACAACTAAAATGTTTTTCACCGGTGTGAATACTTGTATGCAAACGAGGCGGGAGCAGCTCACAGTTGGTGGCTGGTTGTGATTCAAGACGTCTGACTTCAGCACCGTTGGAGGTATCAACCTCCATGTCTGGACTGACGCACTGATCCACCTGCTTCTCTTGATCTGCTGAGAGCCATAGGTCTCGTTTCTCTCCAAGTCAGGAAGCTGGTCTGACTGCTGCGGAGTAATAGCTTGTTAATAATAAGAATTTCAAAGCTAACTTGGACGGCCAACAAGATTGCTTGGCACATAGGCCTGCCTCTGGTAAGCCACTACGAATGCTCTCTGTTGTTTCATTTCCTTCCTGAGAGGCTGCTGAGCCCCTCACACGTTGGAGGGTTTCATCCCCACTCCAAAATGCCACTAATATGAGGCAAAATGACTTAGTGGACTAAGGTGAGCTCCTGCAGCGGTTCGCAGACTGCAGCCAAGGCGAGAGGGTCGGCTGCATCGGGGACACTCGTCTGGAAAAAGGCAAAGGACGGAGTGTGCATTCGCAGCGCAGTTGACTGCGTGGTTTGATCCTAGCTGGATTCGAACCGGTGAGGACCGGGCCTGAGGCTCCTGCGCATGCGCATTACGCACTTATGCTTAAAAGTCACCTGCTCTAACCACTCGGCCACCGGCCAAAGCGACGCGTCGCCGTGAAAAAAGGATGCCATATAAATCCTAGAGTGGCTTCACGCGCTTTGTTTAAGTTTTGATATAAAGTGAAAATAAAAAACTTTGTTTAGTTTTATTATTATTATTATTATTATTATTATTAATAATAATAATACCCTCAATGTCTTTGATTTGGACAATGTGTAAAAAAGCGAGGTCCATTTATTTGTGTGAACGACATTGATCATGGACCACACTGAGTATATCACAGTGTAGTTTGCAGGATGATCAACTTCCTCAGCTCGTATCAGGTCAGCCAACGACAGCGACGCAGAGACAGCGCACGCTTTTACGGTGACGCTGCTCATACGCCACGTTTAACACCGCGGCTGACCGACACCTGAGCCGCCCAACGTTCGATGGACCTCTAACAACTACGTGTTCTCACGCAGTATTTATAGTCGTCCGATGTGAAGGCCGTTTCACTCAGGGTGCAATATTTTCTCCACTGGCCATTTCCGCGTGTGATACGTTCTCCCTCTCACGGACTCTTGCCAGAGAAAGTTTCAGCTCTAAAATCGCTCTAGTTTTCAAATGATCGGCTTTTTTATGACAAACGCTGACGATGACGCTGCCGCTTGGGATTATGGGTAACCGCTTATAGCGCTCCGTATAACGACTGTATTACAATTGCACATGAAAGATCCATAAAAAAAGGCACTTTCAACAGTTGTATGGCGGTTGCTCAGGTGGCCTGAAAGCTTTGTCGCATTTATGAGAGCCACATCAGCTGTGTACCATCGTTTAGTAGTATTGTCTGCTGGAAACAAGAGCAATCACATAGTTTGGTCGTTTTGTTATGATTTAAATGTCGCTCATGGAATCGAATCCTCATCAAAACGGCGAAATTAGGAAGGAAATTAGCTGCACTACCATTGTCGGCCACAGCAGAGAGTCAAAGGGCTGGTGGCGCTGTTCCAATATGTAGGCTGCTGGCGAGGGAGACGGTCAAAGAGGTGTTTATGTATGAGTGCGTCCACTTCAGCGGCAAAGGTGTCGGGAAATGAATGCTGATAGCCATCAACTACTTTCAAGAATGTTTCCTGAACCACTCCTGAACCAATGTTGCTGCATTGCAGGAGCATCATCTCACAATGCACCATAAACACATCCAGTAAGATCCGTCAGCGCAGGCGTGCTGCACAGTGCTGAATGAGATCGTGTTTCAACCATTTGCAAAACAATTCGTAGGAGCAAAATTGAGGCATTTTTGTTAAAAATCAAAATGCATTCCTGTTCCTCTGGATTTACAGCCAACATATGAGAAATATGCAGCCGTTTAGCTGCAACAAAGTTAAAACTCAACATGATGAACGATAAATTCAAATCATTTCGAAAAGGACAAATGGCAATCCCTCACATTTGCAAGCAGTATTTTGCATGCCTGTAGCACATCCCTCCACTGGTACACCCCTGGCCACAACTCTTACAAACATGTGGGTTCTCTCTGTAAGGTGCGGATACAGGAGGAGTCCAAGTTGCAGGTAAAAAAATGGACACTTTATTTCCTATACTCTAACAACTCTAAAATCAGGGGGGAAAGGGCAGGGGAAAGGAGTTCTGTGTGGCGAGAGTAGCCTTCTCCCGGTGGCGTCTCCCAGGTGACGCGCATCAGGTCCTCATGAGCTCTGAGCGCAGACGCACTCAACCGCGGCCTCTCCGCGGCTCCTCTGCGGCACTGTCCAGGGTGCTGAAGGTGACAGGTTAGAACCGCAACACTCTCCAGCATGCACCCTCATGTGATACCTATACACGTGGGGTTCTGAGTGATTTTTTTTTTTTTGCCACAGAAATAACAACTGAGGGAGAGCGTGAACTCTCGTGTGTAGAACGAGAAGGTTCCTAAGTCTAAATGTAACGGAGTGAATAAACAGTTATGTGAATTTTATTTTAAATCCTGCAGAAACGTGTCCAGACTTTTATCTTGTAGTTTCCTGTACAGTTTTGGATCGTGGGTAATTTGCAGCAGGAAGAGATTCTCCGTGCTGCAGGTCGGTTGGGATTTCGTGGGTCTGCACAAAAGTCTTTAAAAGTCATATTCACTCTGGGTTGCATGAGACCAGATACCTTCCGTTTTAAATGTATTATATGAGGTCATTATGAATCGCATTTTTGCGATGTTTGACTCTGTATTGTTGCTTTTATTTCGTTTTGCATTTTCCTTTGACTTTGCAAGACATTTGTATGGGAAAGTGCAACTGGTCATTTGACATTTATTTTGTTTAGATGACGCGCACGCATCCTGGCCCTGAATCCACACACCGGCTTTGGTTTTGTGTCTGACCCATGTGCAGGTAATCAATCAGATTTGTAGTTTAAGTTGTTTGTGTTTGGTACGTTCTCAGTTTGCCTCGTGACTGCGCCAGCATTCGCGTTCTCAAATGTGCTTTGCCTGCCACGTTATAACTGTATTTAAGTGTAATACCAGTTTTAGCCACAAGAGGCTAGTCTTTACCTTTGTATGAGCGCAGGTTGTGCAGCTCGTATATTGAAAATGGATGAAACAGTGCCTTTTCTGTATGCTACATGTCAGATATCTTTTCTTTTTGAATATTTTTCTATCCGTATATGTCTACATGTTTATGTACTACACTATATGATCACTACATCAGAATTTAGATACATTTAGATAAGAATGAGAATTAGAAGTATTTCTCACTCACACCTTATTCACATTTCGATGGTCCATTCTTCCCTTTTGGAATTGTATTTGTTTATTTTATTAACCCACCATATACCATTAGAAATATCTTACGATTACAGTAGTGCTCCTTAGTATTTGTACAGTTGGCAGGAAGAGATTCTCCATGCTGCAGATGACGCACGCATCCTGGCCCTGAATCCACGTACCAACTTTGGTTTTGTGTCTGACCCATGTGCAGAATGCAAGGCTTCATCCGCTATTGGGAGTCATCTTGTGTCCACACAACGCCGAGCAACAGTACAGACCAGTAACATAAACACCTTGAGGCATTCAAAGCATTTAAAAGAAAGCCTGCTCATTGTTGTGAACCTCATCTGTGTTCTCTAATTCTGTTGCCAGCTTGCACTCATTCTGCATTTTGCAACACTTGAAATGATCGCTTGTGGCAAAACCTTTCCACGCTTGGTACAAAACTATGGTTTCTCTCCCGTGTGCGCCCTCATGTGAGCAAGACAATTGGACTTTTCTTGAATGTTCTGTCACAGTAAGCACAACTAAAATGTTTTTCACCGGTGTGAATACTTGTATGCAAACGAGGCGGGAGCAGCTCACAGTTGGTGGCTGGTTGTGATTCAAGACGTCTGACTTCAGCACCGTTGGAGGTATCAACCTCCATGTCTGGACTGACGCACTGATCCACCTGCTTCTCTTGATCTGCTGAGAGCCATAGGTCTCGTTTCTCTCCAAGTCAGGAAGCTGGTCTGACTGCTGCGGAGTAATAGCTTGTTAATAATAAGAATTTCAAAGCTAACTTGGACGGCCAACAAGATTGCTTGGCACATAGGCCTGCCTCTGGTAAGCCACTACGAATGCTCTCTGTTGTTTCATTTCCTTCCTGAGAGGCTGCTGAGCCCCTCACACGTTGGAGGGTTTCATCCCCACTCCAAAATGCCACTAATATGAGGCAAAATGACTTAGTGGACTAAGGTGAGCTCCTGCAGCGGTTCGCAGACTGCAGCCAAGGCGAGAGGGTCGGCTGCATCGGGGACACTCGTCTGGAAAAAGGCAAAGGACGGAGTGTGCATTCGCAGCGCAGTTGACTGCGTGGTTTGATCCTAGCTGGATTCGAACCGGTGAGGACCGGGCCTGAGGCTCCTGCGCATGCGCATTACGCACTTATGCTTAAAAGTCACCTGCTCTAACCACTCGGCCACCGGCCAAAGCGACGCGTCGCCGTGAAAAAAGGATGCCATATAAATCCTAGAGTGGCTTCACGCGCTTTGTTTAAGTTTTGATATAAAGTGAAAATAAAAAACTTTGTTTAGTTTTATTATTATTATTATTATTATTATTAATAATAATAATACCCTCAATGTCTTTGATTTGGACAATGTGTAAAAAAGCGAGGTCCATTTATTTGTGTGAACGACATTGATCATGGACCACACTGAGTATATCACAGTGTAGTTTGCAGGATGATCAACTTCCTCAGCTCGTATCAGGTCAGCCAACGACAGCGACGCAGAGACAGCGCACGCTTTTACGGTGACGCTGCTCATACGCCACGTTTAACACCGCGGCTGACCGACACCTGAGCCGCCCAACGTTCGATGGACCTCTAACAACTACGTGTTCTCACGCAGTATTTATAGTCGTCCGATGTGAAGGCCGTTTCACTCAGGGTGCAATATTTTCTCCACTGGCCATTTCCGCGTGTGATACGTTCTCCCTCTCACGGACTCTTGCCAGAGAAAGTTTCAGCTCTAAAATCGCTCTAGTTTTCAAATGATCGGCTTTTTTATGACAAACGCTGACGATGACGCTGCCGCTTGGGATTATGGGTAACCGCTTATAGCGCTCCGTATAACGACTGTATTACAATTGCACATGAAAGATCCATAAAAAGGCACTTTCAACAGTTGTATGGCGGTTGCTCAGGTGGCCTGAAAGCTTTGTCGCATTTATGAGAGCCACATCAGCTGTGTACCATCGTTTAGTAGTATTGTCTGCTGGAAACAAGAGCAATCACATAGTTTGGTCGTTTTGTTATGATTTAAATGTCGCTCATGGAATCGAATCCTCATCAAAACGGCGAAATTAGGAAGGAAATTAGCTGCACTACCATTGTCGGCCACAGCAGAGAGTCAAAGGGCTGGTGGCGCTGTTCCAATATGTAGGCTGCTGGCGAGGGAGACGGTCAAAGAGGTGTTTATGTATGAGTGCGTCCACTTCAGCGGCAAAGGTGTCGGGAAATGAATGCTGATAGCCATCAACTACTTTCAAGAATGTTTCCTGAACCACTCCTGAACCAATGTTGCTGCATTGCAGGAGCATCATCTCACAATGCACCATAAACACATCCAGTAAGATCCGTCAGCGCAGGCGTGCTGCACAGTGCTGAATGAGATCGTGTTTCAACCATTTGCAAAACAATTCGTAGGAGCAAAATTGAGGCATTTTTGTTAAAAATCAAAATGCATTCCTGTTCCTCTGGATTTACAGCCAACATATGAGAAATATGCAGCCGTTTAGCTGCAACAAAGTTAAAACTCAACATGATGAACGATAAATTCAAATCATTTCGAAAAGGACAAATGGCAATCCCTCACATTTGCAAGCAGTATTTTGCATGCCTGTAGCACATCCCTCCACTGGTACACCCCTGGCCACAACTCTTACAAACATGTGGGTTCTCTCTGTAAGGTGCGGATACAGGAGGAGTCCAAGTTGCAGGTAAAAAAATGGACACTTTATTTCCTATACTCTAACAACTCTAAAATCAGGGGGGAAAGGGCAGGGGAAAGGAGTTCTGTGTGGCGAGAGTAGCCTTCTCCCGGTGGCGTCTCCCAGGTGACGCGCATCAGGTCCTCATGAGCTCTGAGCGCAGACGCACTCAACCGCGGCCTCTCCGCGGCTCCTCTGCGGCACTGTCCAGGGTGCTGAAGGTGACAGGTTAGAACCGCAACACTCTCCAGCATGCACCCTCATGTGATACCTATACACGTGGGGTTCTGAGTGATTTTTTTTTTGCCACAGAAATAACAACTGAGGGAGAGCGTGAACTCTCGTGTGTAGAACGAGAAGGTTCCTAAGTCTAAATGTAACGGAGTGAATAAACAGTTATGTGAATTTTATTTTAAATCCTGCAGAAACGTGTCCAGACTTTTATCTTGTAGTTTCCTGTACAGTTTTGGATCGTGGGTAATTTGCAGCAGGAAGAGATTCTCCGTGCTGCAGGTCGGTTGGGATTTCGTGGGTCTGCACAAAAGTCTTTAAAAGTCATATTCACTCTGGGTTGCATGAGACCAGATACCTTCCGTTTTAAATGTATTATATGAGGTCATTATGAATCGCATTTTTGCGATGTTTGACTCTGTATTGTTGCTTTTATTTCGTTTTGCATTTTCCTTTGACTTTGCAAGACATTTGTATGGGAAAGTGCAACTGGTCATTTGACATTTATTTTGTTTAGATGACGCGCACGCATCCTGGCCCTGAATCCACACACCGGCTTTGGTTTTGTGTCTGACCCATGTGCAGGTAATCAATCAGATTTGTAGTTTAAGTTGTTTGTGTTTGGTACGTTCTCAGTTTGCCTCGTGACTGCGCCAGCATTCGCGTTCTCAAATGTGCTTTGCCTGCCACGTTATAACTGTATTTAAGTGTAATACCAGTTTTAGCCACAAGAGGCTAGTCTTTACCTTTGTATGAGCGCAGGTTGTGCAGCTCGTATATTGAAAATGGATGAAACAGTGCCTTTTCTGTATGCTACATGTCAGATATCTTTTCTTTTTGAATATTTTTCTATCCGTATATGTCTACATGTTTATGTACTACACTATATGATCACTACATCAGAATTTAGATACATTTAGATAAGAATGAGAATTAGAAGTATTTCTCACTCACACCTTATTCACATTTCGATGGTCCATTCTTCCCTTTTGGAATTGTATTTGTTTATTTTATTAACCCACCATATACCATTAGAAATATCTTACGATTACAGTAGTGCTCCTTAGTATTTGTACAGTTGGCAGGAAGAGATTCTCCATGCTGCAGATGACGCACGCATCCTGGCCCTGAATCCACGTACCAACTTTGGTTTTGTGTCTGACCCATGTGCAGAATGCAAGGCTTCATCCGCTATTGGGAGTCATCTTGTGTCCACACAACGCCGAGCAACAGTACAGACCAGTAACATAAACACCTTGAGGCATTCAAAGCATTTAAAAGAAAGCCTGCTCATTGTTGTGAACCTCATCTGTGTTCTCTAATTCTGTTGCCAGCTTGCACTCATTCTGCATTTTGCAACACTTGAAATGATCGCTTGTGGCAAAACCTTTCCACGCTTGGTACAAAACTATGGTTTCTCTCCCGTGTGCGCCCTCATGTGAGCAAGACAATTGGACTTTTCTTGAATGTTCTGTCACAGTAAGCACAACTAAAATGTTTTTCACCGGTGTGAATACTTGTATGCAAACGAGGCGGGAGCAGCTCACAGTTGGTGGCTGGTTGTGATTCAAGACGTCTGACTTCAGCACCGTTGGAGGTATCAACCTCCATGTCTGGACTGACGCACTGATCCACCTGCTTCTCTTGATCTGCTGAGAGCCATAGGTCTCGTTTCTCTCCAAGTCAGGAAGCTGGTCTGACTGCTGCGGAGTAATAGCTTGTTAATAATAAGAATTTCAAAGCTAACTTGGACGGCCAACAAGATTGCTTGGCACATAGGCCTGCCTCTGGTAAGCCACTACGAATGCTCTCTGTTGTTTCATTTCCTTCCTGAGAGGCTGCTGAGCCCCTCACACGTTGGAGGGTTTCATCCCCACTCCAAAATGCCACTAATATGAGGCAAAATGACTTAGTGGACTAAGGTGAGCTCCTGCAGCGGTTCGCAGACTGCAGCCAAGGCGAGAGGGTCGGCTGCATCGGGGACACTCGTCTGGAAAAAGGCAAAGGACGGAGTGTGCATTCGCAGCGCAGTTGACTGCGTGGTTTGATCCTAGCTGGATTCGAACCGGTGAGGACCGGGCCTGAGGCTCCTGCGCATGCGCATTACGCACTTATGCTTAAAAGTCACCTGCTCTAACCACTCGGCCACCGGCCAAAGCGACGCGTCGCCGTGAAAAAAGGATGCCATATAAATCCTAGAGTGGCTTCACGCGCTTTGTTTAAGTTTTGATATAAAGTGAAAATAAAAAACTTTGTTTAGTTTTATTATTATTATTATTATTATTATTAATAATAATAATACCCTCAATGTCTTTGATTTGGACAATGTGTAAAAAAGCGAGGTCCATTTATTTGTGTGAACGACATTGATCATGGACCACACTGAGTATATCACAGTGTAGTTTGCAGGATGATCAACTTCCTCAGCTCGTATCAGGTCAGCCAACGACAGCGACGCAGAGACAGCGCACGCTTTTACGGTGACGCTGCTCATACGCCACGTTTAACACCGCGGCTGACCGACACCTGAGCCGCCCAACGTTCGATGGACCTCTAACAACTACGTGTTCTCACGCAGTATTTATAGTCGTCCGATGTGAAGGCCGTTTCACTCAGGGTGCAATATTTTCTCCACTGGCCATTTCCGCGTGTGATACGTTCTCCCTCTCACGGACTCTTGCCAGAGAAAGTTTCAGCTCTAAAATCGCTCTAGTTTTCAAATGATCGGCTTTTTTATGACAAACGCTGACGATGACGCTGCCGCTTGGGATTATGGGTAACCGCTTATAGCGCTCCGTATAACGACTGTATTACAATTGCACATGAAAGATCCATACAAAAGGCACTTTCAACAGTTGTATGGCGGTTGCTCAGGTGGCCTGAAAGCTTTGTCGCATTTATGAGAGCCACATCAGCTGTGTACCATCGTTTAGTAGTATTGTCTGCTGGAAACAAGAGCAATCACATAGTTTGGTCGTTTTGTTATGATTTAAATGTCGCTCATGGAATCGAATCCTCATCAAAACGGCGAAATTAGGAAGGAAATTAGCTGCACTACCATTGTCGGCCACAGCAGAGAGTCAAAGGGCTGGTGGCGCTGTTCCAATATGTAGGCTGCTGGCGAGGGAGACGGTCAAAGAGGTGTTTATGTATGAGTGCGTCCACTTCAGCGGCAAAGGTGTCGGGAAATGAATGCTGATAGCCATCAACTACTTTCAAGAATGTTTCCTGAACCACTCCTGAACCAATGTTGCTGCATTGCAGGAGCATCATCTCACAATGCACCATAAACACATCCAGTAAGATCCGTCAGCGCAGGCGTGCTGCACAGTGCTGAATGAGATCGTGTTTCAACCATTTGCAAAACAATTCGTAGGAGCAAAATTGAGGCATTTTTGTTAAAAATCAAAATGCATTCCTGTTCCTCTGGATTTACAGCCAACATATGAGAAATATGCAGCCGTTTAGCTGCAACAAAGTTAAAACTCAACATGATGAACGATAAATTCAAATCATTTCGAAAAGGACAAATGGCAATCCCTCACATTTGCAAGCAGTATTTTGCATGCCTGTAGCACATCCCTCCACTGGTACACCCCTGGCCACAACTCTTACAAACATGTGGGTTCTCTCTGTAAGGTGCGGATACAGGAGGAGTCCAAGTTGCAGGTAAAAAAATGGACACTTTATTTCCTATACTCTAACAACTCTAAAATCAGGGGGGAAAGGGCAGGGGAAAGGAGTTCTGTGTGGCGAGAGTAGCCTTCTCCCGGTGGCGTCTCCCAGGTGACGCGCATCAGGTCCTCATGAGCTCTGAGCGCAGACGCACTCAACCGCGGCCTCTCCGCGGCTCCTCTGCGGCACTGTCCAGGGTGCTGAAGGTGACAGGTTAGAACCGCAACACTCTCCAGCATGCACCCTCATGTGATACCTATACACGTGGGGTTCTGAGTGATTTTTTTTTTTTTGCCACAGAAATAACAACTGAGGGAGAGCGTGAACTCTCGTGTGTAGAACGAGAAGGTTCCTAAGTCTAAATGTAACGGAGTGAATAAACAGTTATGTGAATTTTATTTTAAATCCTGCAGAAACGTGTCCAGACTTTTATCTTGTAGTTTCCTGTACAGTTTTGGATCGTGGGTAATTTGCAGCAGGAAGAGATTCTCCGTGCTGCAGGTCGGTTGGGATTTCGTGGGTCTGCACAAAAGTCTTTAAAAGTCATATTCACTCTGTGTTGCATGAGACCAGATACCTTCCGTTTTAAATGTATTATATGAGGTCATTATGAATCGCATTTTTGCGATGTTTGACTCTGTATTGTTGCTTTTATTTCGTTTTGCATTTTCCTTTGACTTTGCAAGACATTTGTATGGGAAAGTGCAACTGGTCATTTGACATTTATTTTGTTTAGATGACGCGCACGCATCCTGGCCTGAATCCACACACCGGCTTTGGTTTTGTGTCTGACCCATGTGCAGGTAATCAATCAGATTTGTAGTTTAAGTTGTTTGTGTTTGGTACGTTCTCAGTTTGCCTCGTGACTGCGCCAGCATTCGCGTTCTCAAATGTGCTTTGCCTGCCACGTTATAACTGTATTTAAGTGTAATACCAGTTTTAGCCACAAGAGGCTAGTCTTTACCTTTGTATGAGCGCAGGTTGTGCAGCTCGTATATTGAAAATGGATGAAACAGTGCCTTTTCTGTATGCTACATGTCAGATATCTTTTCTTTTTGAATATTTTTCTATCCGTATATGTCTACATGTTTATGTACTACACTATATGATCACTACATCAGAATTTAGGTACATTTAGATAAGAATGAGAATTAGAAGTATTTCTCACTCACACCTTATTCACATTTCGATGGTCCATTCTTCCCTTTTGGAATTGTATTTGTTTATTTTATTAACCCACCATATACCATTAGAAATATCTTACGATTACAGTAGTGCTCCTTAGTATTTGTACAGTTGGCAGGAAGAGATTCTCCATGCTGCAGATGACGCACGCATCCTGGCCCTGAATCCACGTACCAACTTTGGTTTTGTGTCTGACCCATGTGCAGAATGCAAGGCTTCATCCGCTATTGGGAGTCATCTTGTGTCCACACAACGCCGAGCAACAGTACAGACCAGTAACATAAACACCTTGAGGCATTCAAAGCATTTAAAAGAAAGCCTGCTCATTGTTGTGAACCTCATCTGTGTTCTCTAATTCTGTTGCCAGCTTGCACTCATTCTGCATTTTGCAACACTTGAAATGATCGCTTGTGGCAAAACCTTTCCACGCTTGGTACAAAACTATGGTTTCTCTCCCGTGTGCGCCCTCATGTGAGCAAGACAATTGGACTTTTCTTGAATGTTCTGTCACAGTAAGCACAACTAAAATGTTTTTCACCGGTGTGAATACTTGTATGCAAACGAGGCGGGAGCAGCTCACAGTTGGTGGCTGGTTGTGATTCAAGACGTCTGACTTCAGCACCGTTGGAGGTATCAACCTCCATGTCTGGACTGACGCACTGATCCACCTGCTTCTCTTGATCTGCTGAGAGCCATAGGTCTCGTTTCTCTCCAAGTCAGGAAGCTGGTCTGACTGCTGCGGAGTAATAGCTTGTTAATAATAAGAATGTCAAAGCTAACTTGGACGGCCAACAAGATTGCTTGGCACATAGGCCTGCCTCTGGTAAGCCACTACGAATGCTCTCTGTTGTTTCATTTCCTTCCTGAGAGGCTGCTGAGCCCCTCACACGTTGGAGGGTTTCATCCCCACTCCAAAATGCCACTAATATGAGGCAAAATGACTTAGTGGACTAAGGTGAGCTCCTGCAGCGGTTCGCAGACTGCAGCCAAGGCGAGAGGGTCGGCTGCATCGGGGACACTCGTCTGGAAAAAGGCAAAGGACGGAGTGTGCATTCGCAGCGCAGTTGACTGCGTGGTTTGATCCTAGCTGGATTCGAACCGGTGAGGACCGGGCCTGAGGCTCCTGCGCATGCGCATTACGCACTTATGCTTAAAAGTCACCTGCTCTAACCACTCGGCCACCGGCCAAAGCGACGCGTCGCCGTGAAAAAAGGATGCCATATAAATCCTAGAGTGGCTTCACGCGCTTTGTTTAAGTTTTGATATAAAGTGAAAATAAAAAACTTTGTTTAGTTTTATTATTATTATTAATAATAATAATAATACCCTCAATGTCTTTGATTTGGACAATGTGTAAAAAAGCGAGGTCCATTTATTTGTGTGAACGACATTGATCATGGACCACACTGAGTATATCACAGTGTAGTTTGCAGGATGATCAACTTCCTCAGCTCGTATCAGGTCAGCCAACGACAGCGACGCAGAGACAGCGCACGCTTTTACGGTGACGCTGCTCATACGCCACGTTTAACACCGCGGCTGACCGACACCTGAGCCGCCCAACGTTCGATGGACCTCTAACAACTACGTGTTCTCACGCAGTATTTATAGTCGTCCGATGTGAAGGCCGTTTCACTCAGGGTGCAATATTTTCTCCACTGGCCATTTCCGCGTGTGATACGTTCTCCCTCTCACGGACTCTTGCCAGAGAAAGTTTCAGCTCTAAAATCGCTCTAGTTTTCAAATGATCGGCTTTTTTATGACAAACGCTGACGATGACGCTGCCGCTTGGGATTATGGGTAACCGCTTATAGCGCTCCGTATAACGACTGTATTACAATTGCACATGAAAGATCCATACAAAAGGCACTTTCAACAGTTGTATGGCGGTTGCTCAGGTGGCCTGAAAGCTTTGTCGCATTTATGAGAGCCACATCAGCTGTGTACCATCGTTTAGTAGTATTGTCTGCTGGAAACAAGAGCAATCACATAGTTTGGTCGTTTTGTTATTGTAGCGCCTCTCTAGTGTATGACACTATAGTGAGAGGTGGCTAACCTGAGCTCTTTATTCCTATATAGCAATAGGATTGGGTCTCTGTAATAAACTTAAAAGTGTACACTAACAGTGTGTGTGAAAGGGATTTTTAAATGTAGTCTAGACTTCCCTGTGAGGGTTGTTTGTGTGTGTGCCTGCTGTTTCTCCTTCCCCGCCTCTTTTTCTCCCCTACAGGGTGCAGCAGGCAGGGCTGACGAGGCACACCTGTTCTCAATCTCTCATCACCGCTTCACATATAACCTCTGGCTCACCCACTACTACTCTGCCAGATAATTCCGTCTCATCGGTAGAGCTGACACTTCCCGCTTTTCGTAGCAGCATCTCAGTGGTTATTCCTTCGTGAGTTTGACGTGCTCCTCTTTCTTGTTTTCAGTTTGTTCTCCCTCGCCTGCCTGCCTCGGTTGAGATTCCTGAGTTTCGTTTTTTCGCCTTGGTGCCTGAGATTTTTGGTTGGTCCAGAGGACGCCGCGCTGTCGGACCGACGGCCTATATTTCTGTTCTAGTTGTTTCAACTTTTGCTGTTTAATAAACTGTGTAAACTATACTAAGCCTGCTCATCTGTGCTTCCGGGTCCAACCCCCCTCCAGCCCGCAACAGAATTATCTGGCCAAGATGGACTCCGGAGAGTCTTCGGCGCTCCGACAAGCTTTGATGAGTCAAGGAACACTAATGGGGCAACACGAGGAGGCCCTCAAACAAATCACAGACACCCTCAAACGCCTATCTTCCGGATTTACCCAATTCGAGGCTCGTTTGGACCAGATGGCCTCTCACCTGCTCTCTGCGCCTGCTCCGGCTCCTACTGCGGCTCCAACCCCGACTCCTCACTCCGCTTCCTCTCCACCATCCAACCATCCCCGTGAGCCATTCATACCCACACCAGCCAGGTACTCAGGGGTGTTAGGGACATGTAGCCAGTTTTTGCATCAGTGCTCTTTAGTTTTCGATCAACAGCCACTCACTTACGCTACTGATCAAGCTAAGATAGCCTTTATCATGAGCCTGCTAACTGATAAGGCTGCGGCCTGGGCTTTGGCCGTGTCTGAGAGCAGTTCTCCCGTATGTGACTCGTTTTCCTCTTTTACTGCTGAGTTGAGGAAGATTTTTGATCATCCTGTTAAAGGCAGGGAAGCTAGTAGCCGGCTTCTCGCCTTACAGCAGGGCTCCGGTACCGTCGCTCATTACTCGATTGACTTCCGCATTCTTGCGACGGAGAGCGGGTGGGATGAGACAGCGTTACAGGGGGCTTTTCGCAGGGGGCTTAGTGACGAAATTAAGGACGAGTTAGCAGCTAGGGACGAAACATCTTCCCTAGACGAGCTCATAGCACTAGCCACCCGTTTAGACAATCGCCTCCGTGAGAGGCGCAGGGAGAAGACAGCCAGGCACAGTTTCCCTTTTCCCCCAGCCCGTCCCTGGTCTGCGCGGCCACCTGTGTCGTCTTCATCTCCCCCTCCTGCTCCGCCGGCTACCGGAGACCCTTCCTCCACGGCGCCTACGCTCTCCAGCACCGAGGAACCCATGCAGCTGGGCGGGACCAGGCTATCCCAGGTCGAGCGTCTTCGACGTCGGCGCCTGGGGTTGTGTGGCTACTGTGGTCAGTCCGGTCACCTTCTCCTCCAGTGCCCGATCCTGCCAAAAGGGCAGGCTCACCAGTCTCAGGAGGGGCACTGGTGAGCCATACATCTATCCCGTCCTCCTCACCTCGCCGCCTTCAGCTTAAAGGTACTGTTTCCTGGCATTGTATGTCTTACCCTCTGCAAGTTCTAGTGGATTCTGGTGCTGATGAGAACTTTATTGACGCTGATATTGTCTCCCTGTTGAGTCTCCCCTCTGAGCTCTTACCTTCAGCTAAGGACGTGGTTGCCCTCGACGGGAGACTGCTGGGCCGGGTCACTCACCGTACAGCTAATCTGTCTCTGCTCCTCTCCGGTAACCACCATGAGTCCATTTCTTTTTTTATTATCTCCTCACCCAGTGCTCCGCTAGTGTTAGGTCTCCCCTGGTTGAGTTTGCACAATCCTCACATTGATTGGTCCACCTCCTCTATCACTAACTGGAGCATTTTTTGTCACTCTCATTGCCTACACTCCGCTATTCCAGCCACTGGTTCACCTGCGCCACCTCCTCCTCAACCTGTTGACCTTACTGATGTCCCCAGTCATTACCACGACCTCCAGGAGGTTTTTAATAAGGACCGTGCCAAGTCCTTGCCGCCCCACAGACCCTATGACTGCGGCATTGATCTACTTCCTGGTGCCCCTTTACCTTCCAGCAAGCTATATAATCTCTCCAGACCGGAGAAAACAGCCATGGAGACCTACATCTCGGACTCCCTGGCAGCAGGTCTTATTCGCCCCTCATCCTCTCCGGTGGGGGCGGGGTTTTTCTTTGTGGCCAAGAAGGACAAGTCTCTACGTCCCTGTATTGATTACAGGGGTTTAAATGAAATTACTGTCCGCAATAAGTACCCTCTGCCACTCATTGACTCTGCTTTCAGCTCCCTACACGAAGCTACCATCTTTACCAAGCTGGACCTAAGGAACGCGTACCACCTGGTACGCATTAGGGAGGGGGACGAATGGAAGACTGCCTTCAACACGCCACTGGGACATTTTGAATATTGTGTTATGCCTTTTGGACTAACTAATGCTCCTGCTGTATTCCAGGCTCTTGTGAATGATGTATTACGTGACATGTTGAACAAATTTGTGTTTGTGTACATCGATGACATTCTCATTTTTTCACAGTCTTTGGAGGACCATGTTCAGCAAGTCAAGATCGTGTTACAGAGGCTCTTGGAGAACAGGCTGTACGTGAAGGCTGAGAAATGCGATTTTCATGTTTCCTCCGTGCAGTTTCTGGGCTTTGTGGTGGAGAGGGGCCAGATCCGAACTGACCCAGCCAAGGTACAGGCAGTGGCCAACTGGCCCATTCCCGCATCCCGGAAGCAGTTACAGAGGTTTCTGGGATTCGCTAACTTTTACCGCAGGTTCATCAGGGGCTATAGTTCTGTCGCCTCCCCTCTAACCAAGTTGACCTCTGTTAAGACTCCCTTTTTGTGGTCCCCTGCAGCAGAAGCTGCCTTCAGTAAATTGAAGATGTTGTTTTCCTCTGCTCCTGTGCTCATACACCCAGATCACTCCGCTCAGTTTGTGGTGGAGGTCGACGCCTCGGACACAGGTGTAGGAGCGGTCCTCTCTCAACGATCCACCTCGGACCAGAAGCTGCATCCCTGTGCCTACTTCTCCCGCCGACTTTCTTCTGCTGAGAGAAATTATGACGTTGGTAACCGTGAGCTTCTGGCAGTCATTCTGGCTCTTCAGGAGTGGAGACACCTGCTGGAAGGAACTACTTTTCCTTTTGTTGTTTGGACGGACCATAAAAACCTCTCTTATCTCCGCTCTGCTCGCAGGTTGAACCCTCGCCAGGCCCGGTGGGCCTTGTTCCTGGGCCGGTTTAATTTCACCCTCACCTACCGGCCTGGGTCCAAGAACACCAAGCCGGATGCCCTGTCCCGCCAGTTTGACTCTCTGGAGAAGGAGCCGAGTGGGGAGACCATCTTACCCTCGACGTGTGTGGTTGGAGCTGCCAGGTGGGAGGTCGAAAGGTTGGTCCAGGAGGCTAGGGAGGACCGTCCGGATCCTGAGTGCTGTCCACCAGGACGGTTGTTTGTGCCTGCGCCCGTCCGGGGTCCAGTGCTTCAGTGGGGACACGCCTCCAAGGTGGCTTGCCACCCCGGTTTCCACCGCACTCTGACCCTTTTACAGCAGCGTTTTTGGTGGCCCTCCATGTCCGCTGACACTAAGAGGTTCGTCGCCGCCTGCTCCGTCTGTGCCCGCAGTAAGGCTTCTCACCGCCCGCCCGCTGGACTTCTCCGTCCTCTCCCCATCCCGCACAGACCTTGGTCCCACATCGCGGTGGATTTCGTCACTGGCCTGCCCCCATCCGAAGGTAACTCTGCCATATTGACTGTTGTGGATCGATTTTCTAAAGCGGTGCACTTTGTTCCTCTACCCAAGCTCCCCTCAGCCCTGGAGACTGCCAACCTGCTGGTCCTACACGTGTTCCGGCTGCACGCCATTCCCCAGGATATTGTCTCGGACCGTGGACCCCAGTTCTCGTCGCAGGTTTGGCGAGCCTTTTGCCGAGCGATGGGGGCTTCGGCCAGCCTCTCCTCGGGATACCATCCACAGACCAACGGCCAGACGGAGCGGGCTAACCAGGACCTTGAGACGGCTCTTCGTTGTGTTACCGCCCGCCACCCGGCCTCCTGGTCCACCCACCTCCCCTGGGTGGAATATGCTCACAACTCCCTGGTCTGCTCCGCCACAGGTGTGTCTCCTTTTATGGCGGCTAACGGTTTCCAGCCTCCATTATTTCCCTCTCAGGAGACGGAGTCGGCGGTTCCCTCGGTGCAGGGTCATCTCCGGCGCGCCCGCCGGGTCTGGCGGGAGACTCGGGCAGCCCTTTCCCGCACGGCGGCTCGGAACAAGAGGCTGGCGGACCTCCACCGGGCTCCTGCACCTGTCTACCAGCCCGGACAAAGGGTTTGGTTATCTTCTCGGGATCTCCCGCTGCAGACTGAATCCCGGAAACTAGCGCCCAGATACATCGGACCCTTTGAGGTCGACCGGGTGATTAATCCCGCGGTGGTGAGACTGAAGCTTCCACCTGCCTTGAAGGTGCACCCTTCTTTCCATGTCTCTCTCCTGAAGCCAGTAGTCACCAGCCCTCTGTCCCCTCCGGCCGAGACCCCTCCACCCCCCCGGATTATTGATGACCATCCTGTCTACACTGTCCGGCGGCTGTTGGATGTACGGAGGCGGGGTCGTGGTTACCAGTATCTGGTGGACTGGGAGGGATATGGTCCGGAGGAGCGCTCCTGGGTTAAGCGTTCTCTCATCCTGGACCCTACTCTGCTTGTTGACTTTTACTCTCTGTTCCCTGGGAAGCCTGGTAGACCGCCAGGTGGCGTTCCTTGAGGGGGGGGGTACTGTGAGGGTTGTTTGTGTGTGTGCCTGCTGTTTCTCCTTTCCCGCCTCTTTTTCTCCCCTACAGGGTGCAGCAGGCAGGGCTGACGAGGCACACCTGTTCTCAATCTCTCATCACCGCTTCACATATAACCTCTGGCTCACCCACTACTACTCTGCCAGATAATTCCGTCTCATCGGTAGAGCTGACACTTCCCGCTTTTCGTAGCAGCATCTCAGTGGTTATTCCTTCGTGAGTTTGACGTGCTCCTCTTTCTTGTTTTCAGTTTGTTCTCCCTCGCCTGCCTGCCTCGGTTGAGATTCCTGAGTTTCGTTTTTTCGCCTTGGTGCCTGAGATTTTTGGTTGGTCCAGAGGACGCCGCGCTGTCGGACCGACGGCCTATATTTCTGTTCTAGTTGTTTCAACTTTTGCTGTTTAATAAACTGTGTAAACTATACTAAGCCTGCTCATCTGTGCTTCCGGGTCCAACCCCCCTCCAGCCCGCAACATTCCCCTTTAAATCAAGTTTTTTAACCAGCACGTTACTCTTGTATGAATTCAAATACTTTTTAAATCACAGTACTTTTTACTCCCCTTTTAACACAAAATTATTCCTTGTGACCTTTAAGAACTTAAAATATCGACTCAGTGACCACAACAGTTTAGTGTAAAAAAAAAAAGGAATTGTTTACTCACAGATTATATTTAGCAGGTTCACACACTTTTCAGAGTTGGTTTCAAAAAAAATAATTATTATCACTGTGACACTTTAAGGGCCCATGAAAATAAAACAGCCGGCAATAAAATAAAACTCACTGTTCAAATATACCGTCCAAACGATGCAGGCCTGAATGCAGCCCGGGAACGTTGTAGCCTCAAACAAATGGCTGCTTCACCACTACAGGGCAAAATAAAAAAGGAGAGGTACCTTAATCCACAGGTGTTGAAGAGAATAGCCGAAACAGGAGGAGAGGGGAAACGATCCACCACAGAGGAGGAGAAGAAGACATACACCGCCCGATTCCACCGGGAGGAGGGGGGGGGGGGGGGGGGGGGGGGGGGACACACGCCACCGACGATCCCACCGTGGCTCGCTGGCTCGGCTCCGTCGTCGCGTCGCCTCCGATCTCGCGCTGGGTCGGCTCCGTTGTCCGCAGCTCCACACACGCTCTCACACAGGCTCTGCTCTAAGGGTCGCTAGCCGCTAGCCTGTTAGCACAGTCTGTGTAAGCAACTAGCCACTTGTCTAGCAGCTAGCTTGTCGTCTTTCACTTATCTTGAGTTGAGCTATCCGCTCAAACAGACAGCCACTTCACCACAAAGTCTTCCGAAATGTCCTTGGCGAACACATCCACGACCCTGGTGACAGACATTTTCTCGACAGTCTCTTTTCCTTCACTGTACACGCCGAGCTTCCATGCTTCGTCCTCCTCGGCTTCTCGCTAGCACCTGTCTCTCTTTCTTCTTTTTTTTACAGGTCCAAGTCTCACTAGCACACCTTTCAAAATAAAATACATTTAAAACCATTTGTGTGTCCATTTCTTCCTTCCTGCACTTAAGTGAAAACATTATAGTTAAACGTAATTACAGGCATTGATAAACCACAAATAATTAACATTAAATGCATGGTTTAATTCACCAGTAACATCACACAGTATTTACTTTTTTAACTGAAAGATTTTAACTTTACCTTTTTTACCTTAAATAACATAAATGACATTTATTAATCATGAACTTAAGACTTTTTAAATAATAACTGCTATTTATTATGCAATTAACTTATTTTAACATTTGCCCTTTTATTCTTCATTAATTTTCACCGGGCTACACTCTCCCCCTTTTTAAATGTCTGTGTCCTCATCAGACTCTAACAAACTTAACTAAGGAGTCTTAAGAGTGTAATAACTCAGTATGACTAGTGTTTTCCTATTTTAATGATTATGCCTCTGTGAACAATAGTCAGTGGCTGATCTCTGGATCTACCAGGTTCATCATAGGTAAGTCTAATAGTCGGCTTAGCAGTTCTCTTTGATCTAGGTCTAGGCTCAGGTTTGGTTATCACTTTTCTGTTGTGATCCTCAGCCACTTCCTCTTCTTGGTCTGACCCAGATCCAGTTTCACTGATCTCTTCCAATGTTATTTCTCCTTCATCCCTCTCATTGTTCTCACCCTCAGGTTCGAGTTCAGATTGGTGATCATCCTCTTCGGGGTCAGATACATTCCCATTGACAGGTTCAGATTCATGGTCATTATCATTTTCAGAGTCATCGTCCGGTTCAGGTTCAAGGTCAGGTTCTGCGTCAACTACTGACTTGGAGGCAGATGTCGCTCGCGGGACTAAGTCTCTCCATTTGGCAGGACGAGTGACATAATACTCCATGTCAGAGGACGAGTCAGAAAACTCCTGAAACTCCTGAGTCGCTAGTCTTTTCTCTCTTTGACTTTTCCTATTAGTGACGGCTCTGGTCTTGGGCCTAGCAGGTGGATCTTCAACCTGATTGGTGGGTGGTATTCTCACAAGCTGCCCTATAGGAAGAAGGTGGTCTCTGTGGATGGTCTTTGTTCCTGGCATTCCATCCTCCCTTTTGATCTTGAACACCGGTAGGTTTGGCATTTTCCCAATGACCACATAGGGGGCAGGATTCCACTTACTCTCCAGCTTGTGCTTGCCTCTTAGACCCAAGTTCCGGAGCAGAACTCTGTCGCCAATCTCTATGGACTGAAAGGTAACTTTGCGGTCATACAACCTCCGGTTCCTCTGATGTCTTTTGTTCGCGGCTTCCGAGGCTAGCTGATAGGCCTGTTTCAAGTCCTCTTTCAGTTTTGTGACATATTGGGTGTGGCATGCATCCTCAATGCCATCGGGGGACGTCCCAAAGCATACATCTGCAGGAAGCCTAGCTTCACGGCCAAACATTAGGTGGTATGGGGAGTACCCCGTGGCATCACACTTTGTACTATTGTACGCATGGACCAAGTACGGCACATGTTGGCTCCATGAACGCTTCTTTTCCCGTCCTAGCGTACCCAGCATGGAGAGCAACGTCCGATTGAATCTTTCCGGCTGAGGGTCTCCCTGCGGATGATAAGGTGTTGTCCGCGACTTGCGTATCCCCATCAAAGCCAACAGTTCCCTGATCAACCGGCTCTCGAAATCCCTTCCTTGATCCGAATGGATCCTCGACGGTAGTCCATAGTGTACAAAGTATTTTTCCATCAGGACTTTTGCCACAACTGGTGCCTTCTGACTTTTCGTTGGAAACGCCTGCGCGTATCGCGTAAAATGATCAGTGACCACTAACACATTGCGGATACCTTTGGAGTCAGGCTCCATGGACAGGAAGTCCATGCACACTAAATCCATAGGCCCATGGCTAACGATCTGGTGCAATGGAGCAGCTCTCTGTACTGGTGTCTTGTGAGTGATGCACTCCACACAATTCTTGATGTACTCTTCCACCTCCAACGACATCCTAGGCCAAAAAAATCTACTGCGGAGCAGGTCAACCGTTCTCTCTTGCCCGAGGTGCCCAAGGTCGTCATGCATGGCCCTCAAGACAATCTCCCGGAACTCCTTGGGGAGGACCAACTGACTGACCACTTCTCCGGAGGGTTTTTTACTGTAACGGTACAGTAGTCCATCTTTCATGGACAGCTTTCCGGACTCTCTTTTCAACCTTGACAACTCTGGACTCAGGTTGGCCTCCTCTGGCCAGCATCCATTCTTAAGAGCCTTGATGGCTGGTCCAATGGCCTCATCCTTTTCTTGAGCATTTTTCAGACTCGGCTTACTCATGAGTTCAAGTGACTTTAACTCCATGTGCGTAGGAAACGCATACATGTCAGGAACACAGTGGGAGGACGCTCCGAGCTGTGCAACATAAACAGGCGTGCTGCAGTCAGCCTCAGAGGCGCAGACCTTCTGACAGATCGTCTTGACCCCAGACTGTGGGATCGTCACCCAACCATCACCATCTGTACCTGGCATGTTTCTTGACAACAGGTCAGCGTCAATGTTGTGTCGCCCAGGACGATACTGAACGTCAAACTCATATGTTGATAGAGCAGCTAGCCAGCGATGCCCTACCGCATTGAGCTTGGCTGTACTCAACACGTACGTCAACGGATTATTATCAGTACGTACAGTAAATCTTGCCCCGTACAAGTAGTCGTGGAATTTGTCAACTACAGCCCACTTGAGAGACAAGAATTCCAACTGATGTATGGGGTAATTTTTCTCAGCGGAACTCAGCTTTCGGCTCGCAAAAGCAACCGGTCTCAAGCCTTCAGGGTGCTCTTGGTTCAACACAGCGCCAAGACCCTTGAAGCTTGCATCGACATGCAAAATGTATGGCTTCTGTGGATTGGCGAACGCCAGAACAGGTGCGTGCATCAGACAGCGGATGATCTGGTGAAACGCGTCTGTACAGGATTCGTCCCATCTGTCTCCGAAGGGTTCCGATTCCTTCAAGTAGACTTTGTCTATGTCTGGGGCATGCCTGTGTCTCTTTTGAGTCGGAGCATAGCCCTTGGTGAGTTCAGTGAGCGGTCTAACGATTGTAGAATAGTTCTGTATGAATCTACGGTAATAACCGCAAAATCCAAGGAAAGACTGCAACGTCTTCAAGTTTGTTGGCTTAGGCCAGGTGGTAACGGCCTCAATCTTGCCAGGATCGGGTGCGACACCTTCGGCAGAAACAATATGACCTAGGTACTTGACCTTCGGCAAACAGTCTGACATTTGTCCACTGAAAGTTTCAGCCCAACTTCTCCAAGACGATCCAAGACCTTGAGCAGTCTCTCCTCGTGTTCCTCAAGCGTCTTCCCGAACACGATCAAATCGTCAAGGTACACCAGCACTTGCAAGAGGTTCATGTCTCCTACCGCCCTCTCCATCAACCTCTGAAAGGTTGCTGGAGCCCCTGTAATACCTTGCGGCATGCGCTCAAACTGGAAAAATCCCAACGGGCAAATAAATGCCGTTTTTTCTTTGTCCTCTTCGGACATGGCTATCTGATAATAGCCCGAACGCAAGTCCAAAACAGAGAACCACTGACTTCCTGTGAGAGCACTTAGTGCATCCTCAATGCAGGGGGTGGTATATTGGTCAGGTATGGTTCTGCTATTCAACAGCCTGTAATCTATGCACATCCTAATAGCTCCGGTCTTTTTTCGGACAACAACTATAGGGGAAGCATAGGGGCTTCGCGACTCAGTTATGATCCCCGCCTGCAGCAACTCTTGTAAATGCTTTCTAACATCTTCGATGTCTGCAGGGGCCAGCCGGCGTGATCGTTGACGGAAAGGCCGGGAGTCAGAGAGCCGGATTTTGTGCTCCACCCCTTTGGCCAAACCCACGTCCCACTCACACATAGACTCCGAAGTAAGCTGGCTCAGAAGTCTCATGTGTTCTCTGTTTTTCCATTGCTCAGAGATAGGAGAGTCTCCAAAGTCTATCACACTCTCATCAAACTCGGGGAAACAGTCTCTTTGGGGGGAATAGTCGTAACTGAATCGATACAGTACATGCCTCCAATCACTGTTCCTGGAGGTAGGGAAGTTTCTCTCAAAGATTCGTTCTTGACCAACACTCTCAAACTGTTGACATCCAAAGCCCCACTGGGCACAACCATGGGATGGAGAAACACATCAGCAGGTAGGGCAGCCGCTGGTGACGAATCTACCATCAAAATTTCTGGTCCAACTGGCCTTTTCAACTCAACCTTGCACACCACCTGTGTGCCACCATCTGGTGGTAAGATCAAAGGACCTGGACCCATCCATCTGACCCAACCAGCCTCATCTTCACAGGTGGGGACAGCGGCCCCATTGAGGGCAGGCTGACCCTCCTGGACGCCGACTCGAAACCCAAGTGTTTTCGTGACATCAACACCATTTTCCTTGCACTGGTTCACCAAGCGTCTCACATGGCTAGCGTTGGTGCCCACAACAACAGACGTCTCATCTCCTGTCTTCGGAGTAGGACAAACAAGTGCAAGGACAGTAACAGTCTGGCTGGTCCCTACCACCTCAGCTGGATACTCCAAATCAACCACCACATAACCACGGTAAGGGTAGCTAACTCCAGACTCACTCAAACCCCACAGGGAAAGACCAGACACCGGCTGAATGGGGACGTCAGGTAGGTGTTTTTGGTACCAGGGCTCAAAAATGATCGTCACCTGCGAGCCACTATCCAACAAAGCAGTACAGGACTGTCCATTAACCCTCAACGGCACCAGGCTAGGCGGACCAACCAAACCATCTGGAATGCTAGCTTTGTCTGACAAGCCAGTAGCACTTTTCTTCACAAAGCAGTTAACTTTACTAACTGTGGCATCACCTAATGGCTTGTTGCTTTTTGACAGCTTCAGGGCCTGAATTAGCCTCTTGATAACTTTAGCCTGGTTTTCTGAGTTCTGACACTTCCCAGCATAATGCCCATTCTCCCCACATCGATAACAAAAATGTTCCTCCGGGACATTAAAGGATCTTTGGGGAGAGCTGGCAGTTGGCTTTGACACATTAACAGCTGAAACAGATGCTCGAGGCTCAGCAACTTTATTAGCGACCTTTTGCTGTAGATGCTTTAACTGTTTCTTTAATGCTGCCATCTCACTATCAGAGCTAGATTCACTGGATGCAACTTTTGAGGGCGTTTTCTCATCGCTAGCTGGCCCGTCTTGAGCTGGTTTAGACACCACAGCAGCGACAAGTGTTTTGAGTTCTTTGATCTCAGACTTCAGGTTTTGTATTTCAATTTGTTTGGCGTCAACATTTTGCTTGTATGAACTGTGTGCGACAGGTGTAATCTGCTTTCTTGATGCCTCGTATTCCTCTTCTGTGCGTATCTCCTTTAACAACTGGAGAAAGGTTGGAGGCTTTTCCTTCCTCTCTCTCAGACGAAGATTGATGAGCATCAGATCAGAGGCAACGGCCCCACGCAACAACTGTTCAAGCCTGGCTCTATCTGCATAACCAGAGGGAAGACCGCCTCTCTGCACAACCCTACCCAACGACTGCTCTAGCCGTCTAAGGAAGTCAGACAGCTTCTCACCTGGTTGTTGCTGCAGTAACCGGAAAGCAAAGTATAACTCTTCACCTGACTCTGCTGTCCCAAATGCATGCTCAAGCGCCTCTAAACAGTCTTAGGGTTAGGGTTAGGGTTAGGGTTAGGTTAGGTTAGGTTAGGGTTAGGTTAGGGTTAGGGTATAGAGCTGAAAAAGGGTATGTCGCGGCGACATATGCAAATAGGGGCCGCTAGCAAGGTCGTAGAGGGCTTAGAATGAGAAATGAGCATCAATCTGGCAATTTTCTATCATTTGGGAGTCAGTTGAAAAATCGGACTTTGGGTGCCCCTAGCTCGCGACCGGAAGTAGCTACCCGGAAGTGGGTGGTGTCCACGTGACGGTCTGGACGAGACGAATCCATAGATGCCTGAACCATCCCCGTGGGACTTACCGTTGGCGAGATAACGCGAGATGTCTCTCCCCATAGACTCCCATGTTAAATGGATGTCGCCCTGGGAGAAACTCCAAAGTGTTTTGTCGTTCTATGGAAAGGCGACATCCCAGAAACCACTTAGGAGCACAAATGAGGCAATTTTATTTTCTTGGAAAACGCGGACCGGAAGTGGGCGTATCTCGGCCCGGGGAGGGTCCGCGAGCCTCATGTTGGGTGTCCCCGTGAAGGTCTGGTCGAGAGGAATCCAAAGATGCCTGAAGCATCCCTGTGGGACTTACCGTTGGCGAGATATCGCGAGATGTCGCTCCCCCATAGACTCCCATGTTAAATGGATGTGGTCCTTGAAAAGTCCCCAAGTGTTTTTTCGTTGCATGGAAAGGCGACATTATCCCAGAAAGCACTCAGGAGCACGAATCAGGCCATTTCCTTACCTTGGAAACCGCGTACCGGAAGTGGGCCCGGAAGGTCCCGCGAGCCTCATGTTGGGTGTCCCCGTGTAGGTCTGGTCAAGAGGAATCCAAAGATGCCTGAACCATGCCCGTGGCATGTAGCGTTGGCGAGATATCGCGAGATGTCGCATCATGTCTGTGTGATGAGAAAACGAGTGAATCAAGGGATGATAAGTTCCTAACTTTGGACAGCAAGGTGCTAGACTGATGAAACCAACGTGTGTGGATAGCTGAGGACCTAAGCTTTCCAACGATACCACGTCCGACGGCACTTTCTCAAGATAAGGGGGCGGGGCCTCGAAAAGAAGGTCGAAATCGGCTGTATCCCGAGAACGGTAGGTCTGAGAAACACGGGCCCCACACCAGCGTGTTCAGCGTGGTCGAATTATGTGGGAAAGACGCCGGGTCCGACAGTGTGCGACCTTCCCTTGGCGAGTTACGGCCGAGTCCTGCACGGACCGGATCCGCCAAGGGGTCTGGGTGGTTTTTCGGCCATAACTCGGCCCCCCTTTGACGCAGGAAGTCGTGCCTGGTGTCAATCGACGGGTCTCGACGAGAGGAAAACGAAAGTGTAAAGCCCGTGTGTGTAGGCCACTGCCATCGGAAGTTATTAAATAAAAACCTTCGCGGGGGTGTTTTCGGACGTAGCGGCCCGTGGGTGGTATCCATCGACGCGTCTCGACGAGCCTAACATAGAATGCATTCACCCGTGTCTCTAGCACATTCCCGTGAGGAGATATGAGCGTTTAAAGATCTACTCGCAAACGAAAAACACACTCGCTTTTTTTTTTTTTTTTTTTCCCCGAAAATAACAGAAAATAGACTCTTACCTCTTCGTCCTGCATCGTAGCATCCTGCCCGACCCCCCTCCTTATCCAAACTCGGTGCCAGAGCACACTTCTGTCCTGCCACGTGGCGAGCTGGATGATAAATGCCACCTGCTGCGTAACTTTCGACCCGGAAGTGGATTTTCCTTTTGTGTGGAATGTTTATCTGTATCTTGGGAACCGTTAGGGTTAGGGTTAGGGTTAGGGTTAGGGTTAGGGTTAGGGTTAGGGGAAGAAGGGGGTGGTGGACTTCGACGCTGCGAAGCAGCGGCGGAGTCCGATGCACTGTCCATCTGCGGCTCCTCCTCCCGAGCACGACCCATCCCTCGTCATCGTGCAAGCAGTGGTCACCTCTCGTTCAGTCCTCCTGGATGTGTTGTGCCGAGTCTGGCGATCCACTCCC